>CM070876.1:4001741-4601741 GCA_036365515.1 Torymus aiolomorphi
AGTAATTAGTATCTTAGTCTTATTGTATATTTATACTGGGTTTCACGTTTGATTCATTACACATTTTGCCATGTATGTACCTTGAACCGGTATATACATGTATAAATTTGATTTCCCCAATTTGATAAAACTTGCAGAACTACCCTTTTAAAAGGAATGTTTTGCTTCCTTATAGAGGAAACTTTGTAATGGTGAAAAAAATTTTCGAAAAAAAATGTTCAAAAACATGTTTTAACCTTTAGAGGACGGGATGGCCCCTATACGGGCCATGCCCATGATCGACCCTTTACATGTGTTAGTTTTGAGATGTGAGACATCACAAAAACTCGATTTCTATAGAAAAGTGAGAGAAAACAGTAAACCCAAATCCCCGTCCTCTAAAGGTTAAGGCGATATGTGTATATTAGTTGATTTTGATAATTTTTGTTTTCGTGGATGTGTGTGTATATGTAAACTCTTCATATCTCTGAAACGAATCAACCGATTTTCGTTGGATAAAGCTTATTCTCTTCGTCTCGTGGGAAAAGAAAGGTATCCTGATGGATTTGAGTTTTTATTGATTTTCTTTTGTTTTATAACCAAAAAACGATTTTGAATTTTTAGTTTTTTTGATTTTTTCATATCTTACAGCTATTATTACATAATATAATAAAATTTTCTTGAAAGGTATTTAAATTACCTATATTTTCCTTTTTTTAAATTTAAAATATCTTCACTCTTTCATTTGTTATTAAGGAAAACTTTTATATTTCATAAACTAATTTCTCAAAAAATATTTTATTTATCGACTTGAAATTTTAACCACTTATTAAACTTATAGAAGACTATATTTGGTTAAAATTTCAGGAGATTATCTTCATTTGTTTTTTAGAAAAAAATTATTTTAGAAAAAATTTGCGTTTTCGTTGTCGCACGATAACAAGAGCAAAAATTATCCAATCGTCCTGAAATTTGGCACAGATCTAGCTTTTATATATCTTCAGATCGAGTTCGTTGCCAAAAAGAATCGTCCATTACGAAAAAAGATATTTGAGGTTAAAAATTTTTTTTAAAATTAAATTAAAAAATTAAATTTAAATTAAATTAAAAAATTAAATTTAAAAAAATTTTTTTTTTAATTTATTGCACGGCGTTTAGCCAAATTTTTCTCTACAAAATACAGATTTATTAATGGAATTTAATTTGGGAAAACTCTTGTAATCGTATCTTTAATACTAATTACACGTGGGAAAACTTTATTTTTACGTTAATATTGCCCCAAATTTTTTTAATTAACAAAAAACACTTTTGACAGTAGGTGGCGTTCCAATCGGGGTAGAGAGCACTCTTAAATGGTTCCGTCTAATTTTTCGCAACGCCATGGGATCGCACCCTTAGTCAGCTGATTCCATATTTGCACACACGTGTGTATTGGTGTCCAAATTTAAAAAACTCCATAAGTACTTATAATGAAAGTTACTCCAAAAGATAAAATATAATCAAACACAAATAAAAAGTAAATAAAATTTACTAGAACATATTCCTAAACTTATATACGTAGTTTATTTCTGTATAACATATTTTTACATACTTTTACATTTACTCTAATACATCTATCAATAATAAATTCTATCAAAATAATGTAACTGAACATAAAAACTTAAGACATAAAATGTATTTTTACTAATTATTTATGTAAAAGTTAAATTTATATGTTGATTTACATATTTTGATGGAATAGATTTCTGATAATGTAAATAAGTTTTCATTCACTCTGAACCTACCCATCAAATATAGTTCTCTTTTCCCTCATTATGTTTGATGACGGAAGCACAATCTCAGTAAATATTTGTGTATGCAAAGAATTTCAGGTATACTATTAAAGTCACATAATAACAAACCGGCAAATGCATGATTGAAAACTTTGAAAGTATAGTTGTTTTTAAAGTGCCAGAAAAAGTTTATAAAAATTTGTAACTCTTAGTTTACGATATAAAAACAATCATAATTTTTTTTTTAAACATTCATCCTTTTCACAACAGAAAATTCATTATGGCAGCTGCAGCCACATCATCTAGTTGCTTTATAAGCAGTAGAAAAACTCCTGACTCTTCTGTCAGAAAATGTTTCTTTTCAAGACTGTCCACCAAATCCTCCCATCAAATTATTTAAGCCTCCTGCTGCACCCTGTTGTAATTGCCTCATCATATTTTGTAAACCTGACATTCCACCTATGCATAACGAATATTTTAGTAGAAAAAACGTTAGAAAATTTCTGATAAAATCTATACTGAAATGTAATAAGATGCATACCCATTTGATGAAGTACTCGAGGATCCATCATCTTTGCCATTTGTTGATTGAGTTTTGCCATTTGAGCTGGATTGACATTTTTAGTCATATCACCACCCTTGAAGAGACCCTTGATTCCACCCATCTTTTTCACAACTAAAGCAAACTTAGTGTACTGAGCTATTAAATCTTTGACATCTTTTTCTGTAACTCCAGAACCACGAGATACTCTTATTATTCGCCCAGGTTGCTTAGTGAATAATTTTGCACCATCCCTGCTGTCCAACTCTGAAGTAAAGTAATATAAAAATTACATAGTGTAAAATTTTAACTAAGTGTCAATTGCCGTAATATTTCAAAAATATTTCAAACCTGAATCATTCATACTATCCATCATTGTCATCAACTTTTTCAGTCGAGCCATAGATTCTTGTTCTGTTCCTTTTGTGAGAATATCTTGACTGAATCCAGGAATCATACCCTTTTATTGTAAAAAGTTTTAAATTAAATAACTCAACTGTTCACTGTGTAGAAAATTAAAAAATTATATATTTACCATAATTTGTGAAAATGGACCCATTTTCATTATATTTTGAAATTGTTCATACATATCACGTAATGTAAATTGACCATGTTTAATTTTTTCTAATAATTCTTCGTTGTCATCTAAGTTCAATTCATTAACTTTATCAATTAATCCTTCAATATCTCCCATACCCAATAATTTACTAATGAATGGTTTTGTCTTAAATGGTTCAAGATCGTCAATGTGTTCTCCAGTTCCCACAAATATAACTGGACTCTGAGTAGCAGCAACCCTATAAGTGTTGTTATGTGATTAAAATAACATATTAAAATATAAAAACTTTCATACATTTTTCATTACTTACGCAGATAATGCTCCACCACCTTTAGCATGACCATCTAATTTAGTAATTATAATTGAACCTACATTAACACGTTCTTTGAAAGCTTTAGCTTGTGCTTCACAAGCCTGGCCTATTGTTGCATCCATCACAAATATAATGTTGTCTGGTTGCTGAAAAAATAAGTTAATTTTTCAGCCTATAACTTTATAATAATATTTTTATACAACATAATGTTATTATTTATGTTTTCTTACAACTGCATTTGACACTTGTAACATTTCCTCAAATAGGGATTCTTCTTGTTTATGCCTACCACTAGTATCAACAATAATGATTTCATATCCTTCCTTCTTGAACATTTCCACACCATCCTGAGCTATAACTACAGGATCAACTTCTGTATAACTATAACATAAATAATTTTTGTTATAATTATTAAACATGTGTATATATGCAAGAAGAATTTAAAATTTCTTATTATTTAATTCAATACAATAAAATTAAATAAAATAGAATTCCTTTAAAAATATATACCTTCCATAGAATGGGATTCTGGCCTTGGTAGCATTCTGTTTTATCTGGTCATAGGCACCAGCACGGAATGTATCAGCACAAACTAAACAAGCTTTCCAGTTCTTCTTTAAGTAGTGATATGCCAATTTTGTACAGGTGGTGGTTTTACCAGAACCCTGCAGACCGACAAACATAATAATATTTGGTCGGCCTTTCACTGGCTGATAAGCTTTCACTCCAGGATCAATAAGCTAAAAAGAAAACAGACTTATAGCATCGCACCATCACACACAAATCTATGCCACAGCACAGTACCTTAACAAGCTCCTTGAAGACAGCGCTCTGGATCATTCGCCTCTTGTTGAGGCCACCAGCCATGTCCTCAAAATCAATGACCGAACGCACATTTTCCCTGAGATTGGCCACCAGTCGGATGTTCACATCAGACTCGATCAACGCGGCGCATATCTCCTTCAGCATAGAATTCAGCACCTAGCCGGAAAGTTAAATTCACGAGTCAACATCTGTTTACATATGCAAGAGGCTCAGTGGGCCCTCCTAACCTACCTCCTCGTTGATGATAGTCGCGTTGCTCAGCGAGCGCAACGCCGACGTTATTTTACGTCCCAGATCCGCCAAAACCATTTTGGCGAGCTATCCGGACGACGAGTTTTGAATGAAAAAAAAGGACGCGGGCACGCGTGAACCTTCGGCGACAGGGACGAAGGCGGCCCGAGAGAGACGAGCAAAACACAGCAGCAGCAGTAGTCGTCGAATATCACGGTAAGAGTTTCCTCTCGCTCTCCAATCGGTACTGCTGGCAGTGCAGTCGGTGTGTGTATCTTCAGGGGCACCCAGCAGCTGTAGTGTACTTATAATTATAAGCGGCAGCAAAGTAACTATATAAGCCGCAAGCGTGAGACCTGCGATGTTGCGTGTCCACGGGACATGTGACGTTTGCGGTAAACACACGGCGCTTGTCTGCTCCGCAGTAAGTATAGCGTTACCGCGAATTGTGAGATTCTGTAAATAATGTTTGTACTTCGTAAGTATTTATGTGCTTTTATTTATAAAATACTTAGGTTATGCGAACTTAAGATTTTGATGGCGTACGTGTATAGGTATACGAATGATTACATACGCAACGTTAATTAAATTTACGTGAATATGTCATATAATATAATAATGATTATATATAATGTAAGACAATGTTTATTATTATGTATTTAGACAGTGCTATACTGTTATTAACCATTCTTTAGTTCCATTAAAAATATTTGTAGTGGTTTCTAAAATTTTTAATAATTTATATAAAGATTATTTAAATGATTGATATAATAACAGTATAGGTATTTTTGCACAGCTGGAGCTGACTTATATAGTGTAACAATATACTTAGTAATGTTCATAAAAAAATTACTGGAGCAAGGAAAATCTTACATGCTGTGTTAAGTACATATATTAGTTATCGATAAAGCATATTTATATAGCGACATAAAACGTTATATATATATATATATATATATATATATATATATATAACAGAGTATATAACAGAGTATATATATAACAGAGTCCAAGTAAATTATATACTTGCCTTCGGAGCGCTCCTGCGCTCCTTGATGTTTATAAAATTACAGTATTATTATTATGCGAGTGACAACATGATTCGTAAATAATAAGATCGATTTATTGCTTCCTAACTCCTAGAGGAAACTTTGGAATAGCAAAATTTTAAGTTTCGTTAAATCGCTCTAGAAACATGATTAGAAAAAAGCCCATGTGGAAAAAATTTGTGTGCTGTTATGCCAAACCGTGCAAAACTGTTCTGAATAATTCACTAAAAATGATTTTTTAGAATTAAAAGCATTTGCGCAGAATTGTGTTAAAATGTGCCAAACTGTGCCAAACTGTATCAAACTGTGCAAAATACCGAAATTATATATATCCTACTTTGGCATGATTTGGCACAGTTTGGCACAGTTTAGTCAACAAATAATTTCCATTAGTAGGGGGTGTTAGAAGTTTGAATCACATTTACAAAATGTCTGCATGGATGTGTGTGTATGTGTGCGTGTGTGCTCTATACTATAGCTCCAATTTTAATCTACTGAAGCCCATTTTCTTTGTTTTGATTTTGTCAGAATTCGGGAAAAAAATCCATTTTTTGTTTCGCCGATGCGTTTTTGTTTTATGGTGAATTTTCGATTTTCGAAAAATTGATTTTTACGTTTTTTTAATGATAGAATTGGGGTATTTTAATCGGACAAATACCTATATTTTCCAAGAAAACCGTTTTTTTTTAACTTGTACCTCCCAAACTAAATGGCCTACTGGCTTGAAAAAAATCACGATGATGCAGAATATAAATAACTATAATCTGTAAAAATTTCAATCCATTCTGTCTACTAATTTTTGAGTGAAAAATCGAAAACTGAAAAAAAATGAGTTTTTTATATCCAACAATTACGGAAGTAAAAAGGCTTCAATTCACTTGAAATTTTTGGAAAAGGTAGATTTTTTGTGTATGTATTTCGGTATAAGAGTTCTTTGCGCCGCTTATGAAACTTACCAGGTCCAAAGATCTTAAGGGGATGCCTTATACCGACAGAGTTGTCTCCCGTACCGACTACAATGTTTTTAATTAAATATTAATAATTGTTATAAGCTTTTTCTTTAAGGCCATGTGGATTTCAAAATCAACCCAATTTCATTATCTAATAAATTAACTTTTCAAACATTGATTTGGAAAAACACAATTTTTACGTCCTCCGCATATGTAAATACTATACTCAGAATTTTTCTGAAGCGATTCTATTAGTACTGTCATGAGATATACTCGTTGAAAAATTATGTCGATATCACACATCTCGTTAATTCTAAGTGTGGACACACAAAGGCAAACTTATTATCAAATTCTCGGTAAAATTTCAGATAAATCTATTGGAAAATAAAGTCGAAATTGGAAAAATCGCAACGTCGCATAATATTAACCCGAAAATGCGACATCTTGCGGTTTTTCAAATTTCTTCTTTATTTTCCAATAGATTTATCTGAAATATGACCGAGAATTAGATAATAAGTTTGCCTTTGTGCGTCCACACTTAGAATTAAAGAAAAAGCTTATAACAATTAATATTTAATTAAAAACATTGTGGTCGGTACGGCAGAGAACTCTGTCGATATAAAAGGCATACCCTTAAGGTTTAGATTATTTTCGAAAACTTTTTGAATGACGTTTTTTTCATTTTTTAATAAAGTTTTAAAATTAAAAATAATTTAAAAAATTCATTTATTCGTTTCTGTTTTATAACGATTTAAAATTATACAGGGTATCGCGATCGTATTACTATACGATAAAAGAATACTACTGTACTCAGTAGTATTCTTTTCTAGTTTAAGGTTTATTTATAAAATTTATGTTTTTTACATGAATAATTGGACAGTATAAAAGGTTATTTTCATATTTAATACCTTATTAGGTCCATGATGCAAAAATATTGCAACGAGGTATAAATATTTTTGCGGAGCGTCATACGCTATGGGTCGTCTTTGGATGGGTCTTTAAAATATACGGGCGATAACAGCTGAGTTTAGCATCGTTAGGTAACATTCAGCCTCGTGTGGGAAATTTTAGAATCTTTATGCTAAATAATCTGATAGTAAAAGCTAGTTTTACTTATCTTTTTATCATGGATAAATAAAAAAAAAAAGAAGTAAGATTCCACAATCCTTTTTCTTATATCGATTTTAAATTGTATGTTTTTGCTTACATTTCAGTATTTTTTAATGCGGTATTCATTTGTTTTCAAATATTTATAAAATCAATATCTGAAAAAAGGGACTTCCTAGCGATAATATATATCGTACATTTCTGTACATTTTGTTTCAGTTTTTAAACTTTTGAACAATATATATGAAAACACATGTTTTATACATGAAAATGTTTAAGAGTTCTTGGAATTGGGATTTTTTTTATCTGTGAGTCAAATTACGTACACGTTGTTGTTAGTTTTTTTACTGCTGTGTTGACGTAATATCAGTGGCAGCTAATAAAGGATTTGGAGAATACGAAAAAACGTGTAAGTTTTGTAAATATTAATGAAGTGATCGATAATTCAAAAAACATTTTAAATGCATAAACATATTTTATATTTGAACTATATTATACTATACATATAGGAACGATAAATTAATTTCGAGGAAGCTACATGCCAATAAATTGTCAGCGGTTTTTTAATCATTATAGTAAATAAATAATACATCTAATGTTAAAGCAAATTAAAAAAGGCACACAAAACTTATTTTATGCATATAATTAACTACGATAAAAATGCAAAAAGAACTGTAAAATCCTATCAGTTTGGCTGAGCGGAACAAGGTCGTATCTCAGCGTGCGGACGAAGAACGTTGTATCCCACCGCGCGGATGAAGAACGTCGTATCTCACCGCGCGGATAAAGAACATCCGGCGCATATCTCGACGTATACTGGCCGTGTACTAACCGCAAGAGCGACGAGATACGACGTTCTTCGTCCGCGCGGTGAGATACGATGTTCTTCATCCGCGCTGTGAGATACGATGTTCTTCGTCCGCGCGGTGAGATACGACGTTCTTCATCCGCGCGGTGAGATACGACGTTCTTCGTTCGCTCGAGGAGATACGACGTTCTTCGTCCGCACGCTGAGATACGACGTTCTTCATCCGCGCGGTGAGATACGACCTTGTTCCGCTCAGCCGTCGATATACTCCAAATTGAGAATTTCGGAGCATGCAGTCAATTAAATTATTCTTACAAACAATAAAACTTTTTTCGTGCGAATCACTACAATAACAATGTAAAAAGCGACAAACAATACTTGCTTTTGCTTCTACTCCAAATTGAAAATTTCGGAGCACAATTAATTAAATTACTGTTACAAACATAATAATAAAAAAAACCATTGCAGAAATTGATTCCGCGAGCTATTCCTTCCCATCAATCAACGTCCAGGCAACAAACCCTCAAACAGAGCGTTGGTGGTGTGCCCCGAGCGCTCTTTTTTCCTAGCAGGCAAATAGGTATAATAGCATCAGGCTACCTCCCATATGGGACCCATGTGAAAAATTGCTGCGGAAACCATTTCGTTCCCACATGGGTCCCATGTGAATCCCAAATGGCTCCTATATGGGAGACATATGACTAAATTATGACATAATTTTGTAAATAAACTTATTGTTTATTAATAAATTATTTAAAAAATATTGCAGGCGAAAAAGGAAGGCAAATTGAAATTTTTTGTATAGGTTTTGTCTTCAAACAATATATTTATTATGATAATAATGAAAATGATTTTTTTCAAAATGAAAATCAAGAAGCTTCCCACAGTGTTATATTTTTTAAATAAATTATCAATAAAAAATAAGTTTATTTAAAAATTATGCCGTAATTTAGTCATATGGAACCCATATTGGACACTTGTGGGACTCACATGGGACCCATGTGGGAACCATGTGGTTCCCGCAGCAATTTCTCACATGGCTTCCACATGGGGCCATGTGAGAGCCATATGGGAGCCATGTGGGAGACATGTGGGTCCCACATAGGTCCCATATGGGATATAGCTCTCTGCGGGCTTTTTCCAGTAGGGCTACCTCCTCTAAACAACCGCTCTTTTTCGTTCGTAAATTCCCTCCCAACCTCCTCTTACTCTCGAACTCTGGTCGACATATATCGAACCTCCTCCATTCGAGTCTCGCCCCCTGTCTCTCTCTCTTCCCCTCTCTCCTCTTTCTCTTGCCCTGAAACAAAAAAAAAAGCCAACAAGTGTGCACACGGACGTAGCATCCTCATACTATATGATACATCGAACACCGCACTGCGATGACTCGCCCTCCTCCCCATGGAGGTCCGTATAACGCGCCTTCGCGCGCGCGCATCATCATCGTTTCTCTATTGCACTCGGCGTATAAGTACGAGCGGCGCGGCTGCTAGTCTATCTCTCTCTGTCTTTCTCTCGCGCTTGCCAGTCGCCCGTCCGCCCGAGCCGAGCACGCGAGCCAGTACTTATATGTCGATGCCTCTCATTACTCTCCTATCGCGCGGGAGGGGGAAAAGTCCCGAGAAAACGGCGGAAAAAACGCACGCATAGAGGCGACCCGCTACACACCAGCAGACAAGGCGCGCGCCTGTATGTTTTCGTGTAGTCTCGCGCGGTTAACGCGACTGTGCGCATTGATTACGCAGTTATAGTGTCGTCCCCGTGCCTTTTTCTCGCGGGTGTACACAGTGCGTTTTCCCTCTGCGCGCTGTGTGCACACGGTATTATAAGTTCCTGTAACACAAGTGTATACACACACACACACACACACACACACACACACACACACACACACACACACACACACACACACACACACACACACACACACACACACACACACACACACACACACACACACACGAGAGGGGGGAGACAGAGCAGTGTGTGACGTGAATACATATAGGTATATACACAGGCGCGGCGTTTGTACGGCAGCGTCAAAGACACGCGCTCGCCGACCTGCCTGTTGACTGTGCCGCTGCTATTGCTGCTGCTGCTGTGCACAGTGCAACAACAACACCGTGCATGCGTACACATATACGTGTATAAAGAGAGACAGAGAGATAACGCGCGCGCGCGCTCGCGCTCTCGGCTGATGGGTATTACGCTATAGCCTCGCGTTACATCATTGTGTACATCTCGCTCTCGCGCCTTCAGTGCTGTGTGTGACTGTGCGCGCGTGCATAATATAATACCCTAGGTGCGGGCACCGGGCTATATGTCGTCCTGGCAGAACGACAGGATGAGCTACTCTTCAACGTACAAGCTGGTCGTCGTGGGCGGTGGCGGCGTCGGCAAGTCCGCTGTCACGATACAGTTCATTCAGGTGAGACAGAGAGAGAAGCATCAGCAGCAATTGAGAGGAGGAAAGGAGGCGTTTACAGATATATATAATAGCGTATATGAGTACTCGGACAAGAATCTAGGCAGGGGCGACGACAACGGCAGCGTGGCCGTGACACGCCTTTTTTTCGAGGGCCGTGTGTCTGTCTGTTCGTGTCTGCGTGTTTCTCGCTCCCTCGATGTCTTCGTATGCGCGCGGAGCGCTCTTTTTTTATCCCGCGAGACAAGAGAGAGAGAGAGAGAGAGAGAGAGAGGGGAGAAAAAGAATGATCGATCGATCTCGAGCGGCGCTGACCCTTCGTCTCGTCGTCGTCGTGCCCTTGGACGATATATTAATTATCGCGGGTGGACTTTTTGGATCGGCGAAACGCTTAACACGCGCGAGTGAGAAAGATTTATAACGAACCCGCGGTTTCGAGAACCTGTTGCCCAATGCGCGTTCTACATCTGTGGCCTTTTAAAAAGGTTCGAGCGAAATTTAAAGGGAGCGAAGCGAGCTTAAATAATCGCACTGATGTTGACAGTTGGGTCACGGCGTCGCTATGGGGTTATACGTTAGGTTACTATATATACGCTCTGTAGTATTTATAAAACTGGAGCAGACGCGCGTGCACGTGCGTGTTTGGATTGATATTCCAAAATTACACTTTATGGATCGCGTCATGATATCACGCGAGTGTAAATAGGCTTGTTTATATTACAGCTTATACGCTCTGTCGAATAAGCTATTTTAGAATTGCAGCGAGAGATCGAAGCGGGCAAGTTTATAAACATAGACGTAATTGGTATTTTTAAGTGAAATCTTTATGAGGGAAATTCCTTGCCCAGTGTATTTTTATACGCATATATTGGCGGTGGCGCAGGTTAACTTTATGCGCTTGCTCCGAAATTCGAAATTTAAAAAAGACCTTTGCTATTAGGTAATTATTTGCGTCTAGAGTATAATCTTTATAATGTTAATGAGAATGGTTCTTAAAATTATACATAAATATTACTCGGACGTTTCGGAGCAGGCAAGTAATAAATCGCAAAGATCGTCGACTAAATAGACACTCATTTCAAATTATCCAAAATTAAAACGAATCTATATGCAAATTGCAGGAATAATCAAAGAATTATACAATTTATATAGCGTAACTGCGTAATAGTCTCATCATTAATAATACATTTCAGAGCAAACCTTATTTTACTTGCACCTAATACGATTCTCGAACTTAAAATTATACTTACAACCTACAGTATAATCACCTACAACATTCGATTCACCTGCCCAAATTCCAGAAGACCTCACCTCGCCCTCAACTCAATATACCAACATCCCAAAAATACCTTATTGCACACATAATTAGCGAAATTTGGGGTCGCGCGAATGAAGCTATTAGCGGGCCCGACAATTTCACCTCCTAAAACGCGATCAATGCCAAAGTTAATAGGAGCCAAAAAATCGGGCGCGAGAGCATAATATGGGCGAGGAAAATCGCGCGCGCGTGCATCTATTCTCATCTCTCCGCGAGACCTATGGCCGCTGCAGTTCTGTATACGTTGTAGCTGCTTACTTCTTTCGGGACGATGTAATTAGCGCTGTAATTATGGGAGAAAGCAGCCGGCGGTCCTTCGGCATTGATTAATCTGGTCGCGCTCGAAATTGATTTATCGCATTCGGTGGTAATTGGAGTGAGGGAGCGATCGTAGGGCCGTGTATATGCAGATTTATATAGTATAGGTTTTTTATGTTAATGAGTTTAATAGTATAGGGAAATGTGCGTGGGTTTATGTGTAGCAAGTTTGGTAATCAACGAGGCAGTTTGCGACGACTAACGGGCACATGATTTAAGATTCTCCTTTTACGATGTCAGAGCTCTAATTACGATGCTCTAATTACGATAAGAGTTTAATAATATTTTATATTTAATGTCGTATAAGAAACGGAGAATTCGTGAAACACTTTTGTAAAAACATTATCCTACGCGATATAATTGAATTTAAAGGTAAGAAAAGTGCTCCAAAATTTTATATTACCAACATAAATTAAACTGAACAAACGAGTCGCGCCCCATCAACGTAAAATTGTCTCAAAATTATATATAACAACACGAAAAAAAAGCTTATTAAACTTCTTTGCACTGGTGAAATCAACTCGTTCAGTATAGGAGAAAGTTAAATTAGTACAACAAAAATGTAATGTTAACTTTATTTATAGTAAGGACAACTTAAATTTAAAATTAGAATATGTCGATTCCATGTTCTCAAAAGGAAGATTCTACTTTTTTTAATGTTACTTCTACCGATATCGTTGGGAGTAAAATCGACTTGTCATTTCCAAGTTAAATCAACTGTATGAAAAGTAGAACCAGCAATTTATTTTTTTCCGTGAAACCAACCTTATCCCACCTTATTCGAGACCGACTACGTCACTAGTACCCTATACTACACTTCCCAAGCATCCCGTCCGAATTTTGAAATATAATCGAAAATATTCGTCGCGAGTCGAGTCGCGAGTATAGATCGTTGCAAAAGAGATTCTATACTTATATACTACCGTAAAACCAGAGCTCGCGCGCATGGGCGTCTCTCATATATACGCGCGCGCGTGGGCATATTATACGCGGGCGAATATTGTAATGCGACTCGTTTGCTCGTGGCTGCCAAGACGCGGCGCACAATGAAAAAGGCGAGAAAAGACAAGTTTAAGTATAAGCGGCGCCGATATGAAAGTCAAATGTTGGCGATGAAAGTTGTGTAAGCAGGGGCCAGTGGCGGCAGCTCGTTAACATAAATATGCTCGCGAGGGTGTAATGCGTATATATCGTTGTACAGGATTTAATTGCGAGGACGATGTTATATTTTGTGTAGCAGCGAGGATAATGATGGCGATTTATTTTAACTTTCAGAGTTACTTCGTCACCGACTACGACCCTACGATTGAGGACTCGTACACGAAGCAATGCGTCATCGACGACGTTCCCGCGAAACTCGACAGTAAGTGTCGCGTTCACGCGCACCATCTCGTAAAAAGCGAAATACTTTTGAAGCCGATTAAAGCGTTCGGTGTATTGTAATTCCACAGTTCTAGACACGGCTGGCCAGGAGGAGTTCAGCGCCATGCGGGAGCAGTACATGAGGAGCGGCGAGGGCTTCCTACTCGTGTTCTCCGTCACGGATCACTCGTCCTTCGATGAGATCTTCAAGTTTCACCGTCAGATCCTGCGGGTGAAGGACCGCGATGAGTTCCCCATGCTGATGGTCGGCAACAAAGCCGATCTCGATCACCAACGGGCGGTGGGTGTATATATATATGTATATAATCTTTCCCCCTTTTTTGCGCTACCCACATTCTTTCGTCTCGCTCGCTCGCTTGCGCCTAACGGACGAAAGGTAGAGGAGAGGTAGGAAAAAAAAGGGTCGGCGTTTGTAATTGATTTTTCGGGCGTAACGCATTGGAGTCTGGAAATGAATATAAATATAAATTAATACAAGTTTTAATGATTAACTTTTTTACTTTATTACAATAAATAATTGATTTTGCGTGATATACATACATAGAGCACATGGTATACAAAACAGATCAGGCGCTTAAAACTTCTAATGCCTATTATACATATATACTTAAAAATGCTAAAAAGTTCATCGTCTTTATTAGGTTTCCGTGGAGGAGGCGCAGAATCTCGCGCGACAACTGAAAATCCCGTACATTGAGTGCAGTGCCAAGCTGCGAATGAACGTCGACCAGTCCTTTCACGAGCTCGTACGCATCGTGCGGAAGTTCCAGCTGTCGGAGAGACCGCCCCTCAAGCCGAACTACAAAAAAAACAAAAAGAAGTGCTGCCTTTTGTAAACGAGCCTTCGCCTCGGTCATTGAGAGGCAATGATCGAAGCAAACACGCACGTACGCACGTATACATACGCACACACACGCATACTAGTTCGAAGAGCGAATCGCGACGGGAATTCTATAGCGTTGAATTCACATTGATCAAAGAATCTATATGGTAAATATATATTACGTGTGTGTATGTATGAAAAAGATAGAAATGAAAAGAGACCATTGACCGTAGGACTATATATATATGTGCGTGTGTACAATAAAGTTTCGCGTATGAGAATACGAAGCTGAGCTTCCGGCGTGCAACTCTTTAAGTTCGCCGCGACTCCGGTTTGGGAGTCGGTGCGCGTATACTGACTTTTTTCTCTCAAGTATAAACGAAAAACTAACGCGAATGTTATTACTAATATGTTAGTACACGTTTATGTTTAATGACGCGCGTAATAGAGACGTAAACAAATTGTCTTGAAAGGAAATTAATGTTTGCAATGGCACAATGTTCCAAAGCATAAGAAGTGGTAATTATAGTAGATGATAGAGAAATTTTTTGATATTATTTTACCGCGTTTTTGCACTTAATGTGTAACTTCTAAGATTTTTTTAACAAACAATTAATACAATTACGAACGATTTAGGGAATTTTTTTAAATCAACTTTTAAAGATTTTTCGATGAATCTTTAACATTGCTCACAGAGAAATTCGTGTTCGCAACTTTTTACTCTGCATATTTAATTCCGCCAAGTGTTTACTTATACAAAACCCATGTATGTACTTCGCATTTACGAAGCGAATTCTTAAAAATATACAATGACAAATGATTTTTATAACGCAAATTTTACAATGACGTATTTTATACGAAAAAATGAAGACGCAGTCTTCGCTTTAAATCAAAGTGCAATTAAAGATTTTGGAATTTAAGTTTTATGTGTTAATTATATAAAAATTTGTACAAATTTGATCAAATTTAAAAAAGCAGTTACACTGCATCGTCATTCTTCTGACCCTTATAATAAAAAAAAAAATCAAGACCGCTCGTTGACCGAGCGGCATTTTCCTTTATATAAAATATATAAATAAAAATATATTCATACGTAAGTAATCGAAAAAATCATTTTAATTCCCATCCCACGAGGATCAGTCTCAGTATCAGTAAATCAAACTATCATATAGCGAAAATGTACCAAAATGTTTTTCATAATTTTGTATTAAGCAACTGTAACAAAAAAAGGTTCGTCCTATGTATTTACAAAATAAATAAATAGATTAAACATATAAAATCGTAAAATAAAAAAATATCAATAATCTTTAATTATTATTGGCTATTCGCTTCCAAGTCCATGTCCGACCACACCGCTTCCGTTTCGCTTTCATCAGCGGCTTCGTCGTTGTCTGTGTCAGGTAAGCCTTCGCCAACTTCGTAAGTAGGATCTGTGTGCTCTTCACCGACGGCCATATAATATGAAGAGGAATCCATGGTATTTGATGTACTTTCTAGTCTATGCATACCTTCTAATACCCTTCTATCACTTGGGTTAATACTGAAAAAATATTTCAATTTTCTTATTTATAGTTATTGAGAGAATCGAGTTTATAGCTTCAATCTTATTAAATCAAGCAATTTGTTTTTGAAAAATAATCCACATGTATGTCAATAGAAATATAAATTATATTTCTGATAAAAATGTTTTGCATCAAAATATAAATTTCATTTTTTTATATATTCACATGTACGCTAATTAAATCTAATTTAGGTTAATTAATAATTTAATATACTCGTACTTTAAAGCTATTGCATAATGATCAAGAGCTTTTTCTGCATTATGTATTCTGGCCCAGAGATCTCCAAGCATTTGATGTAATTTACAAGTCGGCTGCGCATCGGCTTGTTTTTCTAAAAGATCAATGGCAGCCTCTAAATTCATTTCTTGCTCGTAAATTTCTGCTAAATAATAAACTGCAGGAAGGTAGGTTTCTTCTTGACTCAATGCCTTTTCAAGGAGATTTTTTGCTTTGCTCACTGTCACCGGGTCTTTCATTAATACCGATGCATACAGCTGAAAATATTAAATTATTTCATGATATATTTCAAAATATAAATAATAAAAATTGCATTTTATATTTAGAATTAATTACTGATAAAAAAAAATACGGCGTGTATTATTTTAAGGAAATTAAATGTTTTATTTAAATTTACCGTAAGAACTCTTGGAGTAGGCCCTAGTTGTTTGTAAGCATTACTGGCAGTATTTGAAGCTTCTCTTAGGCGATGCATACCAACAAAACAATCCGCTAAGCCTTTATGAGCCTCGTATCGATGAGGTTTTAATTGCAGTGCCTGTCTAAAGTGATGCAATGCACCTTGATATTTTTTTTGCTCTATATGTATGTTTCCTGTTAAAATTATGGCTTCTACATTAATGGGAGACATCTGTATGGCTTGATTAGCTATAGCATTTGCTCGATTCAACTTATGTAGAGCAAATAAAGCATAAGCCATTGCAGTATATGTTTCTGTTGAATGCTCATTTATTGAAGATATAAAAGGAATTAATTTTTCTAGTTCTGCTACATGGTGAGTTCGTTGAAGTACAGCAGCATATATATCTAAACTGTAATCATTATATGTAGTAATCAAATAATTGTTTTGAAGTAAATTCACTTACTAAAAAAAGTCTTTATAAACCTGACATCTATAACAATGATATATTTTTTAAGAATTGTATTTGATCTTTGTCATACTCACCCTCTAGTTGAATCAGGCTCAATAATTCTTGCACGTCTTAAACACATTAATGCATTTTTATAATCTCCTGCATAATAATAGCATTCTCCCATAGTTACAAGTAGATTATAATTATCCTTTAAACAATTAACATTATCCAGTGAACGCAATGTTGTTACTGCATGATTATACTCTCTATTATTTATATGAGCATGTGCTTTTATCCATGCATTGAGCCAATCAAAATTTTGTAAATTTAGATTAGAACCTATAACTATTGAATTAACTTCTATTCCCTTCACTCCCAAAGCTAATAAACCTTCTGCTGCGTCAAGAGCTAAAGGACACTCCCTCAAGACTTCTTTATATGTTGCAATTGCAGAACGTTCCATACCCTGCTCATGAAACATTTTTGCCAAAGCCATGTTTATCTATAAATTTAAAAAAATTATGAATTAGGCTATATACATAACTATAATTATTTATAAAGCAAGTACATTAAGTTTGACTTGTTCTACTTTTACAAATTATTCCTTGGTAAAATTACCTTTGGTGTTCGCTGTTTGCCAGGAATACTTTGTAGTGCTTGTAGTGCCTCTATAGGATTTTTTAATTTTAGTAGACAAGCATAAATTTGATATTTTATGTCTACATCAGATGCTAATTCTTTTTGTCCTTCTTGAGTTGATTTGGTTGCGCCTTTTGACTTCAATAAACATTTTCGAATTTGTAAAGATTTTTTATAAAGAGATTCTGCCCTTCTAAATTTTCCAAGATAAAAATATGAGTCTGCACAATAAACATAAACGAGAAACTTTGTGCAGGCTGGTAGAAGAAGATCATTGTTGTGATCACTTAGTGACAACACTAAATTGGCCTAAAAATGTTTAAAAAATATGAAATCAATTATATGATTGTTTTTACATTAAGTTCAATAATTGCAAAATCGAAAAAACATATAACTGATAGGCACAAACTCATTTGCTATTATTTTAGTAATATTTATATTCAATCAACACAATCACTTACTAAAGAAATCACATTTGAATACAAAGCTTGATCGTACAAATGCTGAATTTGATCGAATAGCGCAGACATATTTACAAAAATTAATTGGATTCAAAATTTACAAAATGTATAGACAAAAATAGTTTCTATTCATCAACGATACGGGGTTATGTGGCCGAGAGGGCGCACATGATCACCTCCTCTTTGACTTCGATCGCCCAATGGGCGGCAAACGGCAATGAGACTTGAGAGTGCGATGTGCGATTACATGGAAGCGAGCAATAAGGTATAAGTAGTAGTTGGTGGTCTATGCCCTCTCTACAACCTATCGAATTTTTTTTTGCGTGTACGCAAAATCGTATAGATGGCGTGAGCGTTACCAGATGAGCCAACTGCTAAAAAGTTAAGGAGAAAATGTTATTTGTAGAAGTACGTGTTTCTATAAACGAAATTTTCTCCTTAACTTTTTAGCAGTTGGCTTATCTGGTAACGCTCACGCCATCTATACGATTTTGCGTACACGCAAAAAAAAATTCGATAGGTTGTAGAGAGGGCACTAGTGGTGCGGACGAAATATTTTTATCCGTGTCGGGTGGGAACTGTCGGGAGTTTCCGTCAGCTAAATTATCGCCATGGCTATGATCGTGCCGACAAAAAGTAATTTATTTCCTATTTTACAAGTATTTTCTATTATACTAATATGTTTTTCATGGCAATAAAGTTTTCTTAACACAAAATAACAATAATTTTGCACAGATTAAGTAATCATAACCTCTATAAGCAGTTACATTTATCTTCAAAATTGATAACTTTTTTCTTATTCATCACTCGTCTACATTTGATTTGAATTTAAAATAACAAAATAAAAGTTTAACATCTCAATTTAACCTGTAGATGATAAGCTTCTGTACTCTTAACATTTTGTTATGTAAAGTCTATAATGAGATGAATGGGACAAAATAATGAATCTTGAATGATTTCAGTGCATTTATAAATAACAATTCTTTATTTCAGTTTTCTCCCTGACACGAGTTGCCCCAAGAATTTTGAGTACACCGCTTCGCAATAAGTATTACTATGTCAACAAAGAAGAAAAAGATACTTGGGAAGGTATTACAGAGAGAGCAGTAGCTTCAATGTTTCTTCAAGAACTGTTTCGTGGATTGGGTGTAACTTTGTCTCACTTCTTTAGAGAGCCAGCAACAATCAATTATCCTTTTGAAAAAGGACCATTGAGCCCAAGGTTCAGAGGAGAACATGCATTGAGAAGGTACAGTTATTGAATTAAAATAATTCAAATTTTTATTTTGGATTTTTTTAAAACTGTTATAAATTTATTTCTTTTGCTAAAATTTCAAAAATTAAAATGAATGAATGTATTCAATTCTTATAATATCAAATGAAAAAGCTTGTGTTTTTGAAATAAATGATAATTGATTTTACAACTATCTAGATATCCATCAGGAGAGGAAAGGTGCATTGCTTGTAAACTTTGTGAAGCTATTTGCCCTGCACAAGCCATTACTATTGAAGCTGAAGAACGAGCTGATGGATCTAGACGTACAACCAGATATGATATTGACATGACTAAATGTATATATTGTGGATTTTGCCAAGAGGCATGTCCAGTGGATGCCATAGTTGAGGTACAGTCACATTACTAAAACTATAATATATTATATAGGTAGAGAAAAAGAAAATTCCACAATTTTATATTTCTTTAATATTTTTCTCGCCATAATATATAAAAAGTGAAAATAAATGTTTAAAATGAATGGATGTTATATAAATTCAATTTATTTTTTAAAAATTGATAAAGATCAATTTTATATTAGTCATTTTCAAAAGTGTTAATGCATAAAAACTAAATGAATTCAATCTTTGATTTTAATAATTTTTAGAATAACTTAAAATTTTTAATAATTTTTGTAAAATGAGTCGTAATAATTTTCTCCCTTTTTTTTAATACACAAAAAGTTTTAATAAATAATTAATACTTGTATTTTTAGGGGCCCAACTTCGAATTCTCTACCGAAACTCATGAAGAAATGTTGTATAATAAAGAAAAATTGCTAAATAATGGTGATAAATGGGAATCTGAAATAGCTTCAAATTTACATGCAGATCACCTGTATCGTTAAAATAAAACTAGTCTAAAATATTTTGAAGTAATTTTTGAAAAACCTTATAAACAGGAATTAATTCCTTATGTATAATAGCAACCCAAAATTGTAAAAATAATTTATAAAATTGTTAAAGTAAAATAATTCTATTAAATATGATTTATTTTAATACGTAAGTTGAATAAGATGCAAATTCAAAGATTTTTTATTATTAATTTTTTTTATGTTTAATTGTATCGTCAAAATTAGTTATATGAAATAAACTTAAATCTAGAAATGAGAAATAATAGATATATATATGTATGTGATTTGTTTGCATTGCATTCTAATTTTATTAAAAAAAAAAAAAAAAAAACAAAATTTGTATCATTATACATTGACGGTTAATTTTTTTAATACGATTTTCCGCCTTAAATAACTACAAAAAATACGAAGGTCTCTTATATATTTATAAACGATGAACTAAAGTTCCGGCACGAGTATTAAATTATTACTATATTATACATATACAATGTGTAATAGTTATATATAATAATTAAAATAATAGTAATAGTGGAATTTGTAATAAAACGTCAACTTGATGAAAAAATACACTGGAATTCAACTTGGCAAAAAGCCTCTAAGCTCGATAACTTTGATTCTTATATGAATAAACATTTTTTCAAATAAATATTGATTTCATAACAAAAAACTCACAAACATCACAATTTATGAAATGGTGGACTATACACAACTATTTTAATCATTTTCTTCAAAATTGTTATGGGCAACTGATCTCTATAGCTTATGATCAGATCTGTTATAGTAATTAGAAATGTAATCATCGAAGACTGTCTATAGAATTAGATACAAAGATTTTCCCTTTTTCATGCTTGATTCGACTGACTTGGATTAATCGTCAAACACTGAGCTTCCAGAGCTCTCAGTCTTTCCAATCTGTGCATTGGATCCATCATATTCTTCCCATCTTCGTTAGTGCTACCTAACCGAGGGCCCTCTGAAAAAAACATATTGATTTTCATCTTACAAAAAGGATATTATAAACATCTAACTAAATGGCTTTGCATACCGGTATTGTGCTGATAGTTAGTTTGTCCTGATAAGAGATTCTGATTTTTTCTAGTCCTATCTATATCCTTAAGTCCTTGTTCTATAAAGTCTTGAAAATACTGATGAGATTTCTCCAAAAATGGTTGTACATCGGCCTCTGGATATTGAAGTTTAAAGTCATATAACTGTGCAAGCCCCTAAAATGATTTTTTGAATAATTAATATGATGTCATGTAGATAAGTTATTATAGATTATACTTACTTCTTGAGCATGATGCTTCGACCCTATTTTCTTAAATATTTCTGACAATTGTTGTTGCGTGAATTTTGATACATGTTTTTGACTTTGCCCCAGATTACTACTAGATTTTGTCATTGTTCTAGTAACTGCATTAACATCATCTGGCTTAAACGTCTACAATACAATATTTAAATCTTACTAGCAAAATCCATATGCGCTTCGTGCGCTCAATTTTCTAACATAATCAACAACAAATACTTTCCACTTCATGATTGCATTTTTCTTTGATCAACATTCCCACTCGGAAAACATATAAATACGTACGTGTTTTACACTAAATAACAGATTATGATGCATCCTCATTTTTGAGGTAAGAAAATATATCAAATACAGTATTTATTTTATAACGAAATTATCGAATACGAACTTTGAATTAATTCAATTACTTTATCAATTATTACAACAAAATATTATCAATTTATTAAAAAATGTAATAATATTAATGTATTAATATTGATCAATTTATTCAAACACACATAAGTGTAAAAATCTTTTTTAATTCAAATCGGATATTTACTCATTAGCCAATCACATCACTTCTTTAAAGAAGTGAAGCATTTAAATCCAAAAGTTAATGTGATTTAGATAAATCGAAAAATCTAATATAAACTTACCGTTATTAATCTCATTAAATAGGAACGTAGCTCAGATTCATTTGTATTATTTATTTGAGTTAAATGACTAAGTATGGTACTGCCTTTGACTCTCGTCATGCTGTGCAGAACTGTTTTGATTGTTCTCATAGGGGTGTCAGGCTTCTTTTGTTTTTTCCACCAGGACGTTGGATAATCCTATATTAAAAAAAATTAAATAAAATGATTAATTTTGCTTACTTGTGTGGTACTTATATAGCAAAGAATAATACGCAAATAATTCCTACGAAATTCATCAATGTTTCTAAGCACTTATATTCACGCTGATAAAAATAAACATTTTTATGTGTGACTCACCTTGAAGAAATTATGAACTTCTAAAAGAATAGTATCGTAATCCAAGTCTCCAGCCCAATTAGGTATAGTTTTTACGATCTTCCATAAACATTTCATGATAAGGTCTTCATATTTTGCTGGACCATTGGAATCCGCACGCTCGTGTAATAGTTTGATAAGTACACTTTTAAAATATAATTTTATTAAAACTGTAATATAACTTGTTATAAAAAATAATTAAAATGAGATATTACCATATTATTGTAGTATGATCTGAATTATCAATAATTTTAAGAACTATTGTGTTGATAACTCTGATATAGGCTTCGGCGTCATTTAAACGTTCAAGTTTATTCTCAGCTAAAAATCCAATCATTTGATCAACCAAATCCTTGAGATGTTGAAGAGGTACATTGTTGCCAAGAATGCCCGTATCATAAAACTATAAAAATATTCGAATAAAAAAATGAGTTTGAAAATAGTAAAAAATAAAAAAAATAGTTATAAAAGTCGACTTCTAATTACCGTTAATATAATCATAAATGTTATTCTGAATCCTTTTGATACTAAAGAATTTCCTTGGTGCAACGGGTAGGTTTGTAAAAGTTTCAACTGCATATTAACTGAACTAATAAACTTGTCTTCTTTTGATTGCAGCATTGATACTTGATGCGATTTTAGAATCTTGAAATGGAATAAAAATATAACACAACCATAAAATAAACAGTAAGATAAAATCCATAAAAATAGCAGAAAAATTTAGAGACAGAATAATACTTACAGATTCCATAGCATTCATTGACTGAATTGCCGTTGCGAGATCTAAACTAGCCATTCCAAGAATAGTTCGTTCTAAACTATCTTCTTTTCCATTAGATAAATTTAATGGTGATAAACTTGAATGATTGTCGGAATTTGGCACCAATAGTTTTGGAGGTGATATTGGAATTACTCTGATAAAAAGATTACAAATATTAATAAATAATACGTTTAGTAATATACAACAAAATTATTTAACTCTTTCAGAAAGGAAAACATACTGTCTATGATGAGTTGGGTTCAACATTTCTACAGTCTCATTGAGATCTACGTTTGGTTCTATCAGCTTCGGCACACGACATTTTACAGGGGCACTTGTTTCAATTTTTTGTAGTAATTCCATATCTAGTCCAAAAGGACCCGAAACTTTTACTTCTGTTTTTAAAGGTGAGATTCTAAAAAAGGTTTTAACAATTTCTATTAAAATGATAGTATAACAGCATCTTCAATTTAAAACACTTTTAACTTTCACATGAAAAAATTAGTTATAAAAACTGGAAATAAAAGTTTTTCATGAAAAATAAGACAAAGTAAAATGCTAAAAATTAAATAATATAGTTGAACATGAGAAGAGTAAGAGATTTTTTCTAAATAATAGTACATTGTTGAACTAGGAAGGAAAGTTGACTTTTTCTAGTGAGGATGATGATTGAGCATGAGTGATACCCAGGTGCTCAAAATCATCATCCGAATCTCAAAAAGTCAATTGCTCCCTTGTTACACATAGTACTTTTTTTTTAATAAATGCAGGAATAGGACCTTTTTTGCATAAAAAATGGGTGGGAGATCGGGTATATCAAGTCGTCGTAACGGGAGACTATGTTCTTTTCCCTCTACTGCGGGAGGCCTCGCTAGACGCTCGAAATGCTCGATTTTCCATTCACTTTTCTGTGCAGGAAAAGAGCCTTTTTCATGCACGTGTTGAGAAAAATCGATTTTCTAATAACATACACAATAAAAAACAATATATAATTACTATTTTTATAAAATTATGAAGAGGAAAGGAATATATACGTGCATACAACACACAAAACGATATTCTACATTTAATGTCTACTACCACCACCGTTGATGTAGTAAAATAAAAAATAAAAAAAAGTAAAAACAAACGTTTCATAATTTTTAAGCTGAATTTCATGTGAAGATGAAATTTTTGAAACTTTTTCATGAGAATGAGACTCCTCTTTGAATTTCTCATTCTCATAGTCACTTTTATTTTCGTAAATAAAAGTTGTTTCCAGCTTTTTATTTTCGTCGTCTTCTGATGTTTGATTTTCTTTGTTTTTCCTAGATTTAACATTAACATTAAAATTATAAACATAAAATAATACTTAAATATAGTGCAATTTTTTTTATATAATAAAATTATACTTTTTGTTTCAAGAACATTTGAAATTGTCTTGGTTTTCAAAAAATGAGTTACTTCTATCAGGAATGTGCCGTACGTCGCTTGAGCGTTGCGAATTACTTTTTTTCTCTCAAATACAAGGGTTCATTTTTTTTTTTTTTTTTTAACGCCACCAAATCGTTCATGCGACTTACGGAAGAAGCCCATTTTTTCTAATTAAAAACAAATCTCTAATGTTCTTTTCATATATAAAAATAATTAAGCAATTACATATAAATAGTTTAGTATACTAACTCTACAGGTTCTTCATCGACCTCTTGTTCCTCTTCAAGTTCTTCGTCACAACTCATTTCATCGTCGTCATTAACGTCATTACTAGGTATCGGCGCTTGCGCCGATGAAACTCTTATTTTGGCCGAAGGTACCGTTTTTGCAGGCCTATTCTTTGCTGCTCGTTTAATTCGTTCATCAAGTAATGACTGATCTTTTTCAGAAATCTATAACAACAAAAATGTTTGAATTTTATTTAATTAGTCATAAATCCTTTTTTTAAGTTAATTAAATTAATTACTTGTCCTATCAGTTTGTACACTCGTTCTCCTTCTAAAAAGTAGGCTTGAACTATACAATTTAAAGCCGCATTTCTGACAGAATTGTCACGGTCTGCTATTTGTTTAGCGACTTCTTTTAGAGCTGCTGATGGAGATGGTTGGCAAACTGCTACTCCATAGCTTTCGATAAGTACTCCCAATTGATCCAAACATTCTAAATATTTATGAAAGAGATGTAGCAAGGAAATAATTTGGGTGTGTGTGTGTGTGTGTGTGTGTGTGTGTGTGTGTGTGTGTGTGTGTGTGTGTGTGTGTGTGTGTGTGTGTGTGTGTGTGTGTGTGTGTGTGTGTGTGTGTGTGTGTGTGTGTGTGTGTGTGTGTGTGTGTGTGTGTGTGTGTGTGTGTGTGTGTGTGTGTGTGTGTGTGTGTGTGTGTGTACATAAAATTGATTTAACATTTTCAGTGCGGTGCGATCCATATATAGGTCGTAAATTATTGAAAATTTGTATTTTTATGATATTGTAGAAATTGTAAATGATAAAAATATTTTTACTATCAATTAACGTATTTCTTAAAATCTTAAAAAGTGAAACATCATAATTTAGTATATTATAACAAAAATTTGCCAACTTTTATTTAACCGTTTTAAAAATCATCAAAATCTTATACTCCCACTGAAAGTGTTAATTATACTTTTCCTTAATACAAACCGGTTCTTTGTCTGGCATTTTTAGACTTTAGACCTTCCATAACATACGAAAATAGTTTGCTAACAGGGTAAACTGAAGCTATTTGTCTGAATAAAGCTTTAACACCATTCCGAACTGCATCTTTTGGATCTCCAATCTATTAAAGTTAATAGATATATGATGACAAGGTATGAAAGACATTTATCTACTGCAAAAAAATTAGAAATACCTTAATAATTAGGTAAGGAATAAATGAAGCAGCTTCATTCTCTAACATATGATATTGCTCTTCTATCAGAAAATTAAAAACAGTTTGTAGATAATCTAATCCCTTTAGAAGTACTGATGGATTTGTGTCAAAAAATCTCAATGTTAGCCATTTAAGTATTAGATCCAAATTACAAACTAATGCCTTGCTGTTACCAGGTAGATCCTTGAAAATTTTAATATAATTTAGTAACGGTTCGAAACGAACACTTTATGTCAATTAACAATGTTATCAATACCTCAGTTAAAGATTCTATAGCTTTAAGATGGTAACGAAAATCAGAATGAAACATATTTGCCATCAATGTTTTATTAACATTTGCTGTACTCATTAATTCTTTCAATAAGTCAACAAATTCTTCTCTCGGAGTTGTAAAGTTCCATTTTAAAATTTTTAATTTTTGCTCATCAATCGATCGTTGATGCTTCATATTATTTACAGCTAATAACGGACTTGTATCAATATCATCATCTTTTTTACGAGCGCTAGAAGGTTTAGCTGCAGCCCCACCCTAAAATTTATGCATACAAATCATTTAATTAAGTTTAAACTTGAACAATTGCAAAAGATATACTTTATTTACAAAAAGTTTTACACTCGATTTCAAAATTACCTTCGTCTTAACGCCTGATTTAGCTGCTTTAACAGCACCACCACTTTTTACAGTTTTAGGGCCACTATCATCGACCACTGCTTTTTTCGTAGGCGGTAAAGGTTTAAGAGGCAAGTTTGGACGAATTTTATCCAAAACAGCAATCACAGCAGCTTTTGATCCAGGCTAAAATAATGCGTAACAATCGTCTTATACAGTTTTATAAATGTTATCTTATTTTAATCTTTTAAATATTAAAGAGGTTTACCTTAAGTTTTTCAGTATGTCTTAACATAGCTTCATAAGACAAATGAATCATAAAACCAAGCACTGCTTCCTGAGCATTTTTTCTTACATCGGAATTACGATCTTCTAAATTATTATATAAAGTTGGCAAACATGTAAGAAGTTCTTCTTTTGATATTTGTTTTGTAGGGACTAAAAGAAAGAAAAATACATTTTTTAATACAAACATCATATTTTACTTTTTTTTAAAGATGCAGATTCACTTACTTCCTCCTAATTTGTCGGCAAGCCAAGTCCAAAGCTCATTTCGTAGTGTTGGAGACCCGACCTTCAAAGCACTTCCGATCATTTCGCCATCCCAAAATTCTTTATAACCGCATTGATCTCCCCAAGTATTCATACAAGAAATAGCAGCAGAACGAATCCAAGCCTAAATTACGAAATGATAATTAAAATGCCAGAGTTTTAATTACAGAAATCGATATACTCTACATTTTGCTTTAATTAACTTGAAGTTTTAGTATACAGAATACAATATAAGTCTGGATAAAAAAGTTTCATTAGTATAACGGAAAGTGGTATGAAAAATTTACAGCAAAAATTCTTTTAAGGTGATGCGATACCCACGCTATTACTCAAAATTGGGTTCCCGTTTTTCTCATTCAATTTTTAATTTCAAGGAAAAAACTCTTTGATACGTTATAGTTCTTTATTAAAATTAAAACGTGTCAAAGAGTTTTTTTCAAAAAGTTTAAAATTGAAGGAGAAAAAGGGAAACCCAGAATTGAGTAATAGTGTGGGTATCACATCACCTTAAATTATATATTATAAATAACCTTTGAATCTCCAAGGCACTGCAGGAATCCTGGGAAAAGTACCCTTACGTATTGTTTTATCGGAGGTCCCATTGCTGCTGCTAAATTTTCACAAATTCCTAAAGTGCTTTGAGCTATTTTACTATTACTATCAACCAATCGTTGAGCAAGTCCTTGTGGTAACTCTCCAAGAGAACCTTTTATAAATTTGGCTTCATTTAAAATATTACTTACTTTCTGAAGAGTTTCATTGCGTACCTAAAGAAATTTATAAAATTATATAAAGATTTCTAGAAATTTATAATATTTGATTGATATATCAAAATTACTCATACCTTCCAGTTTTTATCAGATAATTCATTCATCAAGGCTTCCGTTAATTGACTACTTATATCAACTCTCGGTAACATATCACTAATATCAGTTTGAGTCATGGGAGCTTTTTCTTCTATATCTGCTTCTTCATCGTCGTCGCCTTGACCTTGACTTTTCTTTCCTTTTATTTTACGAATGGGAGCAGGAGGCATCTCACCCTCAAACTGTAAATTAAATTTTAATATTTAATTAAATACAATTATTTATAATTATTGTAATGTGTCACAAAAATACAAATCCGTTTTATGTATATACACCTTTTCACATTCTTGTTCAATTTGTTGTTTTAAAGCCGGCTTTTCATTTTCGAAGAAAGTAAGTAGTGGCTTTCCAATATACATGTACATAGTACCCAATAATGTTATAGCAGAAATCCTTACTCCTGGATTTGTTGCACCTACTGCTTTCCTAACGTTTTCAATTAATGATTTTGTATTGACCCTAGAATATTTTCATTTAATAAATGATTATGATGCAATAAAAAAGTTAAGCAAAGTAAAAGTATTGACATCACTTACGTAAAACCAAATTCGGTTAACGCTTTGGATAGCCAAAGAAGAGTCTCTTGCTGAACTTTAGGATTTTTTTGGTTAAAGGAAAACGACATAACTTCATTTGCTACTAATTCAAGACTTGTAGCTTCTGCAATTGCTGTTAATGTCTCTGCTGCAATACCACTATTTTTTGCATCCCCTAGTTTTTCTGTTATATCCATTAAACAATACTCAGTTACAGTACTGAAAACATTCGAACAATTTTAGAATATATAAAACTCGAAACATGAATTACAACATCTACATAGTTGAAAGGTTTTGTCATACCTTGAAAATGGATAATTTTCCGCTAACATTTTTACAAGTTCCAAACGAAGTTTCAAAACTTGGAAATTGGTATCTTTGAAGCCCGGTTTCTTTCCAAGTACTCTTACAATAACTTGTGTAGATACTTGAGAAGAATCAATTTGCTTCACATGCTATTAATTATTATTATTATTATTATTATTATTATTATTATTATTATATTACATTTTTTCTTAACCAAGTATTATTATATGAATTATTTTCTTACATCAGACATTTGTTCAACAGCAGCTAGACGTACTTTCCAATTTGTATCAACTAGACCAGATATAATTTCTTGAGGTAATGCTTCAGAAGCCATTTCATCTATTTCTTCATTACTGTAATTCTTTTCTGTTTGGGGTTTAGCTGCACTTTTCTTGGAACCAGCTAAAGTAATAAACGAACAAAGGTAATTTGAAAAATGGTGAACAAAATTTTTTATTTGAATTTTACCTAAATTTGTAACGGACGATGCAGCGAGTTTCTTAGCAGCTGATTTTTTAGCGACCCCCGTCTTAGGCCTTTTTGCTCTTGCATCGTTTTCTGAAGCTCTGGTGGGGGATTCAATTTTTGCTGGTGCAGTATTTGGTCTTTCACTGGGTGGTTTTCGCGTTGTTGAAACTTTGACATGAATTACAGCTTTCTCAGCACTTTCTTTTATCTGGTAACAATATAAAAACGTTATTATTCATGAATAAAAATTCAGTGTTATATGTTATAATTTTAATATTTCGAATAACAAAGAAAAAATTACCTTAGTCATTTTTAAGTTGTCTAAATCAACAAGGAAAGGCGATATTGCTTTTTCCCCGACTAGTTTCATTGCTGTCCCGAGTGCATCGGCCGTATTGTCTCTTACAGTCGGATCTGATTCATTCAAGGTCTTTAGTAGTGGTGCTGTATATGCCTTTAATAATTTTTTATTAAAGCTGGGTGGTGGTGTCCTTGCAAAGCATCGAGATAAAAATGCTGCAGTTTCGGCTTTTACGGAAGGATTTTTATTGTCTAATGCAGCCAAAACATCTTCTAGGATTTGTTCAATGTTGGTCTGTAAAGTTAATTAGGTTACATTTGAAAATCGTGCAAAAAAGGTTTAATAATTTTTTATGTCTGGTTAACAATTTTAGAGATGTTTGATTATTAACACTCACACTTATAAATATTGCATCTGCACATTCCCGTAAAACTAAAACGACGTTCGGTTTCTTTTCTTTGAATTTTTCTAAGATTGCAGGAAGACATGCTGATGCATATGATTGAAAACGTTTTTTCAAACCACTTGCCAAACCAGTCAAACATTTACCAGCTAAAGCTACCACAACTACATTAGAGTCTTTTGATACTACCTATAAATAAAAATATAATAAATATTTACAAGGTAACAAAATTTTAATAATTACAAGATTTTTATCAAAATATCAACTGATAAGAATTTTTCCATCGGTCTCACAGTCTTACAAATTAAATTAAAATAATTAATATTTATGGCAGATTTGGTGGTGGGGGGCAGTCAGATCGTCCTTTGCTAACAAAGTTTTTTCCAGGTTTTAATTAAGTTTTTATTTCAGATTCTGCAGGGGTGATTATAAACAAGGGCAATCTGACTGCCATAAATATTAATTATTTTAATTTAATTTGTAAGACTGTAAGACCGATGGAAAAATTCTTATCAGTTGATAGTAAATTGCAGTCGACGTAAGTAATATTTTTAATGGTTTTATCAAAATACTTTTTTCAAAGAACGAATCAGTTCTCCATAGTCGCCATTCTCCAACTTTGGATTTTTGACTAACGCCTCTAAAGCTTCTAAAGCTTCTTTTCGTTCTTGCCATTTCTTGGATTCAATTTTGTCATAAAAATCTTTTGGTAATTTTGACAATATGTCAACAGGATCAAATAATTCATATGGATCTATATCAGGTTGATTATTATCATTGCCATCTGCTTCATCATCTAGGGCAATATATGGTGTAAATACTTTTTCTTTTATAAAAATTTATAAAATACAATAGATAAAATAATTACTATTGTCAACATCACCAGAGTTAGTATCAACATGACACGTGACTTTAGGCTTTTGAGATCTCAGATACCGAGTAGGAACAGCTTTCCCACTACTTAGATTATTGAACTCTGTTTCCAACTCTGACAATTGGAGAGGCTTTAATGTATTTAACTGTTGTTTTAAAGGAGCACCAATCCACCTACAATAAAACATTATATATAAACTGGTGTAGATAAAAATATAAAAATTTATAATTATTATGAAAAATTACTGCACCTATATATTTCCACAACTAAGGCTTTTGTTTCATCACGAACAGTTTTGTCTCGATCTTCAAGTAATACTGGTATCTTTTTCATTATAGATTTCACATTAATGACTTTTGAACCAAACTCTCTATAAATCATAAAAATTAGTACTATTATACGAAAAATGGTTTGCATTATATTTTATGAAAAAATCATTTTACTATCTTACTTGAGGGCAAGTGTTAAAGTAGTAATACATGCAGACACAATTTTTGGATTTTTATGTTCAGTTCCTTTTACAAGTTCTTCTTGAACTGCTTCGTGCTTTTCTATTTCAATATACATCAAAATTATTTGCACTGCTAAATCTTTTGTCTTAGCCCTTGGTGCAGCAATGCACTTAGAGATAACTCCATTCATAACTTCATTAGTTGATCTAAAAAAAATTATTTAATAACAATTAATGTTCTACAATGAGTATTGTCTGTTATCACAAAAATTAATGTATTTCTTAAATAATTATTAATATAAAAATGGCTTACTTTCCAGCAACAGCTGCATTTTCCACATATGCCAGCACAGCTTCCAGGCCTTTCTCTTGTGCTGCAACATTGCTGTCGATAACAAACTTTTTGACAAGACCAAGAAATTTATTCCACTCTGATGACTTTTCATCATCAATCAGTCGAAATGTCTTTGTACATTCTTCATATCCATGCAATCGAGCCTTCCATAACTGTCAACAAATGCAAACACAGCAATAAAAAAACATTATTCAGCTTGAGGAATAGACCACATAAATGAATGACTCACTTTGTGCACACAGCGATCCTCAACAGGTAATTTTGTGTATTCAGTGTCCTCTTCCATCTTTTACGCGCTGCAAGCACACGTTATCACAAATTTACAATTAACGAACACATTTGTTTAACCAGTTCTCGAGCGTCTAACAATCATCCTCACGGCGTAACATTTATACGGGCAAAATCTAGTTCTAGCGCGAGCAAACTGACGAGCTATAGAGACTGACCAGCCACTAAGTATAATAAACCTGACGATAACGGTAACATTAATAATCCTGCGGGCGGAAGGGAAAAATTCAAAAGACAATAACACAGAATCAATACAATCGGTTTACCTTTATAACCTAACGCGCATTTGTCGACAACCATCAACTGCTTTTTATCCCTAAACACGTCGTTTCGGAGTAAAAACTCGTATACTTATTATCCCTCCACTATCGCTCTACCAGTACAATTTTTCCGCGGCGCGCTACCAAAGCGACGACGACGATAGATCTCGGGATGTCTGTAACTTAGTACTGCTCCGCACGCCAACGATCAATTTGCGGCAGAGAGAGAGAGAGAGAGAGAGAGAGAGAGAGAGAGAGAAAAAACGAGCTAGAAGACCAACGGAGAGACCAGCAGGAGAGATAAGCTGCGGCGCACTTACTTCATGAATTGTCTTCAAACGTCGGTGTACACTAGACACGTTACTTATATGATAATCCAATCCTGCTCGAGCGCCACGCGGAGCCAGCCTAGTCCTTCGACCAAAGTGTGCAGGACACGAAGGACAAAGTCGCGCGCCACTGGCCACCTAAGGTGATCACCGCCGCAGCAGCAGCGACGTTTCGGCGGCGGCCATTTCACTCGCTAGCTGTAAAGTAGCCGTTTGCTTTGGGGGATATATATTTTCAAATACAGCCTGTGTGTGTGTGTGTGTGTATATCACTGCGCGGTAGGCCTGCGCAATATATACATGTATGCCGTGATTCCTGCTTTGCCGACTGGCGCGCGGGAGGATCCGTTGTTACGGATATATGGATATTTGTTTTGCTCGTGTATAATATTAATTATACCTACTTATATACATATCAAATGCGGGGATCCGCGACGCGACTGACGCAATTTGACGCGAGGGCAGAGTGCTTGAAGCTTGAACGATGGGAATGTCAAAGTCCTCGAGTTATAAGTACGGCCTGTATACAGTATGACATATATGCGAACTTTGAGTCTTGACTTTTCAAACGTGCAACGTGAACTTTGTTCAAGGACCTTTTCTGCTCGCCTGCTCCATAAATGACATCACTTGGCACGACACTTAATTTAATCGGCGTTCTGTCTAGCTGCTCCAAAACAGTTCTTTGCACCCCTGAACGAAACCCCTGATTTCTTTTGTATACGTACCAGAGAAATTGATGCACAATATACAAAAAAACTATTAATCAGCCTTTGCTTTGCAGATTTTAAAAAATAACGAACTCCCACGGTGGGTTAGCCACCTTGAGTATAATATATACATCGAAAGCTGATTACTTCAAGGCAATGTCGCAGAACTAACCGTTACCGTATAGGTTCGGCGTGCACGCGCGCGGCAAGTATATATATATATCCTTATATGTATATACTTGCACATGTGCGGCAACGGTTGAGGCAGCTAGAAAAAGAGACGAGTGTGCTGGTCGCTGACTCGCTGGAGACAAAATCGCGGCGCGCGCATAGGAGAGAGAGAGAGAGAGAGAGAGAGAGAGAGAGAGAGAGAATGATCTTGATCTATACCTTGAAAGTCTGTAGCCTTTTTTTAATGTATTGTCGCGGGGGCCGCGGCCCTCTCGTTCTGGATCGTTGGTGCGCTATTTTTGTGTGTAAGTCACTATAATTGAATTAATTAAGGTGAATTATAAACGTTGTACTTGAAAATTGAACTTTCCATGTTCGATATATAATTAAATAAGATATTTTTTATAAATAATGAATTCTTATTTATAATTACGATACCGCGTTAATTAAAGTTTAATTAAAAAAACGGAGCGACGGGGAAAAAATAAGGAAAAAAATAATAATACAAATAAAAAATAAAAGCTGTAAAAAGAAAGTGCAATTGTAATAAGCAAATAAATAATCAGGTGCGTTTTTATACAAGAAGAGTATTATTATTTAATTAGATAATAAATTATGTAATTTTGTATTTTAAATTATCGTAATTAAATTAAAAAGTTTAACCATATATGGAACCCGCACAATACATGATTGTGGTAAATCACTTTACTTTACTACATATCTCATTATAAACTTTCACCCAAAACACGTTTTAAAACATTCTTATATGTAATAATGATTGATATCTTATTTATATTTATACATTAGAATTGATGAAAATGATGATTTTTATTTTCTTTTATTCACTTCATGTGCAAAAGATTTCATAATTTAATGGACGAAAGTAAATGTTATGTTCCCGATGCATAAACCAAGTTATTTATTAAAATTCACTTTTAGCAAGTCAATTCTTATATTTTTAATCAAAATTTTTGTTTGAAATCATTCGTCATCAAATTTGATTCTTTTGTTATTTTAAGAATGATTAGCCAGTGTATAAAAAGAATAACATCATATAATACACAATTAATTCAATTTCTCTTCCCCATGAGTCACGTGTGTATATATACATATATGAAAATATCCCCGGTGAATAACTCAGGATTGGTTAATTTACAACTGTTACTTTTTTATGAACTCACTCAAAGAACTATAATTCAGTAAGTAACTTTAAACGCTGAACATTTTTATCATTTTCAACGTGCATAAGAGCTCTAAAAACTTTCTTAGGTTCACGCGTTAATCAACATTTCCCTATCGCCGAAACATATCAAGTACACAGCCAAAGCGCGTGTATATTCTTTTTACACCGTCCCCAGTGCATTTTATAATTCACTTGCGATAACACCTTATCGCCACTCGAAAAGAGCCGAACGCCGCTGCGTCGAACGGAGCTACTTTACTTTTCCTTTTTTATTAAACGTACGCGTCGCGCAGTATGTACAAACCCAAAGCTCTAGCGCGCATACATTATCAGCGGACAACGGGACAACTAACCACGCTGGCACAAAAAAAAATATCAGTCATTTCGAATGGGGCGCCACACGGGCGACGGTGGCGACATCATGATCATGGCGACTGCGGAAAATCCGAGCTCGATCAGCTGATTACGCAGTACGGTGTAGTGTGTACAATACAATACACACTCTGCGGCCGCGCGACAGTCGACACACTGCTGCTCGCTCGCTCTCGCCGCGTTGCTTTTTCTGGCGAAGAGAGATCGCGTTATATATATATATATAAGTACAACTTTTTTCTTCCCTCTCTCGCGTGAATTGCAACGTCTCTGCTTGAAGCAAGAGTAAGGCAACTTTGTGCATTGCAAATGCTAGAGGGCCCGTGTCATCATCACCGCTACGATTACGAGCAGTGGCGGCAGGGGAGGCGCGTCATCGGACATGCTCCTGAGATGACCGATGGCTTTCGAGGGGGAGTAAAATTTCTCGATTGATTCTGCACATGATAGCTGCTACTTTTATTACACTACGGTCAGCAGCAGCAACAGCTCCCCCCTGCGCGCGCGCGCTTTCGAGACATCACAAAGTCACCATCACTCCATCAGCAGCAGGCCCAGCAGCCAGCAGTAACAGCGCAGCGCAGAGAGCGTGCGTCACTGACAGGTGGAACGCACGCACGGTGCGTGAGTAGACGAGGAGGAGATAGAGGTAAGGCGTTACGGTGTTGTGTGTGATTATGTGTGCTTGTGTGGGTGTACACGATTCGCTAGCTTTGCAATTGTGCTGATAAACAAAAACGCCCGTATGTCGTCGACGCGGCGAGCGCAAGCCAGTGATTCCTTCTGCGCGCCCCGCGAGACAGTACATTTATATCTTGCCGAAGTGCCGAGAAAAAAGAGCCTGCGAGAGTTTGATCGATCGCTCGATGGCTGCTTAATAATTCGTCTCGATAGATTTGCATAATTTCCTTTTCTTATTATTAGTTTTCTCCTTTTTTTCACGTTTACTCCGCGCGCGTGCCTCACTTCACCTCTGGTCTGGAAAAAACAGGTGTTAGCACTGGGTGCCTGCCCATAGTCAGCTTATATCATTTGTGCGCAGCATAGATATCTGACTGTATTAATTCATAAGTAGTTAAGTAACTACTTGCATGAATAACTGGAAGGATATTGAATTACGATATCAGCGTTTCATAGTCATATCAAGTCTTTCTGCAAGAAACAAAGGAGTTTTCTATTTTGGTTTGCTGCTAACCTTTGTAAAGTTTGTACAAAGAATAGTCGGTCTTTAATTAGCTTACAAAATTTGTACTCTGCTGATGAACTTATTCCAAGCATTGACTATTTTTCCTGTTTTACATTCAAAAAGATGATGTAAGTTGACTTATAAGATACATTGCTTTTATATTAGTTTATTTGTTATAAAGATAACTCAAAACAAGTTATAGAATCCAATTATAGATAAGGACATTAATTGAGATAGTACTAAAAATTTAGATACAATAGGTATTTCCATATAAATAGAGAAAAGATCTGTAGACTTTGTATTGATTTTAGTGAGAAATGATTTTTAATCTCAAATTCTTAGTGCATATTTATCTTTGTTTTGTATATGTTTACTTATGATCATCTTAGCTCAGTGTTATTATCATTTACAGATGCAAGGCATTCTACTTTGTTCGTTTATTTGATGTCAAATTAAAGTCCACTGGAACTTTTCAAGTAAACTGGTAGCTTGGAGTTTTGGCAAACTCTAAGAGGACCTCGGCTGTGATGAGCGACTCAGAACAGCGTCAACTGCATGTGCCTTATCGAGAGTATAACAGTCACAATAGCACTAATCCTGCAACACTCATTGAAACAGACGCTCTTGTTGATTTATCAGTGACTCCAAACAATAACCAAATTTTAGCTAACGGCGAGCCATTAGCTTTATTGCCAGAGGTTGAATTTGCTCCAAACTCAAGTGCAGACCAACCAACAGCCATTGATTCCCCTGGAATTGACCGGGAGAGCCAGCCTCTCCTTGGTCGACTAGATATAGATATCACATTTAATCGGTTTTCTGGTAAGTTTCTTACAAATATTTATTATTACTCTTAGTATTCATATAAAGTATAGTCCCATAACTTAATTTAACAACGTTCTTTACTTGATGTTAATGGATTTGAATGTAACTATATATAAATTGGTACAATAGATAAGAAATTATCATGGGTGGTAGAAGAAATTTTTATCTTGAAATTCGTTTATTTTATCTAATATAAGATAATAGAATTCATGATGTATATGATGTATACTATATATTACAGTAAAACTCAGATCTGTAGATTAATATTTCGTTTTTCTAAATTTGCTACTGAATCTAAATTAAATAGTGATTAATGAAATGTAATATTAGGGTAATACAAATACTCTTGGAGTACTTTTGAAGAGTAATATATATGCACTATATTTTTTATAGATGACCCCCAATTTTCGGAGCTAGTATGGCAAGCAGAATGTGCGATAGATAATGGAATATATCCTCAAAGAATATACCAAGGCTCGAGTGGAAGTTACTTTGTTAAAAACCCAGCAGGAGTAAGACACTTCATCTTTTGAAAAATTTATTTACACAAAATTAACATTTGATTGCTAATTTTATATTAAAATTTTACAGAAAATTATCGGCGTCTTTAAACCGAAAGACGAGGAACCATATGGAAGACTCAATCCAAAATGGACAAAATGGATGCACAAATTGTGTTGTCCATGTTGTTTTGGCAGAAGTTGTTTAATTCCAAATCAAGGTTACCTCAGCGAAGCAGGAGCTAGTTTAGTTGATCGAAAACTCGGTCTAGACGTCGTACCAAATACCCGAGTTGTTAAACTTGTCAGTAGAACGTTCAATTATGTGAGAATAGACAGAGAGAAAGCACGAATGAAACAGGCCATCTTGGATCAATTTCCAGCAGTGGCTTCACATTTTAATAGAATAGGTTTACCTCCAAAAATTGGTTCCTTTCAAGTCTTTGTAGACGGTTACAAAGATGCTGACTACTGGCTTCGACGATGGGAAAGTGAGCCGCCGCCTCCACATTTGGCAAAACAGTTCCAACTTCAATTTGAACGGCTAGTCGTTTTGGATTATATTATTAGAAATACAGATAGAGGTATGTTCTGTTACCTGTGGAAAGGCTTGTGAAGAATGAGTGAATTATAATTTTTAGTAACGATTAAAAACCTAATTATAACGATTCTTTTCACGTAGGTAATGATAATTGGTTGATAAAATATAATCCAGGATCGGCGAAAAATGGAGTGGAAGGAGATTTAAAAATTGCGGCCATAGATAATGGATTAGCGTTTCCGTTTAAGCATCCAGATTCGTGGCGTGCTTATCCTTATCATTGGGCTTGGTTGAGTCAAGCTAAACTACCTTTCAGCGAAACGACGCGAGAACTTGTCTTACCACAACTTTCAGATCAGAATTTTGTGCAAGACTTATGTGATGACTTATATCAATTATTTAAAGTATGTATTAATTATTTAAAGATTTGTACTATTTTATATTATAACTTACAATAACACTTTTTTCATTCATTTTGCAGCAAGATAAAGGATTTGATCGACATCATTTTGATAAACAAATGAGTGTTATGCGAGGCCAAATACTAAATCTCCAACAAGCACTGAAAGATTCCAAAAGCCCTGTACAACTTGTTCAAATGCCAGCAGTCATTGTTGAAAAGTAATATTATGCAATATTACATAATATTTTTATGCATGCTACATGAATTTTTCACATTTAACAGATATTTTGCATATTCTATATAAACTTTTTTATTATAAAATAAAATTGTACCGAATTTAAAGGGAATGTACATTATTAAATAAGGTTCAACAATTTACGTCTTCGAACCTTTGTGAAAATTTGTGTCAAAATATTTTTATTAACTTTACATTTCAACCTTACATCTGTAGCTTTAAATTCATGTCTTCAAGTTCATCATTTTTGTTGTAGGGCCAAAGGAAACGGAGCACCAAGGCTGTTCTCTTTTTCGGATACTTTTACCCAGCGCTTCCAAAACAAAAGTCCATTCTTTTCCTGGTGTTGATCAGTCTGACAGTCTATATTGTTTCTATATTCTTCTTTCTATTTCTCTATCTCTCTCTCTCCCTCTCTCTCAAGTGCCCGAATTAGTGTCATAGAGTGACCAAAATGTGCTGTCTTTTATAAATGTATTTTCACTTTGATTTATTTTTAAGGTCTTTTTTGTTCTACCTTGCAGTTGAGAAGATTTCTATGCATTAGCTGTACTATCAGTTTTATTTGTATCATACATTAGTTCTTTGAGAAAAAAAAATTGACATTTAATTTGAGGTATAAATATTCATTTATAAGTACATTATAAACATTAAAAATGTTTATGTTAAATCAGTCTTCTTAATATGCTTATTATAAGAAAGTATTGTAAGATGTGTTAAAAACTTCAAATTGTGCGCTGATTCATTATATGAATGCTAGAAATGATGTATAGCATAAGCCTGTATTTATAAAGCAACGAAGAGAGTTTTATAGACTATGTGCCAATTGATGATTTATTTACAAATCTAATTCTTTAAGTGCATTCCATGTATTTTGACATTAATTTCGGGTGTCTTGTAAAGTTCAAGGAATGGAAATGTGAAAACTTGTAAAGTATGAAAATTGTACAATTACCGAAATCAGAGAATGGATTTAAAAAAGTGTTTCATAATTTTAATGAATCCCGCCAATTTCAGGCGGTAAATTTTCTGTAAAGATTCCGCCTATAAATTACAATGCGCTTATACATTTGGTATGTAAATATCGTTAACCGATTTCATTTGGCTTCTTTTATTAATTGATAATATAATAATACATTATGTTGTAAGAAAAGTATACATAATAGATTTATTTGACACAGTACTTGAGAAGGTTGTATTATCTGCCATTGCAAACTGTCACTAATCAAATGTTTTGATACACATCACAAATTATTTATAATTTGAATATCTTTATGAGGTATCTAGAGATAAAGTCATTTTCAATAATTCTGATTTCAAACTTTTAAATTTGTTTTTTCTTAATTAATTTTATAGTTTTTAAACACTTTTTGGTTGAAAAAAATATGGAATTTGTGGAAAATTGTCAAGAAAGAAGTCGTTCCTGCGTTCCAAAAGCTAACCAAGAAAAGCGTCCTAACAAAACCAAAGTAACGTGTTTCGTTTTTAATTTTCTTTGAATTTCATTAAAAAATTTGTTTGAAATAATCTAACATCCTCGATTTTTGCACATTCAGTGCGTTACGAAATATGTTCAACCACCCAGAACCAAGCCTTTCATTCCTCAAACAGTTTACTGTCCACCAAAAGTTCCAATCGATTCAAAAACAACATACTATTCCTCGTTTTACGCTGAAAATCAAACTTGCCATGCTCGTCCTCAACCATTCAAGCCTGTCCATAGTATAAATTTACCAGATGATAAATTTACCGATGATACTACTACGAAGTTATGTTTCAAGCCGGTATGGGGACTTTACAAAGCAAAACCTATCTTGCCTCGTCAAAGGTTGTGATAAATTAAAAAAATTCCATACATGATTATCAATACAAAATGTTAAAGTAATAATTAAATATATTAACTCTTGATATAATTTTCAAAGATTGGGTCTGCAAAAAGGATGTATAGAAAACCAAACGACTACTCAAAATTCTTACTCTCCAAAATATGCTCCAAAACCGCAAATGATCATTCCTTGCGGGCACATAAGAATGAGTAAAGCTGTACTGGATGGAACTACAACTACTTGGCAGTCTTACATGAACCCTGGTCATGTTGAGCGTGTAATGAGTTTTAAACCTCAATTACAATATTGTCAACCAACAGAACCAGCTGCCAAGGAGACTACGCAAAAACTGAGCTTCTTACCTTACGAAGTGTGTAAAAAGGAAAATTATCCTTGGGCCCAAAAACCTACTTACAGGTTGTTATTAATTTCTAAATTACATTTTCATGGTAAAATTGTACATATTATAAAATTATATGTAATGTACTTATTCCATACAGACGTCCAGAAGATCCAATGCCAGTGGAAACGACATATTCTAAAAGTTATCTCGAAAATAAGGCAAAGAGAGAAATGCCAATATTTCCGAAAGATACTTGTATCCTTCCGTGCGGTGCAGAATTTGCTGAAAGTACTGTTTATAAGGAGAGTTTCTTACCTCGTCAGACTGATCTTGTGACTCCAATACTCCCTTGTGGCAACATCTTACTATCTGATAAGAAAATGACCTGCGAGACTACAAATAAGGTAAAAAAAACATGAGAGTTCTTAATTTATCAAGTTACAGCATTTTGAAAATAATGTTTTTAGTTGAGCTTTCGACAAGTAAAAGGAGAAAAGCGTAAACCCATTATGCCTCGTCACAGAAAAATTTTAAGTGACACGGGATCTATGCAAAATATAACAACCAATCAGTTATCATTTACGCCGAAAGAGGCAAAACGAACAGAAATGATCATACCGTGCGGTCACATTTGTACTGCAAAACAACCGTTAGATGGTAAGACGACCACGGCCCTATCGTTCGTGAATCCTGGACCTACGGATCAAATACAAAATTATAAGCCTGCGTTGAAGTATTGCAAGTTAGTAAAAAGCTACAAAAATACTTGTAAGTAGTAAGAGAATTGAAAAAGAAAAATTTTTAAAACAATAATCGTCGCAGACCCGAAGAAAAAATCGAGGCAGAGACGGTGAACAAGCTGTCCTATCCACAATGGTCGATCGCGCCGAAGGATCCTATGCCCTGGGCGGAGAAGCCTCGCTACCAACGACCGAAGGACAAGATCACTGCGGACACGGTTTACCACATGAGCTTCCCGCCACCGGGCCACTACGTCGAGGAGTGCGACAGCGTCGTCGGCTGTCCTTGTCCATCCCAAGATCGTAGCGATCGCTGATACGACGAGAGTGGAACAGACGGCCGGTGATAAAGCCTTCGTAAAAACGCGCGTGCGCAAGATAAGGGTTGGCACCAGCTGCGGTGCGCTTTTTGCGCAGGTAAACTGTTGCGAACTTATAAGCCGATGGAAAGTTTATATATTATATTGTTTCGATTGTTTTAATTTTTTATGAAAATTAAGCTTTTTATGGTATGATTGAGTGAATTTGAGAGAACTACTGGTGCGTTTCACTGTTCTAAAAATTAGTACAATTGTATTGATAATAAAAATCGGTATCAAATCAGTAGTTTCATTTCATTGCGAGTAAATATCTGTATGTATTTAAAGGTATGATAAAAACGTTCTAAAATCTTTATTTCTGATAACGTTAAAATTAAACGCTAATTACTTAAACATACATATATATGTCGCATGTATAATGCATTATTTACATTGGATAGGTCATAACTAACCGAATATTAGATAAATTACAATAAATTAATTATAATGTCGTATAATAGATTAGATCCCGTATGGATAAAAAAAAACATAGGAAATCGTAAGAAATCATAGGTAACTGTTGGAAACTGTTCGAAACTGTACAAAACTATACAAAACTGTAAGAAACCCGTATACACAAACGTACAAAAGCGGGAGCTTTCGAACAGTTTGTATATGGTTTGGTACGGTTTTCTACGTTTCTTATTTCTATTCAAAAAAACATAAAAACGTAAAAAATTTGTCCGAAAACAAGCGGTTTACTACGGTTTCCTCAGGTTTCCTCTGTTTATTATTTCCATACGGAATGTTGCTTAACAAATTAGTAACTAGAATTCCGTTGAGGATTAAGTCGTTTGTTGTAATGAGAATTTAACTATTCTACAATAAATCAGATAGGCTGCATAATTCATCAATAAGATCTAAACTATTATTTGACGTTTCCATTATTGCCTCTAGAAATTGCTGGTTTTCTTCTGCATTATGCATATGCTTCGATGTGAAGCTGAAAACATTGTGCATGACTACAAAACTCGTAATTTGTCTATTTTTTTTTGGTAATAAAAAACGTTATTAAGTTTCTTTTAAAAAATGTAATAAATATATTTACTTCTCGTAGTTAGATTCTGAGTTTTCCTTATGCTTCTTGAATGGTGGATGTAATTCTAGTTGTAGTTCAGTAGGTCTTTATCTTGATTCGAAAAATTTTAAATTTGGCTCACCACTAACAAATAGTGAACCGCGCGCCTAGTTCTTCTTGTACTTTAGTATACTTTTCTCCTGATTTACTTGATTCAGAGTATTCTTCACTCTTACCGAACAATAAATCAAGTAGATTGTCAAAGCTTTCTAGTGATTTGGTTGGGCTTCTTAACACAATGGATCTACAATTTTCTGTTATATATCGAATGTCGAATCTGATTGTTTTGGTCGTTCTGTAGAATATCTTCTTGATTTGGTAGATACGGAATTTTCTTCAACCCTATCGAGCGGTAAATGTAGGTCTTGTTGCGATTCTATTGAACTTTTCCTTAATTCAGTTGATACTGAATTTTCCTCCGGCCATGCAACGGTGAATCTATTATTTCTAGAAATTCTTCTGAACGTATCTCTGATTCTATTCAATCTAGAGTCACAACTTTAGAAAAATGGTATATTCAAATAACACAGGCATAAAAAAAAAGAAATGTGGTTTGTACAACAGATCGAATCTCCATATTCCTATATGTATTTTTGTCTCTTAAACTTTAGGATATCTCAAAAAACAAAATTTTATCATTTCTAGGCACGACCGCTACTCGGGAAAACCTTATAGTTTCACCATCGTGAAAAATGTATCACCTGAAAAACCAACATTTTATAGCACCAAAATATGTTTTGGGTCATTAAAACCTCCGGTTAGAGCATTTTTGGCGATGTTTGTATGGATGGACGTATGTATGTAATCAAGTTTCACTGATAACTCAAAGAGATTTCGAATGATATATATTAGTATTTGAAATGTAACAGTTTTTGCAATGGTGAAGATATAAAGTTCTACTGGATAGTAGCGGTCATGCCTTATTTTTTTTTTTAATGTTAGGATTTATGGCCATCTATAGATGGCTCTTCTACCCGCGGTCGTGCCTTATATGTAAAAACGAAGTTTTTGCACAGACAGGGGGATGGGAGTGGTACGGCGAGCGAAGCGAGGTGCGCAGGGGGGCACGGACCCTCTAGTTGTTCATTTCAAATCCATTTTGAATCGTTCACGATTTTTTCCGCGATATCACTGTGTTCATTTTGACACATAATTAATAGGCAAATTTAATTTCAAGATCCGTATCGAAGTCTTCAGGAAGCCAAAGTACTTGCGAATATGGTAATCTAGTTTCGTGCACATGCAGTGAGAGAAATGTTGTAGTAAAATTTATTATAAATATAAGAAAAATTACTATATTTTGTAGGAACGGAGGGACAAATCGAAATTATAACAATTTTTGCTATGCAACATAGTAATTTTTATGAATGACCTTAAATTTCAAAAAATTAAATTTTTTCTCGTTCTTCCTGTTTTCAGAACTATTTTCAGACTCTAATCATACAATATTTAATGTGAAAATAAATTAAAATGAGAAATAAAAATATCTTTTTTACGAGCGTTGGGATCGAATCTGCAACCTTCACCGCGGCAATCGGACACGCTAACCACTTGCGTGATTTCTCACATGGGATCTCACGTGAGATCTCACGTGAGAAATTGTTAAAAATTGTAAAATTATCTGAAACGCTTTCAAAGGTGTATTTTTGAATTCATTTGGGGGGTGAAACTACCTATTAGGCAGTTCTCAGTTGTGGAATACTCGTTTTTAATTAATGCAAGATTTTTACTACCCCCTCGAGCAGAATCTCACGTGAGATTTTTCGGTAGGGTTAAGCCAACAACTCTCTGCCCTCGGGGGGGGGGGGGGGGCATCGGGTCTGTCTTTCGGGAAAATCCAGGACTCCACTGAAGGGAAATCCCGGGGGAAAACCCGCCTTAGGGACAATGTACATAAGAGCCGTGTCGTGCTGTGTCGTGCTGTGCCTTTAGTCCAAGCAATCTGTCACGCCCTAATGTTAAATTTACATATGGCTGTATAGGAAATTAAATTCTGAATCACGTTTCTGTTTCATACAACTGCAGCCGAAGTGGCGAACTTGGTCAAAAAAATTCGTAAAGTTGGAAAAACCGGTTTTTCGCGAATAAAAAAAAACTATAACTCGGATCAAAAAATGTTAAATGAGGAAGTTGTAGGTATTAAAAAGATCTATCGATTCATGTAAATACATGTATATCGATTTTTGTTACTTTTCGAGATATATCGAAAAAACCTCTAAAAATCGGGTTCTCTAGTACTCGGTCAATTTTATGCCTGGATACTTTATATTTACTGTAAGTATAGCTTATGACAAGACAAAAAAGCACGTTTTTGAAAATTTTAAAAATATTCATTATTTTTCGAGATATATCGATTTTTCGAGAAAAAGGCGCTCTCCAAAATTGGTTATTTCTTGTCGACGGATGGTCGTACAGTAACGATCGAGCACTTTTATTTTTCTAGATGAGTTGTTCTATCATGTTATTATACAATTATAACGAATTTTTCAATTTTAATGCTCAAAAAATCACTTTGAAAAATTATCCTCTTTTTTGGACGTGTTTTTTTCGTATAGCTTTTTCAATTTTTATTTTATAGTAATGGCTATTATGGCAATCGGTTACTGACATTTTTTCACGTATTAAAAAAAAAAAGTTTCTACGACCTTCTGGAGCCGAGATAATGTTTTTATTTTTTAAAAATCTAGAAGACGCAATTAACATGTTACAGCGATGGGGTTTGTGGAAGATTACTATCGAATACCTATATTTTCAATAAAAAAATACTAGGATATGGTTTATTGATTGCTAGTATTAATAATTAAGTGATAAAGTCAAAGCGTGCGGGCGCTTCGTGCGTCAACTGTGGAGGGCGGCGGAGTGGGGTTAGCGCCGCCCGGTTGAAAATATCAGAGCAGATTTCCGTACTGAAATCCGCCCGGAATTCGGACTGAATTCCGCGGAGAAATCCATGCAGAAATCAGTCCAACAAATCCACCTGGAAATCTACGTGGAAATCTAGGTAAAAATCCAAGCCACGTCGCATCGCGTCTACAACTGCGTTGAAATCCGCGCAGATATCCGTAGGGAAATCCAAATGTTCAGTACGCCTTCATATATGTTCGGATTTCCGCACGGAAATCCATGCTGAAAACAGAATGGTGATTATTAGCTTACGCATTTAGACGGAAATTCGCGCAGAAATCCGCGCGGAAATCGAAGTGATCGGTACGCCTGCATACATGTCCGGATTTCCGCGCGGCAATCCACCTAGAAAACCGAGCAGTGGTTTCGCTTATGCAGGTGCACGGAAATCCACGCGGAAAATCGAAGTGATCAGTCGTCTACATATATATATCTCTGGATGTCCGCGCGGAAATCCACGCGAAAATCCATGTAGAAAACTGGGCGGTGGTATCGCTTATGCAGGTGCGCGGAAATCCACGCAGAAATCCGGACGGATACCTTAGCGATTATTACTTGTCTAGAATACGTCCGGATTTCCACATGGTAATCCACGCGAAAATCCATGTAGAAAACCGGGAGGGGTTTCGCTTATCCAGGTGCACGGAAATCCACGCAGAAATCCAGACGGATATCTAAGTGATTATTACTTGTCTAGAATACGTTCGGATTTCCACGTGTAAATCCACGCGAAAATCCATGCTGAAAACCGAGCGGGGTTTCGCTTATCCAGGTGCGCGGAAATCCACGCAGAAATCCGGACGGATGTCTAAGTGATTCCCGGTTGTAAATATTCACCTGGTTTTCACCTGAATTTCCACCTGAATTATCACCTGAATTTCCACCTAAATTTTACGTGAAATTCGTGTAAAATGTATGCGAAAACCACCCAAATTTTATGTGATTTATACCTGTATTTCACGTGTCAAAATTCTAAAAACGTCAGGTGAATTTCACGTGATTTTCACCCGATGCTCACGTGAACTTCACCGGAGATAAATTAAAGCTTCCTTCTTGTGACATCGTTTTTTCAGGTGAATTTCACGTGATTTACATGTGAATCCACACGAATTTCACATTTATTTCACCTATATTCCGTAGTATTTTCGGGTGAATTTAACCTGAAATTCACGTGATTTTCACCCAATATTCACGTGAACTTCACCACAGATAAATTAAAGCTTCTTTCTCTTGTTATCGTTTTCTCAGGTGAATTTCACGTGATTTTCACCCAATATTCATGTGAACTTTATATAGACCCTATTGAAAGTATCCATCGGGATTTCCATATAGAAATATACATGGATTCCATATGGACACTCATATGGAAATCCACCTGAAAATCTGTTCCAAAACGTCATATGCAAATCTGTATGAAAATCCATGTGAAAATCCATATGAAAATCCATGTACAAATCTATGTAGAGATGCAATTAAAAATCTGCCCTGAACCTGGATTATTTATGGACATACTACTGCAGATACGATTTGAACTTCGCCGAGAACCATCATTGGAATATATATAAAAAAGGCTATATCGGTATTAGTATATATAACTAATGGATATGATACATACCTAGCTGCAACATTACAATAAGATATAAGATCACTGATGATATTTTGCTTAATGTGGAGAAAGAAGTAACGACGTTTAACGAGCCTCGTGCTCGCGCTACTCGACAACGACCCGTGATATCAAATTCACACGAGGCCGGAGCCGAGCGCCCCTACGTGTACTCGATTATTAGCAGCTACCATGAATAGTTGGGACGGGCGGTTAAACTCGGCGACAGCGCGAGAAGTCGACATCTTGGCGATGATGGTGCTCTTCAAAGAAACAGCTCAAATTTTTAAAATCGTTTATGCTTTGTAAGTTTACTGATAATTGTTATTTCACAAAATTTTTTCAGATTCTTTATTAAAAATCCTTAAAAATGAGCCCTACTAAAACAATATTGGCGAACAACCCTCTTTTGTAAAGAATTGTATATTTTTTAAATACCAATAGAAACCAATCATTTGTATTTCTGACAACCAGATGGATTTGAGATTTTAATGTTATTCATATATCTAATGTTATAGATCTTGTCAATAAGTTTCTCAAAGCAGAAAAAATACATTCAACATCTATTTTCAACAATATTTTCACCAGGCTTGTAAGTAAAAATATTCATCTTTATTTTCCTAAATTTTCAATGGGAGCCGGTTACACTGTTATTAAACTCTATATGTATTTTTCATATCTACTCGTAAGAAAATTTCATAAGTTATCGAGTGTTATGTGTGCCAAATGAAAAAGTATATTACTATAAAAAGTTTAAATCAAAGTAGTTGAAAGACAATTTAGCAATTGTGTATTCCGATGCCCAGACAAGAACTTCTTACTCAATTATTTTCAAATAAAATATGGTTTTCTTATTAAGTCTGCGCTTCATGTAATTTCATAAATTATGTAATTTACAATCTTATAAATCATTAAGATCCATAATTCAATTATTTATTTGTGACTTATTCACTGAATAGTTTATGAAATTTCATGAAGCGAGGGCTTAATAAGAACACCATATTATATTGGACTATTATTGAGTAAGAAGTTCGTGTCTGGGCATCGGAATATACAATTGTTAAATTGTCTTTCAACCACTTTGATTTAAACTTTTTTATAATAATATACTTTATCATTTGGGACACATAATACTGGATAACTTATGAAATTTTCTTTCCAGTAGATATGAAAAATACATATAGAATTTATTAACAGTGTAACCGGCTCCCATTGAAAATTTAGGAAAGTAAAGATGAATATTTTTACTTACAGGCCTGTTGAAAATATTGTTGGAAATAGATGTTTAATGTATTTTTCCTGCTTTGAGAAAAACTTAGTGACAAGATCCATGCCATTAGATATATGAATAACATTAAGATCTCAAATCCGTCTGGTGGTCAGAAATACAAATTATTGGTTTCTATTGATATTTAAAAATATAGAATGCTTTTCAACAGGGTTTTCTAACAATGCTTCGAGGCTTATTGGAAAAGCTCTTAAATAAGGACTCAATAAAGCTTTTGTCGCATGCAAAATATTCTGCTTTATCAAATGGATCATAATTCATAATATAAATATAACTATATTCTTAAAATAAAAAACAAATTTTTTAAAATTTTGAGCTGCTGACTTCATGTGAAATGCATTATAAATACCTATACTATATAATGTAATGTCATATGAAATGTCAGTATTCTTTCATACTGCTAACAAAAACAGATTGAATATTAGTTGATTCATTACACGGAGCAAAAATTTATTTCTAAACTTTAATCTTTATAAGAAAATTTATTATTTTTATAGTAGTGCTGGGACATACTCAACATGGGGGATTTATCTTGTTTTAAATATTAATTTTTATTATTTTTGTAGCAAATTTTACTATTTCAAATAGTACTTTTTATGACTGCTGCAAAAATAATAAATATTACTATTTCAGATAATAAAATTTGCTACAAATGTAGTAAAAATTATTCTTTAAAAAATAAAATTTGCTATGAAAATTATAAAAATTACTATTTATAACAGTAAAGATCCTACATGTCGAATGTGTCCCAGTACTAAACTATAAAAATAATAAATTTTCTTATAAAAAGAGTAAAGTTTACAAATAAATTTTTCTCCGTGTACAAGAAAATAAAAAGCATATATTATTATGGCCAATTCACATATAATTATAAAATAACTTCACATATTAAAGATTATTGACATGCGTGTGCCTCTAAGTTACTGTTATATAACTTACATCGAAAGAAGAAATCCATACATTGTTGCTAAATGCTAATTAATCATTAGAATATAGCTTACAGTTTGTAACCTAAATGCAGCAGTAAATTTAAAACACATTATACTTATGACATAGCCTTTTGCAAACTATAAGCTATGAAGGTAAACTCCAAATTATGAGGTAGGAAATGGAAAAAATTGGACATCCGACAAACTATATTGGATATGCTAGTTTATTCCAGCCTAACACCAGGCTGGAATGAACTAGCGTATCCTATATAGTTCATCTATTGTCCAATTTTTACAATTTCCTTAATCATACTTATACGAACAATTTAAAACACACCGTACAAATTATGAGGAATTTTATAAACTCTAATTAAATGTTCTTATTATAAATAACTAAAAAATAATTATCGAACAATCATTCCCAATTGAAATATGTCAAGTTGAAATTACTATAATAAGATACGAGGCCAGGCAAGAAAATTTTTATAATAATGGTTCACCTATTATTCGTTAAACATAAGTGTGGTATTATAAGGACAGCAGTGATAGTGTCAGATCTAAAATCATATGAACTGTCAGTGTTCTTTCATACTGCTACCTGAAACATAACAATATAAATTGAATATTAGTTGTGCGTGTCTTGGAACTGTAAATAGTCATTCTTTTTTTTTTTTTTTTGAAGTTAAAGTTATAGTTATGCTTTGCAAGTATTCTACATATAGAATATTACAAGTTATTGTTATATAACTTTCATTGTTAGAAGAAATCCATACATTATTACTAAATGCTACTTGATCATTAAAATATAGCTTACAGCTTGTACTCTAAATACAACGGCAGTAAATTTCAAACAATATTATATTTATTACATAGCCTTTTACAAACAGTTAACTGTATTTCAATGGTAAAGTATAAATATTATATAATTATATAACAATAATTTATACTTTTATATGTGGAAAACTTGCAATCCATAAATATTAAATTATACAAAACAGAATAAACAATGTCAATCGAACACATGCACCTGTCAATACTCTTTAATATGTGAAGTTATTTTATAAATATAAGTATAAATATAAATATAAATATGTTAATAAAAAACCTTTTATTTTTAACAATAAAACATTGGGAAAGTACTTACTATACCAAGTGTCATCCTTGGAAATGCATATACAGATAAGTCGCACCCAGTCAACCCTATAGAAGAATAAACATTGCTTGAAGTAACATTAGCTAACTATTAAATATTGGAATGTTACTCACCAGTTGAGGAGACGGCAACAAACTTGCAAAAAGGACTTTTCTAGCATCAAGTGCATTGTAGCAGGGATCACTGGATCAGGAAGAAGAATTTGCCATGACTCGTAGCACAACTAGCATAAGAAAATGAAGAAACACGAGACAGACGCAAAAATAAATGAAAAGTGGGTACACTGATCTCACCTAGATGTAAACGTGGGAAACATAACCACGAATATCACACCTTACTCGACCGGCAACGTCAGCACAACACTCGTCACAACCTCGGAGATGACAGCGTGGATAGCAGCAGAAGGTCTTTCTCGACGTAGATGCAGCCACCAGTAACCACCACACTCTCACGTTCGAACTTACGTCGTCGTAACCCTTGAAGCACGCGAGAGCACCGGTCTATTAGACGACGTTCGATAACTGCCGCCGGCCGCGCGTACATGTGTAGAAAGTAATAGAGAGAGAGAGAGAGAGTCAGCTGTAAGTGAGGCTCCTGTCACATAGGCGCGTACGATCGCGTTCGACTGCGTTCGAGCGCGTGCGCATAAGGCTCCCGGCACATAAGAGCGTTTGATCGCGTGCGGACGAAGAGAAGCGAGCGCGTGCGCATAACCGCGGTCGAACGCGCTCGAACGCAGTCGAACGCGATCGTACGCGCCTATGTGACAGGAGCCTCACTGACAGCTGACTCTCTCTCTCTCTCTCTCTCTATTACTTTCTACACATGTACGCGCGGCCGGCGGCAGTTATCGAACGTCGTCTAATAGACCGGTGCTCTCGCGTGCTTCAAGGGTTACGACGACGTAAGTTCGAACGTGAGAGTGTGGTGGTTACTGGTGGCTGCATCTACGTCGAGAAAGACCTTCTGCTGCTATCCACGCTGTCATCTCCGAGGTTGTGACGAGTGTTGTGCTGACGTTGCCGGTCGAGTAAGGTGTGATATTCGTGGTTATGTTTCCACGTTTACTTCTAGGTGAGATCAGTGCACCCACTTTTTCATTTATTTTTGCGTCTGTCTCGTGTTTCTTCATTTTCTTATGCTAGTTGTGCTACGAGTCATGGCAAATTCTTCTTCCTGATCCAGTGATCCCTGCTACAATGCACTTGATGCTAGAAAGTCCTTTTTGCAAGTTTGTTGCCGTCTCCTCAACTGGTGAGTAACATTCCAATATTTAATAGTTAGCTAATGTTACTTCAAGCAATGTTTATTCTTCTATAGGGTTGACTGGGTGCGACTTATCTGTATATGCATTTCCAAGGATGACACTTGGTATAGTAAGTACTTTCCCAATGATTTATTGTTAAAAATAAAAGGTTTTTTATTAACATATTTATATTTATATTTATACTTATATTTATAAAATAACTTCACATATTAAAGAGTATTGACAGGTGCATGTGTTCAATTGACATTGTTTATTCTGTTTTGTATAATTTAATATTTATGGATTGCAAGTTTTCCACATATAAAAGTATAAATTATTGTTATATAATTATATAATATTTATACTTTACCATTGAAATACAGTTAACTGTTTGTAAAAGGCTATGTAATAAATATAATATTGTTTGAAATTTACTGCCGTTGTATTTAGAGTACAAGCTGTAAGCTATATTTTAATGATCAAGTAGCATTTAGTAATAATGTATGGATTTCTTCTAACAATGAAAGTTATATAACAATAACTTGTAATATTCTATATGTAGAATACTTGCAAAGCATAACTATAACTTTAACTTCAAAAAAAAAAGAAAAACAGAATGACTATTTACAGTTCCAAGACACGCACAACTAATATTCAATTTATATTGTTATGTTTCAGGTAGCAGTATGAAAGAACACTGACAGTTCATATGATTTTAGATCTGACACTATCACTGCTGTCCTTATAATACCACACTTATGTTTAACGAATAATAGGTGAACCATTATTATAAAAATTTTCTTGCCTGGCCTCGTATCTTATTATAGTAATTTCAACTTGACATATTTCAATTGGGAATGATTGTTCGATAATTATTTTTTAGTTATTTATAATAAGAACATTTAATTAGAGTTTATAAAATTCCTCATAATTTGTACGGTGTGTTTAAATTGTTCGTATAAGTATGATTAAGGAAATTGTAAAAATTGGACAATAGATGAACTATATAGGATACGCTAGTTCATTCCAGCCTGGTGTTAGGCTGGAATAAACTAGCATATCCAATATAGTTTGTCGGATGTCCAATTTTTTCCATTTCCTACCTCATAATTTGGAGTTTACCTTCATAGCTTATAGTTTGCAAAAGGCTATGTCATAAGTATAATGTGTTTTAAATTTACTGCTGCATTTAGGTTACAAACTGTAAGCTATATTCTAATGATTAATTAGCATTTAGCAACAATGTATGGATTTCTTCTTTCGATGTAAGTTATATAACAGTAACTTAGAGGCACACGCATGTCAATAATCTTTAATATGTGAAGTTATTTTATAATTATATGTGAATTGGCCATAATAATATATGCTTTTTATTTTCTTGTACACGGAGAAAAATTTATTTGTAAACTTTACTCTTTTTATAAGAAAATTTATTATTTTTATAGTTTAGTACTGGGACACATTCGACATGTAGGATCTTTACTGTTATAAATAGTAATTTTTATAATTTTCATAGCAAATTTTATTTTTAAAGAATAATTTTTACTACATTTGTAGCAAATTTTATTATCTGAAATAGTAATATTTATTATTTTTGCAGCAGTCATAAAAAATACTATTTGAAATAGTAAAATTTGCTACAAAAATAATAAAAATTAATATTTAAAACAAGATAAATCCCCCATGTTGAGTATGTCCCAGCACTACTATAAAAATAATAAATTTTCTTATAAAGATTAAAGTTTAGAAATAAATTTTGCTCCGTGTAATGAATCAACTAATATTCAATCTGTTTTTGTTAGCAGTATGAAAGAATACTGACATTTCATATGACATTACATTATATAGTATAGGTATTTATAATGCATTTCACATGAAGTCAGCAATTCTATATTTTAAAATATTTGTTTTTTATTTTAAGAATATAGTTATATTTATATTATGAATTATGATCCGTTTGATAAAGCAGATTATTTTGCATGCGACAAAAGCTTTATTGAGTCCTTATTTAAGAGCTTTTCCAATAAGCCTCGAAGCATTGTTAGAAAACCCTGTTGAAAAGCATTCTATATTTTTAAATATCAATAGAAACCAATAATTTGTATTTCTGACCACCAGACGGATTTGAGATCTTAATGTTATTCATATATCTAATGGCATGGATCTTGTCACTAAGTTTTCTCAAAGCAGGAAAAATACATTAAACATCTATTTCAACAATATTTTCAACAGGCCTGTAAGTAAAAATATTCATCTTTACTTTCCTAAATTTTCAATGGGAGCGGTTACACTGTTAATAAATTCTATATGTATTTTCATATCTACTGGAAAGAAAATTTCATAAGTTATCCAGTATTATGTGTCCCAAATGATAAAGTATATTATTATAAAAAGTTTAAATCAAAGTGGTTGAAAGACAATTTAACAATTGTATATTCCGATGCCCAGACACGAACTTCTTACTCAATAATAGTCCAATATAATATGGTGTTCTTATTAAGCCCTCGCTTCATGAAATTTCATAAACTATTCAGTGAATAAGTCACAAATAAATAATTGAATTATGGATCTTAATGATTTATAAGATTGTAAATTACATAATTTATGAAATTACATGAAGCGCAGACTTAATAAGAAAACCATATTTTATTTGAAAATAATTGAGTAAGAAGTTCTTGTCTGGGCATCGGAATACACAATTGCTAAATTGTCTTTCAACTACTTTGATTTAAACTTTTTATAGTAATATACTTTTTCATTTGGCACACATAACACTCGATAACTTATGAAATTTTTTCTTACGAGTAGATATGAAAATACATATAGAGTTTAATAACAGTGTAACCGGCTCCCATTGAAAATTTAGGAAAATAAAGATGAATATTTTTACTTACAAGCCTGGTGAAAATATTGTTGAAAATAGATGTTGAATGTATTTTTTCTGCTTTGAGAAACTTATTGACAAGATCTATAACATTAGATATATGAATAACATTAAAATCTCAAATCCATCTGGTTGTCAGAAATACAAATGATTGGTTTCTATTGGTATTTAAAAAATATACAATTCTTTACAAAAGAGGGTTGTTCGCCAATATTGTTTTAGTAGGGCTCATTTTTAAGGATTTTTAATAAAGAATCTGAAAAAATTTTGTGAAATAACAATTATCAGTAAACTTACAAAGCATAAACGATTTTAAAAATTTGAGCTGTTTCTTTGAAGAGCACCATCATCGCCAAGATGTCGACTTCTCGCGCTGTCGCCGAGTTTAACCGCCCGTCCCAACTATTCATGGTAGCTGCTAATAATCGAGTACACGTAGGGGCGCTCGGCTCCGGCCTCGTGTGAATTTGATATCACGGGTCGTTGTCGAGTAGCGCGAGCACGAGGCTCGTTAAACGTCGTTACTTCTTTCTCCACATTAAGCAAAATATCATCAGTGATCTTATATCTTATTGTAATGTTGCAGCTAGGTATGTATCATATCCATTAGTTATATATACTAATACCGATATAGCCTTTTTTATATATATTCCAATGATGGTTCTCGGCGAAGTTCAAATCGTATCTGCAGTAGTATGTCCATAAATAATCCAGGTTCAGGGCAGATTTTTAATTGCATCTCTACATAGATTTGTACATGGATTTTCATATGGATTTTCACATGGATTTTCATACAGATTTGCATATGACGTTTTGGAACAGATTTTCAGGTGGATTTCCATATGAGTGTCCATATGGAATCCATGTATATTTCTATATGGAAATCCCGATGGATACTTTCAATAGGGTCTATATAAAGTTCACATGAATATTGGGTGAAAATCACGTGAAATTCACCTGAGAAAACGATAACAAGAGAAAGAAGCTTTAATTTATCTGTGGTGAAGTTCACGTGAATATTGGGTGAAAATCACGTGAATTTCAGGTTAAATTCACCCGAAAATACTACGGAATATAGGTGAAATAAATGTGAAATTCGTGTGGATTCACATGTAAATCACGTGAAATTCACCTGAAAAACGATGTCACAAGAAGGAAGCTTTAATTTATCTCCGGTGAAGTTCACGTGAGCATCGGGTGAAAATCACGTGAAATTCACCTGACGTTTTTAGAATTTTGACACGTGAAATACAGGTATAAATCACATAAAATTTGGGTGGTTTTCGCATACATTTTACACGAATTTCACGTAAAATTTAGGTAGAAATTCAGGTGATAATTCAGGTGGAAATTCAGGTGAAAACCAGGTGAATATTTACAACCGGGAATCACTTAGACATCCGTCCGGATTTCTGCGTGGATTTCCGCGCACCTGGATAAGCGAAACCCCGCTCGGTTTTCAGCATGGATTTTCGCGTGGATTTACACGTGGAAATCCGAACGTATTCTAGACAAGTAATAATCACTTAGATATCCGTCTGGATTTCTGCGTGGATTTCCGTGCACCTGGATAAGCGAAACCCCCTCCCGGTTTTCTACATGGATTTTCGCGTGGATTACCATGTGGAAATCCGGACGTATTCTAGACAAGTAATAATCGCTAAGGTATCCGTCCGGATTTCTGCGTGGATTTCCGCGCACCTGCATAAGCGATACCACCGCCCAGTTTTCTACATGGATTTTCGCGTGGATTTCCGCGCGGACATCCAGAGATATATATATGTAGACGTACTGATCACTTCGATTTTCCGCGTGGATTTCCGTGCACCTGCATAAGCGAAACCACTGCTCGGTTTTCTAGGTGGATTGCCGCGCGGAAATCCGGACATGTATGCAGGCGTACCGATCACTTCGATTTCCGCGCGGATTTCTGCGCGAATTTCCGTCTAAATGCGTAAGCTAATAATCACCATTCTGTTTTCAGCATGGATTTCCGTGCGGAAATCCGAACATATATGAAGGCGTACTGAACATTTGGATTTCCCTACGGATATCTGCGCGGATTTCAACGCAGTTGTAGACGCGATGCGACGTGGCTTGGATTTTTACCTAGATTTCCACGTAGATTTCCAGGTGGATTTGTTGGACTGATTTCTGCATGGATTTCTCCGCGGAATTCAGTCCGAATTCCGGGCGGATTTCAGTACGGAAATCTGCTCTGATATTTTCAACCGGGCGAGCGGGCGCTCACAAAGCTGATTTCGTACATTCAAAATCGACCGTGCTTACAAAATCTTCATTATCTCGGCTTCTAAATGACGCACAAAAATCCTTTGTACTTAATCTGGGGTAGCTCGACGAGATGAACACGAATATCACGTTAATAAATGTTATTTTAACAACGGTATTTTGTTTGTAAGACTTTAACTTTTCTATTACAAAATTATTTGTATTATCTCAGTAATTAATTATTTACGAAACGAAATTAAACAAATTAATAATAACATAAATTTGAAAAATATACTTTATTAAAATATTATTTTATTACATAATTATTTATAAAATATGTGTGTGTGTGTGTGTGTGTGTGTGTGTGTGTGTGTGTGTGTGTGTGTGTGTGTGTGTGTGTGTGTGTGTGTGTGTGTGTGTGTGTGTGTGTGTGTGTGTGTGTGTGTGTGTGTGTGTGTGTGTGTGTGTGTGTGTGTGTGTGTGTGTGTGTGTGTGTGTGTGTGTGCAAATACATATGTATATTTCAAATGGATGACGTCCGTTATATGTCCCCACTTCGACAGTATAAAATACTATAGCTTCAAAGCAGCTGCTTTAAAGGGAGCTATAGGAAGTGTTTACAATGGTCTTATACCTGCGTTCGTTCAAAATATAGTCTCATGGCTTAGTGTTTGCTGAACGGTTGGAGTTCAAACGTGCAATAAGTGTCCTTGTATTTTAAACGTCTCCGTGTAAATCCCGTTGTAAATTTTTATATAGCAAACAAATGTAATCAAGAATGACAGTGAACATTCACTTTACAGTTGTGAAAGTGGCATTTTCGTACAGGCGGAATCCCCATCATAAAAGCCATAGAACCTTAGAGATATTTAGAAGTGGCGGTATTCCCAGTCATTAAGGCTCTTAATCCGGGACGCCGATATCATTTTGGAGAAAGTGTACGAAATTCACGCCTGATTTGCAGCTCTTGTCGACAGAGTGGGGAGAAAAGGGAGCAGGGCAGGTAGAACTCGAGGTTTAGAAGGAATAAATCATTCAGTTCGTCAAATAAATGGTCTCAAAGAGTTTCAACTATTGCACACATTTTGATATCTTGCGTCAGACCTCGAACATTTTTGTCGTCAGTATTATTAGGTTTGTCATCTGTAATACATAAAAATTTTGCTGCGAGAGGTCTTTTAGATTTTACTAGGTGGCCGACATCTCAGCGCCGCAATAGTTCACGAAAATCATGGGAAGATTCGTCACGCGTGTTCGCAACTGCACACAAGCACATCACAGATTCCTGTATAAAGATTTCAGTCGTAGAATTGCAATTTTGGTTTCATATATAATACCTGCCAGTTGTCGCCGTCGTCTCTGCTGAACGTTACGTTGAAAACCAGACAGAACTTCTGTTCCGAAATAAGCAGCTTACAGTACCATTCCTGGGATATTTCACAAGTATTTCAATAATCCTTAATCTTCCCCGAAATATTTCAAAGCCAGATTACTTGAAGATATTCCATAATCCTCTAATTATAATTTCTTGAAACATTTCATGAATTCTTTTTTCCAAGTTCCAGTAATGATTCATTATTTAATTCATTAAGTAATTATTTCAACGTCAAGGATTTCGCGGACATATAAATATTCCTGGAATATTCCAATGAACGATTACGGGAAGATAGTAATAAATTCTTCTACAAGAATTGAATTCTTTTTTTCAAGTTCCAGTAATGATTTATGAATTATTCTAATGTAAGGTATTTCGCGGACATATGAATTCCTGGGAATATTCCAATGAATAAGCTTACTGAAAGATTGCAATTCTTTCTTCCTCATATTCCAGGAATATTTCGAGTTGTGTGGGAGGTTATAATAGCACGGTATTTATATATACAAGTCGACTGATAGAAAATTACAAAACTGAATCGCCGAACAATATCAAACAAAAGGTGTTTCCATAATGTACATAGAAAGATGTCGCTAATTAAACGATTCAAAATTTTCATTTTCAAAGCAGATAAAATAATCGTAGAATTTGAAGACTAATTAAATAGAATAAAAATAAAATTATGAAAAAAAAAAAAAAAATGAATATAATGAATATAATTTTATTCCATGTGCCGTATTTATTCATCATGTATAAATAAAAACATAAGTACACAAAATTGACAAAATAATACAACAGGATAAATTTTCCCTTTTTCGTACATTTTCGCAAAGCGAGTTAAATTTATTTCCATATAATTAAAATATCATATCACTCATGCATTCAAGGATAGATGTTACAATAAATTATGTTTATGAACAATTCAATTAAGACATCCGTATTACACGTGTCATTAATTTATCGTTGCTGATAAAGTCTTGTCTTGGAGTGGAAGACCGATTCTCATTTCATGCTTTGAATAATGTTCATGTCCATCTTTTCGGAGATATAACCGTTAGTAATTACGTTCGGGTTAGCAGCAATTTGCCTGAGAAGAGATTCGTTGTGCGCGTAAGCCAGCATATACTGCTGAAGTGATGCACTGCCTGGTACACCCACGCGATGGAACGCATTCTGGGAACGCAATACGCTCTGCATTGTGCTCATACTGTTTAAAATGTTGTTAGTCTATTGGTTATCCAACATGTTCATATTGGAGAACATATTCTGAGGATTAAACCGAACAGAATTATGGTTATTATTCACCCTCATCGTCATACTGTTGTCCATATTCATCGAGCTGCTTAATGCGCCTACCGCGCAGGATATTGGTTGTAGAAGGGACATAAAATCCGATGCAGTCATCTCAGGCAAAGGATTCGGGAAAGGGGACCGGGTAACCAAGAAACCGGTGTTGTGGTGAATATTATTATATGGGGGTTTAGTGTTTAATGTACTTGTAACATAGGAATAATTGGTAGGTAGATATTCGCGATCTGATGTTTGTCCAATAGAAATAGTCCTCTTAAGATGGGATCCATTACACGATCCATTTGTGTCAAGAGAAATCTCTTTCGGAAATGATCTGGTCTGCGACATTTCCGCCACATTGACGATATTCTTGGAGCCAGATATATTATGCGATTCAGTTGTACTGGGTTTACGCACTGATGTACCCGCGTTTGTTAAGGTATTGTTGTAATGGGATTTACTATTAGCTGTACTAGGATTACCCAAAGCGTCTTTTAGAATTGATTCGGTGCCTAATTCGACAGCCTTGGAGGACGTAGCATTGGGAATAGACTGATGGTCCGATTTTTTTGCGCAGGAGACAGTATTGTTACACACGTTTTCTAATTCACTTAGAGGAGGAGTATTGTGAGACAAAGATTTCTTTCTTGACATATCAAAATTTGATGAAATACGTTTTGCATCTGATACGCTGTTCGGTAGATCTTTATGAGAAGAGATGTTCATAGAGATTTCCTGGAAAAAAAGGTCGACCTCTGATACACCCATGTTGGGAAAATCACTAATGGCTGGAAATTCCTCATTCAATGTATTCCCGTGGGGCATGGTATGCTTAGGTTGGGATTTACTATTCAATTCACTCATGAAACGTAATATTTTCGTGCACGAGTTCTTGTTGTTCTCTTTTATGTAATCGATGATGCCATCATAATCGTTCTTCTCTTTTGCATTATCCATGATAGCGTCGTTGTTGCTCTTCTCTTTTACGTTATCATTCATGTCAATTGACTGGCAAAATTCCAGAATCTTTCTACAAAATTACAAAAAATCAAGATAATTAACATTGTTATCCTGATGATTTCGGTTAGTGGCGAAGGAGAACCGATTACCTCGATTCGATGGACGAGAGTGTAGAGAGCGATAACTCATTCTTTGATGATGGTGGTGAAGTATCCATAAATTCAGTGTGTACGTCATTCCTCTTTTTCATGGCAGTTGGGTGTTGTACCGATTCCTCGTCTGAAAGCATGATCGTAGGTGTTAAACGGCTTACATCATCACTTGTTTGCGCTCTTTTGTTTTAGAAAAGAAATCAATCCGTAAAATTCATATTTTTTGTATTGAACATTTAATTTTAAACGTGTAAGTACCAACCTTGACAGCATTTCTTAACCACGTCCTCTTTCGGTTTCGACCCATGCAACAGATACTTCAACTCCTTCATATCCATAACCCTCTGATGCAAAGGCACATCATTTAATTCCTTTTTTGTAAACGTTGTACATCCGAAACGATTTCTGCCAGTGCCTGCAACCATCGTCAGTACATCATATGGAAACTACTATCAATTTGATCACCCGAGTGAAAATATTATATGAGTTTGTTATACGAATTTCAGACATATGAAATCTCATCTGCAATTTTAATGTAAAAGTATAAATAAACAGTATATATTAATGAATCTGAAAAAAGAGCAATAAAGCTTTATCAATACATTTTACTAATGTAATATTTTATTTTATTCTATTTCTAAATATTCAATAAAACACAATATTTATTCATGCTTTTACAGTAAAAATAAATTATTTATTAATTAATTGAAATCGCAGATGAGATCTCATATAAATCTCATATGTCTGAAATTCGTATAACGATCTCATATGAGATCGTTGTTAGTTTCAATTATAATATTTTCACGCGGGTATCCTACTTCAAACAGCCTTACCTGCAACCCAGACAAGGTCGACTGCACCTGGTTGGGACCTGGACACCATAGCGACGAATGTCCCGATTGGACTCTTACTGCCCAGCATCAGTTTTGCTTGTTGCACGGACCCGATGCCCCATACCAGGCTGCCCCGGCAACTGTCAGAACACCATTCCTTCAGCATCTTCTCCTTTGGTATCATCGGGAAGAAGAACTTTAACTCGGTTAAGTTCATGAGCCTTATGTGTAAAGGTTCAGCGACGAGCTCCGTACTCGTGAAGGTCAAGTGTTCGACTACATGATTTGGATTGTTCTTAACGGCTGCAACCAACGAATATGATAATTATATTTATTCGGCAATTCTATAGTCAAAGCTTTACCTTTGATATAAACGATATCGACAGCGCCGGGTTCGTGGGTAGAGAATATGATGATGAAGTTCCCGACGAAACTTCTATGACTCAAAGATGCCTTTGCTTGCTTTAAATCTACGAAACCCGAAATCAAACTCGCTTGCCAGAGCTGATTGATGCGCTTCTGCGCTAGCATCATCGCCTCGAAAAACCACTGCCAGAAGCTGAAGTTACGCTCGCACAGATTTTCATGCTGTAGCTTATACGTAACTTTTCGGTAGAAGAAATACGTGCGCTTGTCGTCCTCTTTAAAGATCATCTTACCGAGAAAGTAGAGGTCGTGCTGGGATAGGCCGCGACCGGTCACACGTTTAAACTTTTTCGAAAGAAGGTCGCCGTAATCGTGCCAGGGCACTTGCCAAGGCACAGTGAATTTCTCAATAATGGAGCCGCTGGCAAACGCGCTGTGCCAGGTAACGAGCGCCCATGCCTTTTCGATCGCCCTCGACGACTTTACAATCGCCATCGCGAGACTTGATAGCCATAACTGCGTCAAATAGTTTTGCGATTAAGGGGGTCTTACACTTAGTAACTTCTGAGGCCAAAATCAGCTGAGAAAAAAGGAAAAATGTAGTTTCAACAATATACAATATCATATACTATAAATAGGGTGACTACACCAGTATTGGAACAGTCACCAGTTAACGAAAATTTTCTTTATATATATGAAAATATCAAGCTTTTTATATGTATTGTTTATCTAACATGACGATAATTTTCGAATCCTTGAAAATTTTTATTTTATTTTATATAAAGATTCTGCATAAAAGAAATTATCTTCTTAAGAATCAAATCATAAAATCGCCGCTATTAAGTGTTTATTCACTGGTGATGTATTTATTCACTGGTGAAACGTATTTAGATACTAAGATTGCGTGTTCCGTTACTGGTTTTTAGGAGATATGTATTTACAGATTTTCATTAAATAAAATTTTTACTTTGATTCTTTATTCAAAATTTGCTCACCGACGTAAAGTTTGAACATTTTAGAGTGTAAATTTCAAAAGGTTTTTACTTTTAATCCATTTTTATACCACTTAATTAAATAACAAAAGTTACAATTTCCTTATTTGTTCATTCGCTGGTGAAGTCATCCTATACACTATTTCGAATAAAATGGCCCAAGATATAATATGTAGCCCTATTTTACTTACATATGTAGCATTTTCAATTTGTTGGTATTATAGTGTAACTTTTTGAAAAAAGTATTGCATGGATTTTCATAAGACAATGCCTTAAATACTTGAAATTCATGTAGTTATGGTTCAAAGAGTTGAAAATATTAAAATTTTACGGTTAAGGGAGTTCCTCTCGATTTTTACTAAGAAAGCAGATTTTAATAAAATTTGGAGGACTGGTTAATATAACTCTTAAAATAACTCGCTAGGAAAGGCTACGAACTCCGGATCACGGATTCAGCTCAAACTTTGGGATATGTTTTTAGATACCAAAATATATGAACAAAGACAAATTTTTAGATTCTAACACCTCGAGAAAACTAAGTTATCGACGGTTTTAGTGTAATTTTCAGAAAATCATGAAAAAATCTCCTATACTTTGAGCTTGAATAATTCAGCTCAGAATTGTTTTTTATTAAATTATTAAAAAGAGAATGAAACTCGAAATAAAAAGCTTTAATTTGCCGTTTGTAGAATTGAAAAATATTGATTCGTTTAAAAATTATATGAGCTTAAGGGGAACTAAAAAATGTACGTATAAAATATTAAAAAATTTGTATTCCGAATTTGTGTTATATTTTATTGTATTTTGAATATTAAACTTCAAACTAACGTAACTTTTGGATGAAACGATATTTTTCAATTCTAGATACGGCAAATTAATGCTTGTTTTATCTAGTTTTGTGTTACTTTTTTAAATTTTATCGAACACAATTCTGAGCTAAATTATTGAAGCTCAAAGGGAGATTTTTTTAGGTTTTTCTGAAAATTACACTAAAAATGTCGATAACGTAGCTTTCTCGAGGCGTTAGACTTTAAAAATTTGGCTTTGTTCATATTTTGGTATCTAAAAACATATACCAATGTTTGAGCTGAATCCGTGATCTGGAGTTCTCCTAGTCAGTTAAATTTTTAAAACCAAAAGGTACCTAAGAAGCAAGATATTAATGTTTTAATTTAACATGGAGTCTTATGGGAATTCGTATAAATTTACGTATTTTGTTTCACAGAAAGAGTAGTTTGTGATAAAAAAATATGAACGATTATTGCTCTTAAAAAGTATCATTAGGTACCTCTATGTATAAAACAAAATTTAGTGAAGTAAAAACTATACATTCAACCTCAAAAAATAAGTCAAATCAGCTTCCTTACGAAACTTGTTATTGATAATTCAGACGAATAGAATTATTTTGTTTGAATGTATAATTATTATTTAGTTTACCGGTATTTAAATTGTAAGGCTTTCTTCAACAACATTTACTTTGTAAATTAAGAAATAGATAAACCGCCCTCATTTTGACTAGTTGGGTATCGAGAAAACTTCATAAGTATTTTTTTAAATTGAAAAACCACTTTTAATTGCTTAATTTTAGGAGTTTTTGTGATTTTTTGTGATCTTTAGCATTTTAAAATTATTTAATAAAATATTTTTTAAATTTCCAACTCGGGCCATAACTACATAAATTTCAAGTAATTTCGGCCCCGTCCCATGAAAATCTATCGAATACTTTTTACAAAAAGTTACACCAATGCCAAAAAATTGAAAATGCTATATCTCTGAGTAAAGTAAGGCTACAGCTGATTATATCTTGGGCCATTTAATCAGAAATAGTGCACTGTATATAATTTAATCTACATTTTTCTTTTTTTTTTTCAACTTGTGGCCTCAGAAGCCATTTAATATTTTGAAGGTGTAAGAACCCCTTAATATTTTAGGTTTCGCTATTATCTATCGAGAATATATATCGTAAAAAGAACTCCACCTCCGTCAGGAGCTTTCCATCCGTCATGAAGTACTGTATCTTAAAAGCAAGCCGGAACACATCCCCCGAGTTTGCCACATCCGACATCACTTTCATATCCCGAAACCTGACGCGAAATATCCTCTCCTCGCCGCAGAACTCTGGCTCACCCTGACCATTCAGTAAGATATACTTGTCCAGTACAAGCGCGTCTGTCACGCCTCTGTCGAGGATCGTGAGGTTCCACTGCTGGTCCACAAAGTAGGCGGTTGCTTTGACATACAGATTGTTGAGCTGCTCGGGCATGAGGAAGCGCAGCGTAGCCGAGAATTGGATGTTCGGCTGCACGAGCTGGGGCGGCTCCTCCTCGACGGTGACCGAGAATCGCTTAAGCGCGCGAATAAGGTCGCTGCTCTGAGTGTGGACGATATTGATCCACTCGCAGAACATCGACGAGCTGATCTCGACTTCGTCGTGCAGGCGTTTGGCGCGTGTCAGGTGACCGAGCATCTCGAAGACCGAGCGATAGGTACGCTCGCAGCATTCCTGCAGCGCGTCCAGCGCATCGTCGCTGTTCGCCCATGTCCTGCGGTCCTCCCTCCAACTGACGAGTCGAGTAGTAACATCATATGCACTCAAGATTTTATTCGTAATCATATACTTACGTAATGAAGTGTCCTTGGGCGATCTCCGTCAGCTCGGCGAGATCCATGATCAGCAGTTCCGCGCACTTGGCAATCTTCTGCCTCAGCTTCGTCACCGTTTGCAGCTTGTTCTCGATGTAGTCCTGCAGCGCGGCGTTGCGTTTGTGAATCTCCGTGCGTTCGTCCTGGTTCCACGGTTGGGATCTCCCCACGATGCGTCCGATCTCCTCGCCCTCCTCGTACATGTCGACGAACATTCTCTGCTGGTCCTCGAGCTCGCGCATGAGGCCCAGCAAATCCTCGGAGCCGCCTCCTGCCTCGGCCAGCAACTGAGCGAAACTCTTGCTGCCCTTGCCCTTCATAGACAGAAAGCTCGTGCTCCGAGTCTGGCAGCTTATCTGCTTAAGCCAGCGGCACTCCACCTCGTATCTGGTGACAATGCGCATCTCCTCCAGCAGGCACTCACGGATGGCTCGAAAGTACTCGACGACTGACTTTTGGGATTTCTGTGGTATAATGCGAAGGAGGGTTATTATAACATTTTAGGATTGATTCGATTCTCTCAGACTTACGGTGTAGATTATCGAGACTTCCTGTAGTCTTCTTTGAATCATAAATTTTTGATTTATCTGTTGGAAAGATAACAGGGTACGGTCCACCTCTTCGAGAAACGCGGACATCACGTCCTCAATGTATTCTGTTTGACCTGGATCGTCGGTGTCGATATCGATTCTGTATTGACATGTACTTATGTAGCCGAGAACTTAAGTTACCTCAACTTTTTACGATTGACTGTACGTAGTACTTACAAAATATGTTTTTCGATCCATTCGGACAACTGCTCACGAACTTCTAAGGGAATGAAGCTTTCTTTATTCTTGTAAACTTCTAGCACTTGTCGGTAAAACTGAGGAGGCAGCCGCGACGTTGTTTTCCAGAGTCCCATATTTGGAAATGATAGTCAACTGCAAAAGAGAAAATTAGAAAAACATTCAAAATATAAGAAAATAATAAACAAGCCAATATTGTTACTCGACTTTTCTGAATAAAATATAATGGTCATTACAATCAGAAATAAAAATAAAAAATAGAATTTATTGACCCTTTGCAAGTCAATAAACAAAAATATAAATTAAATGATTTTTTTAAGACTATTCATTGAGGTATTGATACGTAGTTCAGATTAAGAGAAACAAATATACTGTCAGAGAAACATTCTTATACCGATCGATACTTGTCTTGTAAACAATAACAGACTCTTTGCCTGAATAACTATAAATTCTAAACTATATATAACATATAGGTATAAACGAATGAGATGATTTCTACTTTTCCTTTGAAAATCAATTGGTGGTTTTATATAAAATACAATACTCTTTGGTAAAAAATATGTATTCACAATATTTATTATTATAAAACGATACACGTCTTTATAAATGTTTACACTTAATTTTTGTACAATAAGCATTTTTAAATAAATTTGAACTAATTTAATAAACACGCATAACACTCATGGCTGCCGTGTATCAGACAAAAATAATTGAGCCACCACATATTTAGAAATTTCATAACGGACAATCCCATTGGAACTTATTAAGCCATTTTGGCTCCGGATATTCTTTCATCGCGTCAGCCGTTGGTTACAGTTTTGTACATATCAACGCAGCATCTACACGGGAGTTAATGCACCGGAAAAGGGGTTGGTATTAAAGTTTTTCTCATAGCTTCTTAAAATAATGCAAAAGCAGTGATAAATTTTTACACGGAAAAATGAATTCTCTCGTTATTTTTTAATTGTGTCTCGTCGAATGATAATGCTGTTAAAACCCGGAAGGAACTACGAAATACCATGGAGCATTCTTTTGCGCTGAGACTCTGGATATTTTGTATATTGTTGTATAGTAATGCAATGCTTATTGGGATAATTAACACAGTTGTTGTTATTGCTCGAGATAATCATACGCACCTTCCTTGACCTTTACTCCAGCTGATAGACATATAGGATTTACAAATTATAATAGATCAATGATTATTTAAATAAAAGAATAAAAAAAAATTTAACGCGAAGAAATACGATTTTCTGGCATAATTCATCTTGCCCAACTTACGTTTAACATTAAAAGCCAAACGAAGTTTTGTACCTCGTTTGAAGTCAACGGCAAAGCTTGATCGCGTCTCTCTGCGCGTCAGCCGCAGGCTTGCGTGTTTTGGCGCCTTTGCAAGCTAGGCGACAGGTAGCATACTTAGTTTCAGCGATTCTACCGCAGGAAGATAATTAATCATCATCGCCGAACAGATTCTCGACTCGAGAGTGAAGTTTTCGACAGATCTTTTGCAAAAAATAAAGGGTGCTCGTAATCTAATCTATAAATTAACATGACATTTTTATATATACCTTTACATAATACAAGACCACAAAGAGTAAAGGTATGTGCTTGTAGGGACTAGACCACAGTATCTTTGTATACTTTGGTCCCCTAAACATGATTTTGGGGTCAGAATCGCTCTATCGCGTATAGATTTTGAGATATCTTAAGTATAGTATTTTTTTGGAGAATTTTCCTAATGATAAAAACTTAATCTGCAGATTTTTTTCTTGCGGGATATCTAAGATCCATATATTTAAGATCCACTTTGCTTTATACCCTTCTACAATTTTCTTCTCCGAGATCTATAGATCTATAAAATTGGATAGCTATAATAGCAAACTTGGATAGCTCTTCAAGTGAAATTCGTCATTTGTTTAGATCAACATTTAAAGATTTAAATATTCTAGAAAAAAATCGTAGAAAGGTGGTCGAAAATTGATCGAGTTGGTTCTATGAGATATATATATATATATATATATATATATATAGATCTAAAATATAAAATATTTTTTGGTATCAGAGCCGTAAAATTCGATTTCACGGACTGTTTTTAATCCGTAAAATGCGATTTCTGGGACCTATGTCCGTAAAATAAAAAATAAGACATTTTTTATTAATAAACCGAATACGCCAATTATTTGTTAAAAATTATTTCATTTTTTATAATGTATTATAAAAAATATGAAAAAAATTTAATTTAAATAAAATTTATTTTGATACAAAAAATTATTCTTTTTTTGGTAATGTATCATAAAAAATGTGAAAAAAATTTAATTTAAATAAAATTTATTTCGATGACAAAACAAAAATATTTCGTTTCTTTTTACGTTTCATTTTTTATTAATTCTTATAATGTATTTTTTTATGGGTGGGGTGTGGGTTCGCCCCCTGCACTCCCACCAGGGCCTGCGGCCCTGGATCCGCTCCTCCGCCTTTGTCAACCACCCTCTACATCGGCTAATTAATGGATTGCCGTTAAGAATTTTATGGCTACGATATCAAAAAATAATGTTCGTCACTCCGCCGTACGATTTTACGGTCTTGTGACGAAAAATAGTATTTCAGTGAATTGCTCCCGTATTGCAAGGTGAGAAACTATATTAGGATGTATATTTCAAGTAACGGAAAAAAAATTCTAACAAAATTTCAGTACTATCATAATAAAGCAAATATAATCATCTTAAAAATGATTCCACAAATCATTTTATTTTTTTTTTTTTTGCTCCAATTTTAATTTGGGAAGGCTTATTTTCATCTTTGTAAGATTTTAATAGGAAGTATCAGATGGAACGAATTAAAAATTTTTCAACACCAAAAATTATTTAAAATGAAAGTTACAAGCTGTTGCTATCAAAATGTGTATCAAATTGTGTACGAACTCATACGAAACATCAGATGCTTGTCTTACCACGGAGAGAAATTTTGGTAAACGGATCGCCGAAATCGAAGCAGACGAATAGCTCACGCTTTTGGTAAGCCGAGTTCCAGCATTTAGTCATCGAATGACTTTCTGAGACACATCCGTTGACCTATGGTGTTGTTTACCGACCGTTAGGTCAACGAATGTCTCTCAGAAGGTCATCCGATGATCAAAAGTTGCAACTCGGATTTACCAAAAGCATGAGCTATCCATCTGCTTCGATTTCGGCGATCCGCTTGCCAAAATTTCTCTCCGTGCATACTACTACATCTTTTCTCAACTTGCAATATGAGAATAATTCATATAACTTATTCATTAAAAAGTAAGGGGGCCAATCCATAATACTTTCAACTATTATGCAACTTTTTAAAAGTAATTTACTGCTGCTGCTATAAGCCTGCCGTACTAAGTACAGAAACTAGACTGGATTTAAAATCTATAACGGAAACTAGAAAACAAACTCTCTAATTGGTATCTATGAGTGTTCAACGCACGGCGCAATGCAAGGATGCATAAAACTGTCAAAAAAGGTACCTTTTTTGAAACAACACCTTTTTAGACAGTTTTATGCATATCCCGCATTGCGCCGTGCGCTGCACACTCACACCAATTACAGGGCTTTTTCTAGTTTCCGTTAAAGATTTTAGATCTAGTCTAGTTTCCGTGCCCAGTATGGCATGAGGCTAAATTACTAAAAAAAAATTTACTGGCAGCAGTAAATTACTTAAAAAAAAGTCATACAATAGTTATAAGTATTGTAAATTTGCCCATATATCCATAGAACCATCTTAACAAATTCAGTGCGGTGAGATTCTGAACTCTTTAAACATACACACACACACACACGCCCGCGCGCGCGCATGCACGCACACACATTGTTATGATAGTTCCACTTAAGCAAAATTAATTTGTTTTCAGAAAGTAACTTTTAAAGTCTATAAATATGTACTCTCTAAAGTTGAACTACTGAAAATTGCTCCACCATTTCAATTAGTAGAAAAAACTACTAATTTATTTGTGAATATTCACTATTTCATTAGTAGTTTTTAAAAAAACTAATTAAATTAGTAAAAACTACTAATCAAAATAGTAGTTTTAATAAACTACTAAATGAAATAGTGAATATTCACTAATAAATTAGAAGTTTTTTCTACTAATTGAAATGCTGGAGAAATTTTCACTAATTCAACTTTTGAGAGTACGAGAAATACATTAATTAAAAGAATTATCATTTTTAACTACGTTTTTCTAACAATTAAAGAAACATTAAAACAATTTATGGTACATAATGTACCATGCCCAGAGGTTATACTCCCTATTTGACAAATTTTAGGGTAAATAGGGGAGACTTTTTGTGAAAATAGGGGAGAAATTTTATGAAAATAGGGGAGAATTTTTATTTTTAAACCCAAGTAGGCGGGGATATGCGGTCCACGCATGTAATGGAGTCATGTAGACATGACAAAATAAACCAAACGATTATTTAAATAATTTTTAAACCCAAGTAGGAGGGGGATATGAAGTCCACGTGTGTAAGGGAGTCATAAAAAAATAAGCAAAACGATTATTTAAATAATTTTTAAACCCAAGTAGCCGCGGGACGCGAGGTCCACGCTTATTAGGGAATTACATAGACGTGCAACAATAAGCAAGACAATTATTTAAATAATTTTCAAACGCTAATAGGTGGGGGATATGAGGTTCATGCATATAAGGGAGTCATGGAGACATGAAAAAATAAGTAAAACGATTATTTAAATAGCTTTTAAACTCAAGTAGGAGGGGGATATGAGGTCCACGCTTATTAGAGAATTACGTAGACGTGTAACAATAAGCAAAACGATTATTTAAATAGCTTTTAAACCCAAGTAGGCGAGGGATACGAGGTCCACGCATATATAAGGGAGTAATGTAGCCATGAAAACATAAGCAAAGCGATTATTTAAATATCTTTTGAACCCACTCTCTAAAGTTGAATTAGTGAAAATTGCTCCATCATTTCAATTAGTAGAAAAAACTACTAATTTATTAGTGAATATTCACTACTTCATTAGTGGTTTTTTAAAAACTACTAATTAAATTAGTAAAAACTACTAATCAAAATAGTAGTTTTAATAAACTACTAAATGAAATAGTGAATATTCACTAATAAATTAGAAGTTTTTTCTACTAATTGAAATGGTGGAGCAATTTTCACTAATTCAACTTTAGAGAGCAAGTAGGCGGGGGATATGAGGTCCTCCCATATAAGGGAATTACGTAGATGTGCAACAGACAATTATTTATAGTATCCCCCGCCAACTTGGGTTTAAAAATTGTTTAAATAATTGTCTTGCTTATTGTTGCACGTCTACATAATTCCCTAATATGCGTGGACCTCGCGTCGCTCGTCTACTTGGGTTTAATAGTATATTACGCACCATGGGAGGAAAAAACTTGGACAGTCCACAGCTCGTGTAAATTGCTCGCCTTCGGCTCGGGTGGCAATTTACACGAGCTGGGGGCTGGCCAATTTTACTCCCGTGGTGCGTATACTATTTTTCCTCACATCGAGGCCGAAAATGCCATTTTTCCGTTTCGGAGCCGGGCGGGAATGAGGCACCTTTGGCCCGGTGTGAGGAAAAAATTATTTAAATAATAGTCTTGCTTGTTAATGCATGTCTACGTAATTTCCTAATATTCGTGGACCTCGTATCCTTCGCCTACTTGGGTTTAAAAATGGTTCAAATAATTGTCTTGCTTATTGTTGTACATCTACGTAATTCCCTAATATGGGTGGAGTTCATATCCCCTACCTACGTGGGTTTAAAAATTGTTTAAATAATTGTTTTGCTTATTGTTGTACGTCTATGTAATTTCCTAACATGCGTGGCTCTCATATCCCCCGGCTACTTGGGTTTAAAAATTATTTAAATAATCGTTTTGCTTATTTTTTCATGTCTATATGACTCCCTTATATGCGTGGATCTCATATCCCCCGCCTACTTGGGCTGACAGTCGTCTATAGTATAACTAACCAACTATATTCGGGTATCGTATATTAAATTGTTAATATAATTATTGAAAATGGGGGAGATAGAGGAGATTTCTCGATTATAGGGGAGAATAGGGGAGATGCTTGGAAATAGGGGAAAATAGGGAAATAGGGGAGAGAGTATGACTCCTGCATGCTGCACTGAATTTTTTAGAGGAAAAGCAGTGCTACATTATTTGGTAGATAAAATTGATAAAAAAAAATGTTTCCTTCCTTTTGTAGTTATTTCGAAAACCTTATTCTGTAGATATCTAAAAATCCAAATGTGATGGAGCAATGTTGATGTAATCTCCGGCGCAAACAACTTTTTTCTTTTTACGGGCCTGTGTAATTTTTTTTAAATGTAAATTCAAAAAGAAAGTGTCAAATTTATCCGCCTTTTACTTTTCTTTGACTTACATATCGACTTCACTCTTCGTAGCGTGAAAGTATTTCATAGTGTCATCTTTCATAATTTTTAATGTACTTACTTAATTACTTTAATTTAATCCATTTCTTGTGAACCATAACTATCTTGTAAACGTTGTAAAGTTATTTCATTTATGGATGGGTCGTATAATTAAAAAGACAAGACAAATAAAAATTATTTAGTAATTAAATAGTAAAAAATATATAGTACTTATATTACATAATATTTTATGTCAGGTATAATATAAGCAAACATCAAATTGTAAGAAATAAATACGTATACCCACCAGTACTAATCGTGTAAATAAAAACAAGCTTCTTGTCAAAGCGACGCTGAATAGTATGAATGAAATAAAATTCGTGCTCATTATGTGTGTGAAATCAAGTAGTCTAGGAGCAGGGTACGTTTTCGTAGGACTTTCATGGCCATGGGATCACCAAAGCGATTCTTATGTATTTTTGCCTGCTGAACACGATTTTCGAGGGTGGAGTGTCCAAAAGTGTACAGGTAATTTGATATTAACAATTTAATTGTTTAAATGGCTGTAGAAAAATAACTAATTAGGCTATCGAGTTCCAACAAAGACAAAAATGTTCCAAATAGTATAAGGAGTAATCTCCAATTTGAATTTGTCAAAAATATTAATCAGAACCGAAGATATTGCAAAATTATTGCAAAAAGAGGCCTATTTTACGCGCATACGCGCTATACGCGCAATATTTCGGCCATAACTTCGGTTCTTTTTGAAATTTTTAACTCTATGCAGTCTCATTTTAAAGAAGAAGCTTTGTTCTACTATGTCATGCGAAATAAGTTGCTTCAAAATTCCGAGCATTAATGCTATACCGGTATAAAGTGTAAAATTGTGCCATGAATTACTAATTTTTTTGTTTAAACGCTCGTTTCGTTAGTTTACAACATTAAATATTAGCGAAAAACGTCTGGATTTTACTGTGCAAGGTCGGTCTCGTTCCCTGAGCCCCAATCAACTTTAATTTTAATTTATTTACAATCAAAAAGGCAATTGAACTACCGCGAAGTATCGTGACCCTTGCCCATAGTGCACGCTCAAGGGACGTTTTCATGATCGATGAAGATCTAGTTACGTACTCGCTTGGGCGGACCGTTTTTTCTTATCCCTAGTACAAATTTAAAAGAAAACCAACCTTTCTTGGTAAAAATCATTCAAGTTACGAAATTTGTATGTAAAAGGCACGTAAATCGCTCCGACGTTCAGGTGCACATTACACGGGACTTTTTCAGGTTCATTTTATTACATAAATAATTCTTTGATCCCTTTATATTTACTCGAACGGAGAAAATGTTTATCTTCCGCTTGTTATATTTTTTATCTCGATACTCCAACAAACATTTGCAAATAATAGGTTTTATTTCCATCTCTATTATAATGGCCATTTTATAGCCTGAAAAGCGGGGCAAAAGTGGCGTCTGATTCTTTTTTTCCCGCATTATGCAGGAACAAAGTAACAGTATAATTTTTTACGTTTATGATTAATTGGGTTAAAACTAACATAATTATAACACATAAATATAAAATAACTTTTCAATCTATGAAGTGGCCACAGTGACGATGGGAGTAAAGTACTATATGTACTATTATAATAGCCATAAATTATGTTCGACTTTTATATTTTTCTTCATTTATTATATAATTACTACTGGTAAATACAAAAGTAATTGATTCACTCTAAATACAAAAAAAAAATTCAAATGAAAAGTAAAAGGCGCCCCCTTTACGAAGAACAGCACAGTTGAAAACCTCGGATGAAAAAAGCACAACTCGCTGCACTCTGATGAAAAAAAGCACGACTCGCTGCGCTCGGACGAAAAAGACTACCACTATTTATTGCATTCTTATAAATAATACACTTTACGAATAGCAAACATAGAAACTGCTGCTAAATGCATTAGCAGATTGCTTTAATTCTTACAGAGAATTCATGCTTATATAGTTTTATTTTATTTATTATTGCATAAATTTATTATTTAATAAAAGAGCGATCGAGTTGTGCTTTTTTTGTCCGAGCGCAGCTTTTCGTGCGAGTCATGCTTTTTTCGTACGGGGCGTCGATGTGCTCTTTTCGATATTGAGATTACTTGTATATACAATCTACTGTTCCAGTGGCGGACATGTATTTTTTATGATATGACGCAGAACTCTAATGCGATAAAATAAAATATTTGAAATGTCAAAATTTCAAATGGAATTGAAGAAAAAATTCTGAGTTACCTTAATATTTACGGATAAAAGGGCAAATGTTCATATATTGCACTGAGAAAAGGATTTGTTTGCTGTTAACATGGCATTGTAACACTTGAAGATTGTAACTGTTAACATGCGTATGTTTAAATATAACCAAATATAGGCATTGTAACAGTTATAATGCCATATTAACAATTAAGTTACCATGTTCTCATAAACAATTTCAATATGTTACCTGAGAACATTGATATTGTAATAATTACAATATGCTTATTATAGTAGTTTTTGAATCTAATGGCCAATTTTTTTACCAAGATGATGTTGTTTTATAACATTGAAAACGTTTGAAATAAAAACATCATTTATTTTTTTGCTCCAACGTTTCGGACATTTTTATTGTTTATCCTGATGAGGGACATAAACAATAAAAATGTCCGAAACGTTGGAGTAAAAAACTAAATGGAGTCTTTATTTCAAACCTTTTTGTTATATAACATCATCCTGGTAGAAAATTGGTTATTAGATTTAAAAACTACAATTTACAAGAACTTCTACCATCAGCTACTTTCAAATCTGAATATTTCTATTAGTTAATATAGATATTGTAACTATTACAATATCACATTTTATCTTTAAACATGTCAAATAGTTGTATTTCAAATAGATAAATATGTTAACAGTAATAATATTCTTCTTTCAGTGTGGGGTTTATTAGGAAATCGGAACCGTTCTCATACATTTTACATTAGGAGTTTAAAAATATCTTTTATGAGTAAAATAATAAAACCCTACTGATCACTAAAAGTGTGAGAAACTGGCGTCAAAATAAATAATCGTAACAGCATCAGTACTAATTACTAGTGTACAATTCAACACAGAATAAAATAAAAAAAGTTTTTAAGGTTTTTATTATTGATATAAAACATAGGAATAGATTTTAGGGAGTTATAAATAAAGTACCAAAAATTGATGTTTTCCATTTTAGTTTTTATTATATTTAAACATATACCTGCAAGAATCATACAGTACACACGATTATATGTTTAGAAAATAATACAGCAGACATAATAAAATTCTAAATATAAAATTATACAATTATTAAAATATTTTACAATATAATAAACTCAATTTTCGATGAAAATATTCAATAGACATTTTTTTTAGGGTGCTATCTTCTGAAAGAAAGAGATGGCTTTCGTAAATTTGAAATATTTAAACGAACACGATATTCGCAATATATTACATGTTAGACCCTTATGCAATCAAATTTCGCATGCTGGGTAATTTTATCTTTAAAAATACATCCATACAACAGTTTCATAGATTCTTTTAAAAATTAAATTTTTAAAAACAAAAAGACATCTAAAAGAAAAACATCACTTGTTCGCATTCTCGTACGCATTATCTATAATTTACAAACTAGTAGTGTAAAATTAGTTGGGACTTACAACTAAAAAGTTCTCTCGAAAAATATGTGTAAAGAAACACGCTCGCCTTCTTTACACGGCATACCATAGGCCGCTTCTCATTTACGTACAGACTCTAACAAATTTGTTATAGAACCTCATAGCCTATGAATAAAATTAACAACTCAAGCCTGTTTTTTGTACATATCTGAAGAAATTGACCACTTTCATTGTTCTACTTTTTTAAATGCATAATTAACACCACGTTTCAACGCTGTTTTATTAAACATTATCATTACCAACAAGCCTCTTTAAAAATTAAGTAAACACAAATACAAAAATGGATTTCATTCGTTATCTACTCAGCAATGAGCAAGCAACATTGATGCTCGTAAGGCACAGCAGAGCCCTTTCAACTCAATCGCTCGATCCATTAACGGCTTTCCATTCAAGCTGTTTTCAGGTATGGATATCGTTTTGATGGTACAATTTATCGTTTTTAATGTAATAGCAGGTTTTGTCTTTGAAACTAACGATCATTTCTTTGAATATGTTGCCAACCAAACATTTTTACCATTCTTATTGTAAGTTAGATAATTTTTTACTTGATATTCTACAGTTAAATACAAACAGATCTCAATAAACTTGACCCATTTTGAATTTACTATAGGCATATTTTTGCTGTAAAAAACTGGTATGACGTGATTAAACCTATATGCAATAAGTATCATTACAATGAGCCATTATATAATGAAACATATGTGATGTCATAACAGTTATAAAGATTTACTACTAATAATCAATACAATACTGACTCTTCTGTGCCATTGTATTGAAAACCCTACATCATTTTAGCATAACACAAGTAAAATAGCTGCTTTCGTTAACAATTTGTTATAGCAATACAACTTATTGCACGTTTCTTTGCACATACCAATAATAAATAATTCCTTCAAAAACGAAGATTTTTAAAGGAGCCAGAAAATTTCATTGAGAATTATAGTATGTCCAACATTGTAAAAATCTAATCATCTACCATACAGCAATCAAGCAAGCACGTTAGTCTTAACGATAACAGGGGACGATTCACAAAATGCTAGATGCCAACAAAATTTTCAAGCTTTTTTCAAGCTTACTACGATGAGAAACGTAACGTAATTTCTCGATTGTAAATAATTTGTCACGTCGATTTTGTTTGTGTTACCAAAGTCACGCATAAGGCAAACGCATACCTATTGCGGCTTGGCGGTATACGACTGCATGAACTCCGAGAAAGCGCCGAAATTACCGAGCTGATCGAGATTGAGATTTTCATCGATGGATGGGATGTCGGCTTGATGCATCAGTTCAACGTAGTCCATGTCTGCGTTCGTCCTTACCGATTGGCCATGACCCGGAGCGTAGCTATTGCAAAGGAAAAAGCACAACTCCAATCATTGGCAATTCTTCATTTTTTCCACAAATTTATCTATATTTTTTTCAAAGATATCTCTAAAGCTGAACGTACTTAAGGTAAGAACTGAATTGATTAGCCGGATAGCCGGTACAACACGGTAAATAAATTGTATGCCAGCAAGCACAGCATATCTCTTTGTGTATTTTTTCAATTTTAACTAAATAAAAAAATCTATACAGATGTTATGAATATATTCATAACTTGAATTTATGTATACTAGAAATTTATAATAGTTTTACTTAAATAAAATAATAAAATAAATAAAACAGAAAATTAAAATTTGAGATACTTAAATTTAGGAACGACGTTCTAAATAACCGCACCTTACGTTTCAAATGGTATCACGAAAATAAATCAAAGTGTTTTTGTAAGCAAGGAAATCTGCCGTTCTAATAAATAAATTCAAATAGAAATGAACATAAATAAATATCATACGCTTTGCAGTTGCTTTAAAAATTTCATCTCTACTCAATTGCCATTTAAATTTTTAATAACGAGTAGTGATTGGAGTTGCATTTTCTTTTGCTATACCTACATTGTTTCCACTATTACGTTATTTATTGGAATCCATTTCTACAATATCGTGATTGTACCAGCTTGCTCCAGGCCTTTGCCTCAATTGTCCTTTACTTATTACAAACTCTTTTCTACATTTTTGGCTCATTTATGAATTTTACTTTTGTAAACATATTTGCAAATGATATATTTACACGCATTTAAGTCGCTAAATGTTCTCTAATTAATAGTCATTAGTTCATTACCTGTTTATAAACATCAATAGTTAATACATTGACAATGAGATTTTATTATTTGTACACAAAGATGCTTTAAAGATACAGATAAACCAATTAAAGGGAATTATAAATTGAATTTCTATGGTGCATTAAGAGTGCTGTCTACCCCCATCGCAACGCCACCTACTGTCAAGTATTTTTTGTCAAATAAAAAATTTGGGGTAATTATAATATAAAATTCGAGTTTTCGCATGTGTATTAGGTATTAAAGAAACCATTAGAACAGTTTTTACAAACTAAAGTCAATCAATAAACGCGTATTTTGTAGAGAAACGCGGGGAGCAGCTTACCGTAACGCCCACTGGACGTTTGCTTTTTCTCTACAAAACACAAGTTCATTTATTCATCTAAATTTATGAAACTTGTTTAAACGTAATACTTATTAACTTCTACACATGCGAAAACTGAGTTATGATGAATTTAAAATTTATAAGTACACCTAAATTAATGAAAATACGTAGATGAAGTCATGGGGGCGCTGCGATCTATTCCGGAGTTGGGGTTTAGGTAGAGAGCACTTTTAATATGAGCTATCGGTGCAATGTAATAAACCATTTTTATTCTAATATTATAATATTATGATTTTGATAAAAATTTGTATATATTTATAATTGAATAAATTATATTCAATCCATCAAAGAATGGAAATACAATATTAGTATGAAAAACTTTTAAAGCATTTTATCAGAAATATTTTTTAGTATTATCAATCACAGTTAATAAGTTGCATTACTTAATATAATTTTTTTATGGAAAATCCGCATGTATAAAAATCGATTGAAAAGCATTTAAACCACTCATTTGAATTCTTTTTTTATCCAATACATATAAAAGTGAAATGCTTCATTAGCTAGTGATAAGCTAAATCGCTATCATTATTTTACTTTAATAAAAATGATAGTGTAAATATCATAATATAAAAAAAAGCACACAAAATTAGATGCAGACGGTACTTATGTTAAAAGAAAAGAAAGTATCATCAAAAATGAGAATACTGATACAGTATTTGGATAAAAATTTATAGCTATGAAGCTGCGCAAAGTTATTATCACGAAAGGTAAGTCAATTGTCACAGTAAGCTTGATACTGTATAGATGTCTTCTAAGAGCCTCTTGTGAAGCAATTCTTTTTTCCGTACTTTTTCAAAAACTATTTTCATATGTAATAATATACAATTTATAAAATTACTTAGTATACATCATTATTAATTTACTCATAAATCACTGCCTTCAATATTAACCATTAATAAATATACATATTTATGGTCCGAACGATTTTTAGACCGAAAAAATCACCACGGGATAAAAAGCTAATGAAATCTCAACGTGAAAAATCAACAAGCAATAAAACTTTCAGCATAATAATTTAGAAAAATAGAAGTAATTTTAAATACCTAATAACATTTAAACACACAGTCAAAGCTAATCTTTTTTTATCGCAATCTGAAAAAAAAAAAAAAAAAAAAAAAAAGTAAAAAACAAACTTTAGCGCATCTTCACATGCATAAAAATCGAAGGCAGTTGGATGTAATATTTTACAATTTTAAAAATTACATCCAGGGCACTGACCTAGAAGCAACGGACGGTGTATCTCTTGTCACTGACGGATCTGGACTGTGCGTCTGAAACATGTTGGATGGTGTAGAGGGGTAGCTACTACCGGGTCCGCCCTGACCAACACCGACACCGACAACAGACGAGTGTGAAGGCGTTTGACCGCCCATAGCGGGTCCACTCCAACCTGGTACATGCGTAACTAGGAGTGGTTTCACGTAACCATTGCTCAATGGTTGGCTTTCTATAAGAAAAATAAAGTATTAAACAATATTTTTAATTTTCAATAAATATTTTCGTATGTTATTGATGCAAATTTCTAGAAAAAGAAGGAATAGATTTTCAAGTACAATACTAACCTTGGAAAGGTGTATAATATTTCGCAAATGCTTGGTCCTTAGAAATATCGGGATATAGGTAAAGCAGATGTTGCAAGTCAAAAACTCTATCTGCTAAGCTTCGGATCGCGAAATCTTTACTAGTGAATGGTTGTAACATAAAAACTTCTGTCTGGTCTGAAATGATCAAAACAAAAAATATGTGGTTGTCAAACTTCCCAAGTATTATTACACTTATTACATATCTTTCAATTTTTCATTGTAATTACCTCCAACCCAAGCAATTGTGATACCGCCGAGTTCTGAATCGGAGAATCTCATTAAAAACGTTCCTGACGGACAGTTTGACAACATCTCTTCTGTCTGCTTCTTTCTTACAAAACCTAATATATAACCGTCATTCCAAGGCCCCCGCAAGTGTTCTCTCGTGAGTTTCATAACGGCGTAGAACCACTCCCAGAATGTGAAATTTCTTTCTGGCAGAGGTTCCTTGCAGAATTGTGCCCAACTCAACATTAAATTCGAAAAATCTTGACAACCTGGATTTCCACCTCTAAAAGCTTTCTCTGCTAAAAATCGCAGATTGTCATCTGTTAATGATCTTCCAGTCGCTGACCTAAATTTGACATTAAGGGCCTCAGCAACTTGACACCAAGGAACTTTATCAGGTACAGCAAATGGATCACGACCAGGTTCTGCAAATGCATTGTCCCATGTGACAGTTGCCCAAGCATGTGGTTCCTGATTACCGTGAACTATAACAACTACAGGTAAACTCAATGTCCAAACCTACAAATGTAAAGCATCATTTGTTAATTTTGGAATGTATGTACAGACAAGTATTCACTTAATAAAGGTAAAATAAAAGATTTTGTACCTGAAAAACAAGTTCACCTCCACCTACACTAAATTGAGACTGGAATAAGAGAGAGAATTTTTCATCCATAACGGATTCTGTACCCTTCTTTTCAGCCCTTTTAATTTTTTTCAGCTGCATATTGCGGAAGCTTATCGAAAGCTGCCTTGTTGCTTGATGATATTCCATTGTTCCTGAATTGTTTAAAATTTCACCACTAGCTTCACCCTTGTTACCCATTTTATCACTCTTGAGAAGAGCGTTTGCCTGAGTTTCACTAATTATGCTAACTTTAACCTGAGGTGGAGTCATATACACACCAAGCTCACCCCCCACTAACAATCTAACAGTACTTGTAAAACGAGTATTCGTTTTCATAACCTGTGGTGGCTGCTTCTCAATAATAAACGTACTGGTTACTAGAGAACTAAGAAGTTGTGTGATTTGTGAATTAAGAGCTGGAAGAATATCTTGAACTCCTGGTGGTTCAAGAGCAAGCTTAACTTTCAAACGTTCTGCTTCTTTCACCTGTTGTCTATTTAACCAAATTAATTCAGCAAGACTTTCGCACCACTCTTGAATAGCATCAAGATTACTAGTGAAAGATGCGCCATTTCCAGCTAATTGCTGATCTCTCTTCCACCTGTACAATAAAAGAAATTAATGATTAAATTCCTATCAGTAAATTATTTGAATAATATAAAAAATGAAACTTTTCGTTGAAAATTACAATTCAAAATTATTACAATAATTATATTTATACCTAATAAGTTCGTCATCTAGTACTCTTGATTGTAAGAGATCAATTTTACTAATGGTATCTTTTAATTTGTCAGCCAGCGTTAAACGCAATTGTAACAAAGTAGTAACTTTATGATTCAAATGTTGCTCCTGCTGTTCCTTTTGCCTGCGAATCTTCTTTTCTATATCAACAGTTTGCTGAGTTTGTGGTTGTGTGGCAATGTTTTGCAAATGGGCATTCAACTTTGTACAATCATGATAAGCAATGGCAAAGGATTCCTGTTCTTGCTCCATTTTTCTTAAATCCTCTCCTGTTTCTTGAGTTCTACGTCTTAGAGACTCTAATTGCTGAGCAATCTCTGCTACTGCATCACCAAGCATTAAATTCACTCTGCTTCCTCCCATTAGATTGCCATTAAGGTTTTCGACTTGAGAAACTAAATTCATTTCTGTCACAAGGCAATGTCTAATTATTTTGAAAAGTGTGACTGGATGGTTTATGTACCTTTGCTATAAAATATATTAACAGAAATTGAATAAAAATAGAAATAGCGAAATAAATAAAAATCAAAATTTAAATCTGAAAGCAAACTTACACGGAAACTTTTAGCTGCTTCCATTAATTTAATTCTAGTAAGAAAAAGATCTTCAGTATTATTCAAAGAAGCTGCTTTGGTTTCCAACTCTTGTATAAGAGATTGAACAAGATTTGCAATATACTGTTCATATTGTGGATTGTCAGGTTCAATATCAGTCCTGCACAAGAAAATATAATAAATTGTTTTATCTAAAAGTATGCACAGTGATTTACCAAGAAAAATGAATTTGTATTTTTATATTCTTAATGCATACCACATCTTTTCTTCGATCCATGTTGATAAGAAATGCCGTACTTCTATTGGAAAATGTTCACCATAAACGGAGCGTACCTTCTGCAATGCCTCATTAGGCAATTGTTGTGCTTTAGCCCACAAAGCCATTTTAGTAAAGTTCAATTATTCAGGCTGGAAAATAAAAAAATTTATACTAAAATTGAGTGATTAGAAAATCCAATTTATTTATTAAATAAATTAATGTAAATTATAAACTAGAAAAAAAAATATTTCATGAACTTTTGAACCATAATAATAAAAGGTAAAGGTATCAGAAATATTAATTAAGTAGGATATAAGCCATTATTCTACTTAAATAAGGTACTTAGCTAATGCATTAATTAACTTAACAAAACCACATCCCATTATTAGTAACAAGTATATAACTCAATCTCCAAACTTCAACGCTCCAGTATACCTACAAATAATATTTTCACTCTAAACGCGGCTTGTCTACCACAAGCTAATTCTCTCGCGGCGTATCCGAGACCCACGGTCCAAACTTTCTCGACCCGCAAAAGAAATCCTAATTTAAACGCCCCGCTGGCTCTCTCTCCCTCTTTGTCTCTCGGATCTCTAAAAGTATACGAGCGGAGACGAACGAACGTGAGCACGCGCGCGCGCAAAAAAAAAGCAACAATGAAGCGACACGACACGAGAGATCGCCTGTGCGCGCAGCGCAAGCCAGAAATCGAAGCGCTTCCGAGAATCGGGTGAAAATCAAGATAAACTGACCACACCTCCGCTGCGGCCCAGGTTTGCAACAGTACAAGTAGCGCGCGGTGCGTGCAAGCTCACTCGGCGTCCTTGCGGAAGACGCGGAGCTTTCCAGGAATATTTGAGAAAAAAAACCACCACAATTATGGTAAAAAATAAACTTCATGACGACAGGTAAATTAGTATATGCATAGAGAAAAAAAAGATTGAAGGGGACAAAGGAACGTACTTACGCGGTGTTCGAAGCAGAATATTTCCCGGGCGTCTTTTCGCGCAGGCGTGCAATATGCGCGGCGCGCGCGGGCGAGCGGCGGCGATGCGAGAAATGCCAATGGCATTACGAGGAAAAAGCTGGCGAGAGAGTCGGAGCGAATCGTAAAAACCCGAGGCACAGCGCTAGGTATATAGCCGCGCGCTCGCTCGCACACATGCAAGCCCGCCGCAGCGTCCAGACGTGACGTCGTCTTTCGCGCACGTATATTCATATAATATAATCTCCCCGCGGGCGAACGTGTGCAACACATGTGCGCCGCGCTCTCTTGTGTAGTATATGCATATGTAATATATATTAAGTGTAAATTTAAGCGTGCGTGTGTACACGTAATTAGTATAATCAGACAAAAGGAAGGGCGGCAGCTCTCCTCGACAAGTGCACACCTATATATGTATAATACACACTTGCACTTTTCGCGCGACAGTGAATTGCTATTTCCAGCTCCGGAAAGGCCAGAACGGAGCACGCGACGCGCCAGCTATAAGACGGAACGTAGCGAGAAAGACGCATACACATACACACTGAAAGGAGCAGTTCCAAGAACTGACAGATAAGCGCACGCCTGAACGAGAGAGCAAGACGCGCGCAGAATAAAGAGAGACAGACAGACACGAAGGTGGAAAAGAGTGATCTTAGTCATCACCTCGCTTCAAATCCGCTGTCGGCTGCGGCGATGTAGCCGAGCCCCTCAGCAGCAGCGCACACACTCACACTCAGCAACTTCTCTCCAATGTCCGTGCACTTTCCGCGCCACGAGACAGACAATGAAACCCAACCGAGCTCCTCGTCCTCGTCGTCGTGCGAGGAAAAGCCGGCGGCAGCGCGCGCGCACATGCGAACGAAGGCCGGGAATCGACTGGCCTCTCTGTGCTGTGTGTGCGAGTATGCTGCGCCGTTGCTGCCGTCGTCGCCGCCGCTCTCGTTCTCGCCCGGCAGCGGTGGCGGGCGGCGGCGGAGTGTCGGGCGCGCGGCGTCAAGAGAGCCGATTCCGAGAAATTCGCGCCCCTCGCACGCCACCCGGGCGGGGGCGCCTATGTGGTGGGAGCGTCACGTGACGCGGCCGGGGTCAAGGTGCCTTCACAACGGGGAGCCGAAGAGGCTTTTCCTGTTGCGCAGCGCTTGGTGGTCTTGGACCGTTGCATGGATGCGTGTGTATATGTATGTATGTATGTATAAGTTGTCAGCGTGCGAGCGGGGGTGGAGAGAAAGAGAAAGAAGAGGAAGTGCGCGCTGGTGTTATAAGGGTTTTTAGGGTCGCGCCGCAGGATCGACCCACCGACCCGTAATAGAGGTCTTGTACGACTGACGGTCCTGCCTGCTAAGGGATTATATACAGCTGAAGAAAGTCCAAGCGTGGCTTTTGTGAAGGATAGAGACGGAGGGTTCAGGGTCACGGCGAGTTGTTTGTTCTTCAATACGAGGCGGCTCGAAGGAGCGATGAGAAAGTGTGGCAGATATTTGCTTTTTCAAGTAGTTTTTTTGACTTTCAAGTCGTTGGGGTAAATCAATAAAAACACTCATTAATTTCTTCTGTTTGAACTACATGTTAAAAAAGTATTTTCAAAATGAAAAAATAAATGAATATTTACAAGCATTGAATTCAATCGATGCTGTTGCAACAAGTAAACATTTCGCCTTTTTACCGTTGAGATTGCGTCGAAGATCCGCTCCGAAATCTGGTAAATCCCTGAGTCATCGATCCGTGTTTACGTCATAGGTTGGATATCGCGTATTTTCAAGTTTCAACATTGAAATTTTTTAATTTAACCTTTCCTGTGTAAGACACTAAGGAGGTAATCGAATGATCCAATAATCAAACAGAGGGAAACTTTTAAAATTTGCAGTTGCTCCACCATGTTCACCTGCAAAAACAGCAAGCACTGAATTCACTGGAAATCAATACTTATGATATTTAAAAAATCCATCCACACCGTTATTTTCATTTTCCTGTTATTACACATACCTATATATTTTCCTGATAGACCTTTCGTTTTACCTAAACATTTTCTTTTTTCCTTCCTAATCCATCCCGCATTCGCCCAGCGTTATGCATGTGGAGCGGGGAAAACCTAATAGGTATAAACCTCATGGAATAAATCCTACCTAATTAGGGAAATCCGCCCCGGGATTGTCGGTGTATTGGAATAATTTTCAGTTTAGATGTCTAGGTCACATTTCGTAGGCTTAGAAACACCGAGACTGTATTTATCCACACCTCCCGCTCAGTTTGTAAGAAAGCAATTCAACAGCTAACCGATCACACGAGGTAGTCACAGAAAAAAACGCTGTCACCTATGCAACTGCTGACGGCACCCAATGCTGCTTAAGGTGACTCCAGCGGTCTAGTAGACCTAAAGCTATGAACATTTTTTTACAAAAATTCATTTACACATTCCAATCTGAAAACTGATATGACAGGAAGCAGAGTTCTTAACATAACGGAAAATATTTTTGTTAGAAAATTTCCAATTTTGCAAAAATATATTTTGTCCATTAAAAAGAAATTCAATAAGAAATACAAATCTTTTTTGTTTTTCATTCAATTTTAATTTGCAAGGTCTCATTTTCTTCCTTGTTAAATTTCAGGGGGAGTCAACGATATCAAAATTGAAAAATTTTCAAAACCTGCAAAGTTATATGCAATTGTAGATTTGTCACTGAATTTTATAAACAATTGCATATAACTTTGCAGGATTTGAAAATTTTTCAATTTTGATATCGTTAACTCCCCCTGAAATTTAACAAGGAAGAAAATGAGACCTTGCAAATTAAAATTGAATGAAAAACAAAAAAGATTTGTATTTCTTATTGAATTTCCTTTTAATGGACAAAATATACTTTTACAAAATTGAAAATTTTCTAACAAAAATATTTTCAGTTTTCAGATTGGAATGTGTAAATGAATTTTTGTAAAAAATGTTCATAGCTTTAGGTCTACTAGACCGTTGGAGCCACCTTAACCAAACTGCCGGTCTTATTTTTTTTTATTATAAATTTTTGAAAAATAAACATTAGAAAAATTTTTTACTAATATCGTAAAAAATATTATTAAAAAAAATGGTATTCTTACTCACGCTTTATTTTCCACTGTAAGCCCATTTTCTAATGATTTGTCATCTCTGTCTTACATTTTTATGCTTCTAACAGAGTACCCAAGTTTCTCGCAAAATGGCCACCGAAATCGCGCTACCTGTGGCATCAACAAGGTGAATACAATGACCGATAAAGACAACGAGATTGATAAGTTGCAGAATAGGCAGCTTTAATATAAAGGATATATCGGAGTACAATTGAAATCCTCCACTGAATGCATAACATAAATAGGAAAATTACCTGTAAGAATAAAGTCTAGATTAGGTACGTATTAAGGTTGTACTGGCTATAAGACGAAAATAGTGGCAAATTGTTGAAAAATCGATAGTCGTTAAATATCATAAATATAAAGAGCTGTGCAAAATTTCAGCGGCTCAACGAGAATGGTTATGGAATTATGACAATTTAAATTTAACATTAGCCTTATGGGAATTCGCAAAATTAGCAACTAAATTAAAAAAAAAAAAAAACAGATGCCATCATAGTGTCATACCTTCCAAAGTTCGTGTAATTGTGAATAAACAAGTTCCATTTTTTAAAATGTCCACTTCGAGAATATTTTCTGAAATATAACATAAAAACTGTGAAATAGTCTTATTTCACATACGTCTGTACAGTCATACCAAAAAGCGACAAAAATAAGCATTACCGTTTTTGACGATTATACGATCAAAATATTTGTCTTAAATTTTTTAATGAGACCTTACGGCCAATACAACCTTAACATGTTATTTGAATGGGATCCTCTTAAACAGCTGACGACTTAAACGGCCAATTGACGAATTGACATTGTAAATAGCACCTTTCACATCTTCGTGTCGTTTTGGGATCTGACATGGGGGCGTGGCCAATATATATAGCTATACCTTAGTCATAGCCAACATGGCGCAGAAGAGGCCGGTCTGTACAGACTACAGCGTTAATGCCGGGCTATCTCTAATTCACTGCGCCACCACTAGGGTCACATGACCGATGTCAGATCCCAGAATGACACATATAGTAAAAAAAATGGATTATGCATTCTGCAAATATTAATTTTAAAAATCAAAGAAAATCAAACAAGGATAATTAATAACACTTTTCAAGGATATTTCAATAAGTACTAAATGTGGTTTTTTATACATTGTTTATTATTGAAACATACATCTTTGATATATAGTTTAATAGACAATGTTATAATGATGCGTTTTGGCCTTACGAAAACAAATAGCTTTCAGTTATCATTTCCCAATTGGTATAATAATTGTTTCTTTTTCTTATATTATACATCATCGTACTGCCATTTATACCTAAACGAACACGACCTACGCAATATTTTATATATATATATATCTATATATATATATCTATATATACTTACACAACGAAATTTCACGTAATGGCTAATTTTATCATTGAAGTACATTCATGCAACGGCTCGATAACTTTGTTTATTTTTTTTCCTTTTATTCAAAATTTAAATTTCAAAGCACAGAGAGACACTTAGATAAAGAACTCTACTTTATCGTTGCTGCTATATCCTCTATTGTATGCGTACAATTGACAAGCTAGTAGTGTAAAATAACTTTTGCTTATGCAAAGTGTAGAATTTGTCGTTGAAAAAATACGTGCCCTATTCGGGAATGTCGCACCGCACTTAGTAACCATATCTCAACTCGTCACAAAGCCTCTTGGCCTATATGTAAAAAATTAACAACTCAAGCCTTATTTACTGCGTACACATTCGAATAAGTTTAAACTCTATCCGTTCTGTCGCTTTTAATTTCGTTTTGTGTTTCGTTAAATGCACAATCAATATGACTTTTCAACAGCGTTTTTTTAACATTATCGTCCACCAATAGCCTTCCTAAATAATTAGATAATTGCAAACGCAAAAGGGTTATCTTTGTACCTATTCAATTATGAGGAAGAATAGGTTCCGGACAGTACTCCTCGTAAGGCACATCAAAATCATTCCATTTAAATCACATTAGTGTTCATTTTTTTCTTTCACGTAATCCTCCTCGCTTTTGTATTTCTTAAATTTTTTAGCACCTCTCAGTGAAATAAGTAATGCTACTTACTACGAACAAACTTATGGTGAACACGAATATCATCAGAAATATTAAAATAATCATTCTTTCGCCTGGTTTTGCGCGCATCGTAATGAGTCTCTTCGTTGTCTGCTTAATTCTAAAGCTTAATACAATCAATCTACTATTGGTGAAGGCACAATAAATGGCCGTGAAAAACTATTTTCATGTATGCTTTAAACGCATTAACGACAAATATAATCTGTTGGATCTTCCACGCGCACATTAGTTATCGCATTCGCGTGTAAATAATTCTCTTTTGCACTATGCTTCACGCTTATCAACGCTTCTCTATATCGAATCTGCGTACAATAAGTAAGGCGCGAAAAAACTTAACATCGCATAAACGGTCGCTATCGATCGTGGCTAAAGATAAATCACATTAGTAAATTAAAAAATGAAAAATCTAAATCTGTTTAGCAAAACTCAAATAAAAACTACTACTTTCTCGGTTGTAATCAGCCGTATTTCAATACAAACTAAAAAAAAATCGCTTTCAAGAAAACCTCGGAAATATTGCACGTTACTCAACACACTGAGGTAATAAATAAAGCCTTGAAAAGACTCGAGGCTTCCTCTATCAGAGCTAGAAAATTCTATCGAGGATCACTTATAAGAATCATTGATATCACATGTCAAGAATAAACTGTTTTATATACTCTCGAGTCCTTCCTTCATTTCGTCAAGCTAGCCGTGTATTCATTTGTCATTGATAAAAAAGATCTAGAAATTCCACTTACCCCGTTGACCTTACATACATGCAAAAGTTATACATGCAGATACCTAGTAGTTTTCTTTTTATTTCTCAAATTACATTTGTACTTTTCAACACTGTGTACACTACATACTACACAATTCAAGCTACGCGCTACCAATAGTCAATTCGATAAAAGAAACAAAAAGAGTCAAATGAATACATCATCTCTAACGAAAATTGTCGTACACAAGCCCTCGCGCGAGAAGGCAAATAAAAACAGAACAACAGCCTCTCGCAAGAATTTTCAAGCTCGCGGGTGGGAATGGAGACGCCGATCGCCCCAGCACTCACACATCGTATCTCTCGCTCGCGGACACATACCTATTGCGGTTTGGCATTGTACGATTGCATGAAGTCGGTGAAAGCCCCGAAGTTATTGAGATGGTCCAGGTTGAGATTTTCCTCGATCGACGGCAGATCGCTCTGGCTCATCAGCTCCACGTAGTCCATATCGGCGTTCGTCCTTACCGATTGGCCGAGACCCGGAGCGTAGCTGTATCGGGAAAAGGGAAGAAAAACACACAACTCCAATCACTATATGCTGTCTCCCGCTATCTATTTTCTTAGTTATTAGAGTTTGGATTGGCGATTTCTCGTGTGAAGCAGAGCGTACTTAAAGGTAACGAGCAATGAACCAACTACCAATTGTCGTGCGGGTTGTACGATATTCTCGTGACCGATATACACCCGGATAGCCGGTACAACACGGTCGAATAGCATGTGCAAGCAACCACAAATTATAAGTAGGTACAGTAAAAGCAAGTTAAATCGGTCACATAGCATTGGCATGCGTGCTTCAAGAAAGTAAATTATTTTCAAAGTTATTGAAATATTAAAAAAAATTACATAATTTTCGGATTCTATGGAAATATGTTTCATTAGAGCATTTCACTGATAAAAACCAAATAATTATATCTTTGAAACTTAATCTTTAAAAACAATTATTTAAATACGCTTTGCAGTTCAATAAAAATTTCATCTCTACTCGATTGCCAGTTAATATTTGAATATCGAGTAGTAATTGGAGTTGCGATTTTTCAAAGTTTTGCACAGTACATATCTGCACTCTCACAATATTTTGTCAGAATCCATTTCTTTAATAATGTGGTTGTACCGGCTTGCTCCAGGCCTTTGCCATCTTTTTTACGATCCAACGACTTTTACGTTTACGGCTTGTCAATGAAGTACAGTTATATCATGCTTAAGCTTTATAGACGACAATGTTATAACCAGTGATAACTTAATTACTAATCGATTGATAATGGATTAACATTTAGTTAAAATCGTAATGAGTTACTACATAATGTTCATTATTTGTTATTATTAAATATGTATAGTGTTATAATATGAAAATGCCATGGATAAGATACCGATTAGATATAGTTAGGATTAGTTTATCGATTATTTTAAATTACTCAGATAGATTAAAAGTTTCGAAAAATTCTTATGAATAATAGATATTGTATAATAGATTATATTTAGTAAAAAATTTTTTATAAAAAACAGTAGATCAAAGATAGATTTTAAATTTATTATAATCACAGTTTTTTTAAGGCTAATAAATTTGATAATAACAATTTCTTAGATCGCCGATATTTTTATCCAACACGGACCTCTCGTTGTATCTTATATTAGCCAAATACGGATTATCAAGTTCTTAATGTATATCTTATAAATTCTCGAAATCCCTATAAGAATCATAATACAAAATTGACAGTTTCAAAATGCATCACTACAATAAACACGACGAGCGTTAAATGTATAGAAAATAATGTCAAAAATAAAAATACTGATATTTTGGTAAATTCTTGAGCTTCATGGCTGCAAAATTTTTATCACAAAATTGCAATCAATACTAAAATTTGATTTAAAGCTATTTTGATAAAATATAAAAATTCAAAATTTTTTTTTACCACCATTTAATTTTTTTTAACCATTTAAACCCGTGAGAGCGAGACATTCACGAAAAAATTCTCTCGCACTCACGGGCTTAAATGGTTCCGTCTACTTTTTTGGAACGCCATGGGATCGCACCCTTACTTTTGATAAAATACAATTCATAAAAGTACAAAAGTGTAAAAACCTTAAAACAAATAAAGCTAATTAATGAGATGATATTTAATTATAAAAAAGCTTTCCCTTAGAGAGAATCAACGAATAATAAATATCAATTTGTCTGAAGAACCGTATGTGATTTTCGCTATAGTTATAATTTACAAAAATATAACTAATTATTGTCGCAGACAAAACAATTCGGATATTCTTTTTAACGCGATACCGTATACCGAAAAAGGTAGTTCGTTCATTATCCACAAAGAAAAATGATAGTAATACTAATTATTAATCAATGAACACTAGGAGGCAGACTTTTCGTACACAAAATTGAAAACAAGATAACTCTAAGAAATGATTTCACATTGAGTCATATATGGATTTAGCATATCACCTGATTAATCGTATTTATTACTATAGCGAATTACTATAGCGATTACTATCATTTTTTCTTCGTGTAACAGGTTAATGTTTCGTCGGCTACATGCAAGACACTGACCTAGAGGCTACAGACGGCGTGTCTCTTGTCACTGATGAGTCGGGACTGTGGGCTTGGAACATGTTGGACGGCGTCGCTGGGTAGCTACCACCAGGGCCGCCCTGACTGCCGGGGCCCACGCCGATGATTGATGAATGCGAGGGCGTTTGACCGCCCATCGGTCCGCTCCAGCCCGGCACGTGTGTTACGAGGAGGGGCTTAACGTAGCCATTGTTCAATGGTAACGTCTCTGTTTTAGCATACGGATACGTGCGTGAGACAATTTTCAGTTCAAATAATTTGAATTCAATACCACATTACATTTGAAATGAATATATTTAAAATAAAATTCTGAAAACTGCAGAATGCAGTAAATGCTAACCTTGGAAAGGTGTGTAATATTTAGAAAACGCTTGATCTTTAGGTATGTCCGGGTAAAGGTATAAGAGATGTTGCAAATCGGATATTCTATCTGCTAAACTTCGTATCGCGAAATCTTTACTCGTGAATGGTTGCAGCATAAAAACTTCCGTTTGATCTGTAATAATTTAAATAGAGATTAACATGGAACTTTATTAATTATTCAAATTACTCTTAATTTTTACAAATTACCTCCAACCCAGGCAATGGTAACACCTCCAAGTTCTGAATCAGAGAATCTCATTAAAAACGTTCCTGATGCACAGGTCGCCAGTGTTTCCTCTGCCTGCTTCTTTCTAACAAAGCCCAAAATGCATCCGTCATTCCAGGGTCCCCGTAAATGTTCCTTTGTAAGCTTCATGACGGCGTAAAACCATTCCCAAAATGTGAAATTTCTTTCGTGTAGAGGCTCCTTGCAGAACTGTGCCCAACTTAGCATTAAGTTTGACAAGTCCTGGCAACCTGGAGGACCACCTCTGAATGCTTTTTCTGCTAAAAAATGTAGATTATCGTCCGTCAGTGCCCTTCCTGTCACGCTTTTAAACTTCATGTTTAGTGCTTCCGCGACTTTAGGCCACGGAACTTTCTCAGGCACTACAAATGGATCGCGAATGAGTGTTGCAAAAGCGTTATCCCACGTGACTGTTGCCCATGCATGTGGTTCTTGGTTACCGTGAACTATGACTACAACCGGCAAACTCATTGACCAGACCTGAATCATGAAGAATTTTCAATATAAAATTATTCTAAATGCCTTATTTCAAAAGTTAACAAACCTGGAATACAAGTTCGCCTCCTCCTACACTGAATTGAGATTGAAATAGAAGAGCAAACTTCTCATCCATGACTGACTCAGTACCCTTCTTTTCAGCTCTTTTGATTTTTTTCAGTTGCATATTCCGGAAGCTAACTGACAATTGCCTTGTTGCTTGATGGTAATCCATTGTACCCGAGTTATTTATTATTTCACCACTAACTTCACCTTTGTTGACATTAACTTTCTGACTCCTGATTGTTACATTAGCTTGTGCTTCACTGATAATGCTGACCTTTACTTGTGGGGGTGTCATATGTACACCCAATTTCCCGCCAACTAATAATCTTACAGTACTACTAAAACGTGTATTAGTTTTCATGACTTGCGGGGGTTGCTTTTCAATAATAAATGTGTTTGTCACTAAAGTACTGAGTAGTGATGTGACTTGTGCATTAAGAGCTGGGAGAATGTCTTGGACACCAGGTGGATCAAGAGCAAATTTATTTTTAAGATGATCAGCTTCTTTTACCTGTTCTCTGTTAAGCCAAATCAACTCAGCAAGACTCTCACACCACTCTTGCACTGCTTCCAAATTAGCAGACATTGTACCACCGTTACCAGATAATCTCTGGTCTTTTTTCCACCTATCAAGTGCATAACATTTTTTTTGTTAATATAAAATTATATCAGGGATCAAAATTATTAGATTATTGTTAGATTTTAGCAAATTATAATATATACATATGTATATGTATAAAAAAAACAAAACTTCTTATTCTATTATAACTAGTACCTAAAACTTTCTTACCTCGTAAGTTCATTATCAAGAACTCTAGCTTGTAAGTGGCCAAGTTTATTGATAGTATCTTGTAATTTATCAACAAGTGTTAAACGTAATTGTAATACCGTAGCAACTTTGTGATTTAAGAGCGCTTCCTGCTGCTCTTTTTGTCTTCTGATCTTTTTCTCTAATTCCACCATCTGTGCTGTTTGTTGTTGTGTAGCAATATTTTGTAAATGTGTATTTAATTTTGTACAATCATGGTAAGCAATTGCAAAAGATTCTTGTTCCTGTCTCATTTTTCGTAGCTCTTCACCTGTATCTTGTGTTCTACACCTTAAAGATTCTAATTGTTGAGCAATTTCTGTTGCTGAATCACTGACCATCAAATTCACTCTGCTACCACCTATATTCATGAGTGATCCAAGATTTTCATGCTGAGATACTAAGTTCATTTCTGTCATTAAACAATGCCTGATTGTTTTGAAAAGTGTGATTGGATGAGGACTATACCTTTGCTGTGAAATTTTATGATAAATATATATAAATACTAAAATAATAAAGTCATAAGTGTTATGATTTTGTTATAAGTGGATTACTTACTCGAAAAATTTTGGCTGCTTCCATTAACTTTATCTTAGTTAAAAAAAGATCTTCAGTATTATTTAAGGAAGAAGCTTTGGTCTCTAATTCTTGAATAAGTGATTCAATAATATTGGCTATATATTGTTCATGCTGAGGATTGTCTCCATCGACATCAGCCCTATAAAAAAGAGAATAAAGATTTCAGTTGAATTGTCTCAAAAAGTAATGAGCTATTTATTTTCTTATACATACCAAAATTTGTCTTCAATCCATGTTGCTAAAAAATGACGTACTTCTATTGGAAAATGTTCTCCATAAACTGAGCGTACTTTTTGTAATGCCTCAGAAGGCAATTGTTGTGCTTTTGCCCACAAAGCCATGATTGCTATCTTAATTATTCAGGCTGAAATGGAAATAAAAAATAACAAAATTTGTTTATCAACCATAGGCTTTTAGAGTAATTTTGAAAATCTTTAAATAACAGAAAAGTTTTTCAAATGAAAATGTCTGAATAATATTCCATTGTTTATATATTTTACTTTACAGTACAATATTGCACAGTATTTAAAAAAGTTAAAAAATATTTTACAACTACTTTGTCTTTTAGATTCAATAATAAAATACTTGAATTATCAAAGAATTACTGATAACACTAGTATGAGTTTAAAAATAAGAATGAATGTAATTTTATTTTTTCTTTTTTTTTTCGCTACAGGAAAACTGAGAACACCTCACTTTCATTGAAAGTAAGATACTACAACAAAGTCAACTTAGAAAAAGAAACAACAAGTAAGCCAAAAAGAATTTCAATAATCTCTAAGTACAGGTGTCTCATTCAACTTTATCACGGTATACGACGCACAACGGTACACAAGCACAGCACGCGGCACGTAAACTTATACACGCAAGAAGATGAATTCAACTTCAATATATTCCACGCGAATTTCACATCCACCACGGGAGAAAAAGAAATCATCATGGCGTCGGTAGAAAAAAATTCCCGGGTTTATTAAAAAAAAAGCCTACGTATTCCCCGGGACTTGCTCTGAAAACACGCGCGCGCACGCGAGCGGGAAAAAAGGAGCCGACCTTTAAACAAACTCATATGTATTCACAATCACGCGCATTATGGTACTATTCTCCTCGTAAACAACTCGTCGCTGCTTCCCTCGCTTTCGTATAAATTTTCTCCCTCTCGCTTTCGGACGGGCACACGCACTTTCACAGTAGGTATACATATATATATACAACACACACGCGCGCGCGCACATACACACACACACACACACGGGCGACCGGCTCCGAAATCTTAATTTAAACTCCCGCGGTGGCACGGATTCGCGCATCTTGCCATCGTGTAGCGGTAAAAGTATTACGTATTCGCGCACGATAATAAAGACGAGAAGAAAAAAATCTCTGCGAACGCATGCTCGCGAGAGAACATCTCGCCTGCGCAACTCTTGGGCACAACAATCTCTCCATGCATGTGCGCGCCCGAGCGTGCCTGTTCAGCACCCTTCCGAGAACCGGGAGTAAAATCGGCTGGGTCAGGCGCGCATGCGGAGAACAACACTATATATCGCCAGAGTAAGTATATTACCGAATTGCGCGCAATGCCACTTTAGCACTTTACAGGGAAAAAAGCTGTGTTTCCCGCTCGCTCGCTCGCTCGACCTCTTTCTCTTCTCTCTCTCTCTCTCTCTTCCTCCCACTCTCCCACAGCCGCAAAACCCCGCAGAGTACATACACGCGTGACGTGACGATAACGCTGCCACCGCGTGTACATACGTAAATATATATACTCCCACACGTACTATATGAACGTGCGTGCATAATTAGCGATCAGATACGAAGCTAAGAGTAGTAATGGCCAGAGCCCTTACGGTAGCACTGTGCAACACAGAATGCGTCAATAAGTATCTATATCATGATACATGCGTCCAGACACTGACACGCACTATTGGATTGCGCGCGTATGTACACACACATATATACACACACACACACACACACACACACACACACACACACACACACACACACACACACACACACACACGTATATAACCACGCGGGCTGCGTCTATATTCTATATTTCCATCGACCAAAATAAACGGGGAGAGAGAGACCGCAGCCCTGTGTGCTGAGGGCGCACGCGCGCGCGCAATAACAATACGGAATGCCGATGTATAATGATTAAGTGTATATACCTACGTGCAATGAAAACGAAAAGAAACGCTGCGGCTGCTGCTGCCGCCGCCCCCACCACACTCACTCGCGCGCAGTGACAGCGCGAGATAACGCGAGAGACACAGAGCGGCAACAGCAACAGAGTGCACAAGTATGTATGTATAAGTAGTCTCAATCTCGAGCTTAAGTCACCTCTCTTTCTCTATCTCTTCCTCTCCGATGCGATGCGGTTATTCCTGCACTGTGGCGTCTTCGCGGCGATATCGATCAATATCGATCGCTCCTGGAACGACGACACAGCTCTATATCCTCTCCTCTCTTTCACTTTTAACACTCGAGCATGCACAGTGGCAGACAGGCGCAAGCACACACCACGCGGGCACTTGGGAGAGTACAACAACAACGTCTGACACGCGTGCGTGTATGTGCATATACAACAACGGCAACTATACAAACGAGACTCGAGAGTTGTAAGTATAATATATACCGACCGTATTCACGGCAGCAGCAGCGCTGCACATATTCTACGCCGTCCCGCCTCGCTCACTCAATCGCCGCGCGCCGCGAGTTCTATGTTTTATATATATATATATATTATATATCTATAGCTGTAGTACGTGGTGGTGGCGGTGGTGATGATACGTCCGCGCGCGAGGATACCGCGGGCATCGACTGCGGGGCCGCCAGCGGGGACGAGCCGACGAGAACCGCATAGAAGCGCGCGCGGGGCAGGCAGGCAGCAAAGCAAACGCCGGACGACCAACACGCGAGAGAGCTGCGCGCGCAGGGCGCGGGAAGAGAGCCGATTCCGAGAATTGCCAACCGTAAACGGTGGCGGGGGACGACTCCGCTAGCAGAGCGCGCGCACAAGAGTGGGGGCGAGTGTGCTCGCGCGCGCACGCAACGAGCCCGGAGAGGGCGAGAGGCTCAAGCTCGCTTCACAAAGTTGACGCGGTGATGAGAGAGGTGCGCATAGGTATGTAAACATGTCTTTGCGGAATATATTTATATATTATATTATACCGTTCTGCGGGGGGTGAAATACAGGTGTACGACTGTACGAGGGAAATAATCGTCCGATGCTTAGGATGCGAATGCGCTTGGCTAGATAGGTCATATGTATAAGTTTACTTGTAGTATAGTAGTGATATATGGAGGTGGTTGCCAGAGGGTAACGAAGGAGTAAGCGCGTTACAAGGGGCGTTTCGCGGGTTTTGATTGCGGAGCCGTTTCGCGGAAGAAGAGCGCCTAGAATATAATTGATTTAATATTCGAACTATAGATAAGTGTTGCGCGGAGACGCAGTTTTTGCTACATATTTCGAATTCATGCGGATGCGCAAGCTTTCCGCAATTCGCGTGCAAGTATTTATTCTCAGCGCTATTGTTACGCAAATGCGTAATTTTAAAATGAATACGTTTTTCAGTGATTAGCATGAAAAAGATTTGTATATCGGCTCGTCGTCGCGTATGCCTTTCAAAATGAGCGGCTAGCCTTACACGTCGTTTGTCGTTTCTGATGTAGCGAGGCTCAGATTGGCAAGGAGATTAACAGTGACTAATGCACGCTCTAAAACGCTCTACCGTATAATGACAGACGTAATATGGCAAACGCGAACAGGTGCATCCCATTATAGAGTATTATTTGTTCGTTATTCGCAACGTACGAGCGTTCCGAGAGGAAAAGCTTGTAAATGCACTTAAACTTCTTATTTTAAAAATTGGCAATGCTATTGAATGGCGCAAGAATGGATAGATTTCTTAATTTTTAAACGTTACGAATTATTTAATAATCGAGGTAGTAGGTAAAAGCACCAGTTGTCGGTAATCTAATTTAGTTGTCGGCCACTTTTTCTTCCACGATTCTCAGCTGAAATAAATAAATGATTTTGAACTTTAAGGCGGCGATCGCGTCGTAAATAGCCTCTATGTATACTTTACGATTTATTAGTTTATTTAAAATTTTATTTTTGTATAACTGTTAAAACGAAAATTTCCGACAGCTAGGGTATTGCTAATCACTAGTGCCATTATCCTATGTCGACTTTCTATGAGTCAAATAAAGATACGACGGTGATCTCCGCCCTTTTCAGGACCAAACTGTTTATTTAAAAATATACAATAATTATAGGTATGTACTATAGCAGTAATACAAACGTTATAAAACTTATATGGGTACAAAATGTTGCGAATTATTATTGCAATTATGAGGATGATAAATCAAAAAATTATTATACTCGCAACGGTAAAAAGATGTTTCATGCTAAAAAATGCTCTAGCACTATTTTAGTAAAAAATATTGACAGGAAACACTTTCGAAAAGTATACTTAATGCCATAAAAAATGTTATTTTCCACAAAGCTTATTTAATGCATTAATTATGCTTCTTACTACAATGTCACGTATTATCCAGTTTTGTACTAAAGGAGCACTGCTGTAGCTTTTGAATAAACAACGGGAAAACCTATAGTACATGATTTTTTTTTCAACAAGAACCGAATGGAATGGCTTATATCTCAAAATCCCAAAATATATAGCCATAACCTGTTAAAGGTGATGCGATTACCCATGCTATTACTCAAAATTGGGTTCCCGTTTTTCTCATTCAATTTTTAATTTTAAGAAAAAAACTCTTTGATACGTTATAGTTCTTTATTAAACTTAAAACGTGTCAACGGTTTTTCCAAAAAGTTTAAAATTGAAGGAGAAAAACGGGAACCCAGAATCGAATAATAGTGTGGGTATCACATCACCTTTATATATGGTAGAGAATTTTACTCCACTTTGAATGCAATAAAAATACGTACGTAATAGTAACTTTAAGGTAAAAGAAAACGAAAGAAAAAAATTTGAAATATCAGAAAATGGCTATAAAACAATAGAAATCAAATATAACAAAAAAGATATTTCCGCATTATATAAGATTACACATACATACACATGCACACACGCATATATTATTTCTACCATGTTTTCTCAAAAATATTTTGTTCGTTATGATAAAAACCTTCTCTAGCGGGAAACTTTTACAGAGCTCCCCGATGTTTACCAGTTAATAATGCACCAGCGTATTAAAGCTTTCGTTTCTCAGTGAAAAACGGAAAATCGTTTATTAAAGGTATTATATTTCGATAAGAGCTCCGTGCAGACGTCAATTATATATGCTTGACGTGTGCATTGAGCTATTGTATTAAGAGTTGTATACGATTCAATGCAACCTTCATTAAAGAAAATGTCTATACAATTTGTTGCGTATACATTGCTTTCATTCTGGTCATTTTAACACGGAACTTTGAAAATGGAAACCGTTTACTTCGAAAATGAAAAAGAAAAATAAAAATACTACATTGTTATAACATACTCGTGTTATTACTCATGTTATTATGTTCACATTCTAAAGAATTGAAATAGCTTTAAAATTTAAATATAGTTGAATAATCTCCAATTTCGAAATTGCCTCATTATTTTTTTACTACTTTTAAGCCATTCGTGTTTTTAACAATAAATTATTCCACTCATTGTATCGATACTTTCGCTATAGACTATTTTTATATACTTTTAATAACAAAGCGTAAAAATAAAACACTTCTGACATGCGTATAACTCATAGCCAAAAAATTACACTGAAAAATTTTATTTAACAAAAAAAATCTTAAAATTCCCATAATAAATTTCCCCTCTCTAAAACCAAATTTTTCACGTCGCCGAACCTTGACCCGGGCAATCGCCACCCTCTGACAGTTATAAATCAATCACTGTGTTTTTTCCCCATCCACCACCACCTACGCTTCAGAGGCAAAAAAAGAGAGAGAAGCATCGCAGCACAGAGCGTTTCCGCGTGATTTTTCCGAAGCCTGCGATGCTGCCGCAGTCGGCGCGCGCTCTATCTTTTCTCTCTGCTACCTGCTGCGAGAGAGAGAGGGAGAGAGGGAAAGGGAGAGAGAATCACCATCGCGCGCGGCGCGTCCCTGCCGCGCATATTACCGCACGATGCGAACGAGAGGCGAAATGGGTTTCAAGGAACGACAATTACCCCTACTCTCTCCTTCCCTATGTGCGAGTCGAGCGCGAGCGAAATTCCGCGTGTGTGCGCCTTCCGTTCTTTCGCCCCTATATCTTAGGTTTGTATTTGAATGAAAAGTGCTTCGCTCTTTTCTTCCTCACTTTTCATATTCTTATATGTACGCGAGAGTTACCATTGATTCATTGCACATAGCACGTGTGTACGCTATGTGGGTGTAGGAGCGCAAGTGCGTGGCTTTTTTGTGGCTTCTCTCCTGCTTATTAGCGAGCCCCCGCCTGACTTTTGTAATGATTCTTTTGCACTGATTCTGTTCGACTGGTAAATTTTCAGATGGGCATTGAAACTAAAAAATACTTTTCACACACAATACGTATAGAGGCCGAAAGAGTTATATACTATATTAGGAACAAAGAAAATGTACCAAAACTGTAAAAGAATTTCAGAAAAACATGCGGGTATAAAATAGGTTACTCGATTTATAGAAATGCTATTTAATCCAAGAACAGAATTATAAGCGAAGCGAAATTTTCACTTCCTCTACGATTTTTAGAGTACAGCTAATAATAGAATCGTATCTTTACGTAATCTTTTTCGTGTATTTTTATGTTGTATTTATAAGCATTCACAAAATGTGCCAATCATAACACATAGGGTAGATGTGGGTGTTACTACGGTATTATTTCTAAGTTGGTTTTAAACCAATAAATTTCGTCTTCTTACATAAAAAGGCCATCTGAAAATTTATCAATTCAACACAATACCGAGAGAAAGAGAGAGAGTGTGTGTGTGTGTGTGCATGTATGTAGTTGTTTTGAGCCTCTCAAACTGACTTGTCTGGTCTTTCTCTTGATCCGTTTTCGCTAATTTAAATTTTACATGGCTATGGATTTTTTTTTTCGCAAGAGGGAAAGAAAGCGCGCAGTTCATTATTATATAATGCGGCTCGCTAGCTTTAGCTCCCTCGTGGGCTGAAAGTCTGTTATCCAAAGGAGAGGAAATATGTATCCTCTCAGGTTTCGCTTGCATTCTTATAAGTATATATATATATATAAGTACGCGCGAGTGCGCGTGTGTATAGCCGAGGCAATCGACACGCGTCTGTTCCTTCGATCGGTGGGGGATATTTAAACTTGGACGGAGTTGTCGGAAGGTAATTATAGCGAGTCGTTATATAGCCACGGGGGACTTGAGTTTGTTAGTTTTTCGCGCTTACGTATATGATAATGTGTAGGAGTGCGCTGTGTTCGGGAGGTAGAGATTTTTAAATAAACGCGATTTCGAGCTTTGTGTTCGTCATGAATTTAATTTTAGATCAATTCATATGGAAATTGTATTGGACAGTATTCAGCTAGTTTTATTTAAAACTGTATTGCAGTATTTAAAAAAACATGCTATATCTTTAAATATGTTATTAACAGAAAATCAAATTCAAACAGGCTGAAACGAATAGGAATATTACGTATTAAAATTTCAAGGATTTTAATGGAATACTAGAACAAGAACAGATAGTATTTTTAGAAAATGGGTGTACAATTTCATAATAGATCAATTTTTGTGCGATTGTTTTCGGAAAAAATTTCAAATTTGTAATTTTTTCGTAATTACAAAATATAAAAAGTAATATAGTTTCTGCGTTCTGTTTTTGTATTTTGATTTTTGATTTTTGACAATCACTTTTATCTTTTTTATATATTTTAAAGTTAATATTATTAATATTTATAATATTGTCATATCTCTCAAATAATAATGGTTATGCGTGGACTTTTAGGTTAATCTTGTGTGTATGCACCTTAGTTTATAATTTTTTTAATTTTTAATTGTATATGTTGATATTTGAAGAAAAAATAAATTGGATTAGTTTTTTTGCGATCTTTTTAAAATATTTTAAAAGGTAGCATTTGCATAGCTAACGAGCATTATTGTTGAATTGATAAATCCATCCATAAATTTTAGACATGTACAAATGTATGTACGAGATTAAAAACTTATTCTTCCCTTTTAAAATCGCTGTTTCTCGAAAATGGCTTTATGTTTTAATCTGAAATCTATAGAGTCGGTGATATTTGCAGTAAAGTATTAAAAATCCATAAAAATTGAATCCAGACTATCTACTGTTTTAAATATTCGATATACTGTTAGCGAGAATAACATTTTCAGAAAAAAAAAAAATATTTTCGTAAATAGTAATTTCAACAGGGGGAAATATGGAATAGTTTACGATGTGTATCCGGCATCGGTAAGTTCTAACGCGTTGAAAAAGAAAGAACCTCTGTATTACCGGCAGCATATATTTTAATATATATAATGTAATGATGTAGTCCAAAACATTATTTTTACAGTTTATTATATTTTAGCTAACTAATGATTCATTTGAAGAAAAATCTGGCTGTAGTGAACATTCTTTATCTGATGAAATATTAGATACATATATATGATATTACCTTTGATAGATAAACTACTTATACTTTATTTAATTTTTTAAATTAATATAAAATCGCTTTGAAGTTATTAATTACGTAAAGGTGCCCTGAATGGGCAAAAACTTGAGTGATTATCACGAGTGAAGTGAAGAAACAGTTATTCGTTGAATTCAAAGACTTCAAATAATTCACTGATAAGTGAGTACAGACTGCATCGTATATTGACAGATTTTATTTATGTACGCCGTTGCAACATCATGAAAATTGCGGATGGATAAGAAAAATGCAAATGTAGCTGGCAAATAAATTGACCTTCTTTCATTCCAAATAACATTTTTGCAAATATTGCGCCAATCGCTGTCCTCAATATTCGTGTTTTTAAAAGTATTTATGTTTTCACAAGACCATTAGTTGACATAATTACATACACAGGCAAATTTAGAAAATTAGAGCTCATCACAATAAACCGTAGAAAAATCAAATCTTTTCAAGATTGAGATCAGATTTGCGAAATATAAAGCGAAATGGATATGAGTCATCGATCGAATTTGCCGAATACCAACATACTATCGTCAAAATTGACGTTATTGTCTATTGACCTATGTACATGTACGTAGATACATAAGGAGCATGTATAACAAAATAGCGAGATAAGAAACACCTATATACTTATAACATCTCTTATCTTGTGTTTCCTGTTGTTCCATCGAAAAAATTGACTACTACACGCTTGAAACAGTTTCGTAGAAATAATGATAAGAACACCGATCACTTACGGAAATAACTTTAGTAGATAGCAAAAGGACTTATCGCGAAATTTTCACCCGATGAAGCGGAAATATTTTTTTTTAACTTTTAGGTTAAGAAACGTGAATTATTATACTCATTTTATAGCACAATGTATATATCATTACTATTATATGGCTAAGGGCTCCGTACTTTGTGCATATGCTTTTAATTGTTCCGGCATTTGGTTCTAATATATGAATAAACTTATACGATAAAAGAGTTTTTATTTACAACTGATACATAAAAACTTTCGCTTGTAAATTTCGAATTCATTTACCGACCGATTCATTCAATCCACTATCTCCAACCTTCCAGCTCCTACCGTCAGATGGCTATCGACTCCTCTCTGCCGAAAAAAAGATTTGAAATTCAAAATCGTCTAATTTTCCACCGCGCCGCATAAATACATTACAGCTGCGCGTCTCCTCGCCTAAGCCCATCTATAAGCTCTAATCCACACTGCGTCGGATAATAACGCACACTTATTATGAAATAGCCCACGAGTAGCCCGCCCAAACCAAAAGATGATCCTCCGCCCCCATCGCAAAACTACAATTCTCTACCTCTCTCAACCACGTTCGACGGAATCTCACAAGCAAGCGAACTGTACCGCCGCTGCTGCTATTTAGGCCCCGCCAGTGAAGCGAGAAATAGCGAGCGACCGAGAGAGAGAGAGAGAGAGAGAGAGAGAAGGGCGCACCCGTGGGGCATTATATTTTCTGCCGTGCGTTGCGGACTTCCGGCGAGTTGGCGAGCGAGAGAGAGAGAGAGAGAGAAGAGAGGAGCGCGCGAACGCACACAGCTTTAGCCCGCACTTCCTCGAAGAACAAAGATCTTTACAAAGCTCTCTCTCTCTCTCTCTCTCTCTCTCTCTCTCTCTCTCTCTCTCTCTCTCTCTCTCTCTCTCTCTCTCTCTCTCTCTCTCTCTCTCTCTCTCTCTCTCTCTCTCTCTCTCGGACTGCAACGTCAATCCCAGAGCAAACGAGCGAGTACGCAGGCGAGCGAGGGAGAGCGCTCGCTCGATCGCTTTGAAAAGCAATGCAATTTAATACCACACGAATACGCGTGCATGCATGCGTGTACATGTGGTACGTAGGCAGTATGTACGCGTATGTGTGTGAGGTAATCTCCATGATCTTGGATCGCGGTATACGGATTTTAGAGTGTGTAGGATTATAGAAATTCTTTTAGAATAATTTTTGGCTTTCGTTGTGATGCTGTAAAATAGTTCTATTTTGTCAATTTATTATACATATATAATATATAGTTTTAACTAAGGTATAAGAGTGAATTTAATGTTTGTAAAGATAATAATTACATAAGCAATGCCCGTGTTTCACTTTGCGCGATACCGTTATGTATAGGCAGTACAACAAATTGTAGAATTTATGGGTATAGTTACGGCAACAACACCTGCCCGACGCGATCACGTGTGTTTTTAAGCTTTTAACGTTTTAATTGCGAATTCGCGCTCGCCAAGTTAATTTCTACACAATAAACGTTGTAACGCTCGTTGTATCTCGCCGTTTGCAGAATTACTGACGATCCTTATGAGGCCCCTACAAATTGATTATTTATTAAATAAAAATATTTTAATTGTTCTTTTATCAACATGCATAAGGTTTGTCGAATAAAATGTTTAAATTATTTACCAAGTGAAAATGTTAAAACGACAATATTTGTAAGATTATTTTTTTTCGTAACACAATGAAAGCACGTGGATAGCTATATAACAAAGAGACTAGGGGAACAGTTTTCTTTGTGCATTTGATACCCGACGTATTGATTTCGGTTATGCTCCACTTTCTTTTGCATCTTTTGAGGGAACTGAACAAAAGTTTTTTTCTTCCTTGTTTAAATAAATCTATTTCTATGACGCATAGGCTATACCAAAATAAAATGGTAACCGCAATAACAATAACTTATTTGTCGAGAATGTTGCTTTTTCTGATTTCTCCGAAACCGCTAGATTCCCGGTACATTTAAATTAATTGTAATTATCACACAAACTTTTTGAACTTTGAGATTCCTCAAAAACATTACTCATTCTATTAGTATAACATTTAAATTAATTTCTTTTGAAAGACTCAACATTAAACAACGTCATGTATCGAAAAACGCAACGTTCCTTCCTTTATGTCCCACTCTCTCCCCACATCCTCGCTTCGATCCATATTATACACTTATTCTTTTCCTCCAGCTAACCCATCCACTACTGTGTCTACCAACGCGCAGGCGAAAACCAGAAGAAAAAAATGAAAAAAATTGCCGATTCCATTGTGTCTGCGCTTATTATATATTCACTCCGCGCGCGATAACACTACTGCTACTTGCGTTTGCGCGCGCACGTGGCTCATATCTCGCTGACACTGCACAGCGCGTCGATTAGGAATTCGTCACACGTGCGTTCTGTACACGCACGTATACCCGCGTTCTCGCTAAACTTACTCTCCAAAATGCGTGTGTGTGTGTATACCTGCGGATCCAATTTCAAACCCATCGTCGCGCTTGCGACAAGCAAAGTGATGTAAGTAAATGGGATTTTGGTCGCGCGGGCGCGCGTTACCGTTACAGGATTTCACGTATATATACACACACACTGGCTCTCCTTCCTTTCTTTGTTGTCGCCGCTGCTGCCGCAGCGCAGCGTTTCTTCCTCTTTCCATCCCTCGGAGCACGCGATATGAGCACGTGTGCTCGCTGCCTCCTATAAAGAATGTGTGAGTGTATAATGTACGAAATTTTCTGAATTATTTATGTATACGCGAGGTCGGACGAATTTTCACGCGGGCCTGTGAACGTCGTCTTTTTTCTCTCGCAGTCGCACTCGTCTATTTAACCCGCGCAATGTAAACACGAAATTCGGTCGAGAGGTGTATTGTTATGTACGTGTATATAGGATTCGGAACGCGCCGATGGGTTTCGGAGCGCGCGCGGTGCTCCGGTTACTACTCTCTTACGTGTATATAGATGCGCCAAGGTGAAATATCTTTATGTGTGTGTGTGGGTTGTGAGAGCGTCTACTACCTGGTGTGTCTCGCGGGCACTTTACATATACTTTGGGGATTATATCAGATGTGTGCGTGCAGCGTTATATCGATGGCGTGTTCGCTATTATTACTAAGGTTTTTTGTTTGGGAATTATTCCATGCGGAGTGTTATCGTAGCCGTTGGTGAAAATTTAAAGTAATACGAGTTTTATCGTAAAAGTATTTTATAGCTGCAATATGCTATGGTTTTATAAAAAAAAATTTTAATCATAGAATATATGAAGACCTTTTAAAAGTATCGCTTACATCATATAGACGCATGTTAAAATCCATTATCCACACAAACCTTTTTTCAATTTCTCCATCAAACCCAAACCTATATTTCTTCAGTGTCACCGCGCAAAGACGCACCGAACCATCATCCATTCCACCGATTTCCCTCTCACATCAGGCGACCTCCGCTCTTCATTCCACTCCGTCAATCGTATCTACGTATAATATACATACCTCGATCGCTTATGTGTACATTCACCAATATAACCCAATGGTTTCAAAATATTCTTCTCGAAATCCAATATCTATCCCTATATGTAATCGCGCGTAAAACATTGTCTCTCTTTTGGACAGATCTATCCATCTGGCGTGGCAACGCAACTCCATATTATAGGTACCGTCGATTTTCATCACACGCGCTGTGAACTGTGTCGGACGCTTGAGCGTGCGTGCGCTCAGAAAGCGGTATCCGGAAGTCGGCAATTGCCCAAAATAACAGTGGCACCCCGCGCGTATATACGAGGTTCGCGCGTGCTCCCCTTTTACGCGGAACTCTTCGCGCGCGAACTTCGGCTTGGTGTTGTGTATAGTGTACATATACATAGTGCAGAGGAAAGGGCGAGAGAGCCTACTTTTCCACTTCGTCCTTCGGCTGCCTGCCACACTCGTGCCCCTGATGGACGACAAGGCGGCGGTGCAGCTGTGAAGTTTTTGAAGGGAAGGTTTCTGTCGGCGGAATGGAAGACCAGGTATTATGTGTATGTGCTCGATAACGACTTCATTTTATGTTTGGCTTCGGATATTTCGGGGCGAAAATGTGTTTTAAATGCAGTTTCGTTAATTACAAATTTAGTGGCATTATGAAATGGTAATTATTATTGAATTCTTCGACGTTTGATTAAGTAAAAATTCAGATTCTTAAAACCCGATGACAGAAAAGAAGGACACCCGTTGGAATATTTTAATTTTTCTGGCGCTCATTAATAATGTAGGCATGCGGATCAAGCGCTGTTTAGATTTTGTCGAGTTTTAGCGTCAGGTGTGTATGAAAGCAAGCTGATGTCCAGCTGCTACTTTATGATCTAAAAACAAACTTCTTCGTCGCTGTTATCGTTTGAAATACAAAAATACTGTTAGAAAATTTGACCCACGATTCTCACCACTCGGTAACGTTCAGACCTGAAAATATAAATAAGTGAAGCAGAGTAAATAAAGATTCTACTTCTAACTGTAATGAAATCTGTATTAATATGCATATAATTAATGCTACAGGGTGTTTATATAAGAAAAAAAAATTTACAATCAACTATACACCCAGAAAATAATTTACACTGATACTTTCATGTCCTGAGCGTTAACGAGGGCAAATTGAATTATTTTGTACGCGTGTCTGCACAAACAGCTCCGGAAAGCCACAATTTTCATGCTAAAATAATACCGATTCAAAATCGATTATATACACACACAAACACAATATACAACCAACAATATTCACTCCTCCACGGAATACCTCTCGCTCTCGAGAACAAAAACTCGGCGCGAGCAAACAGCAACGGCCTAATCCAGCCATCGCTCTCTCCACCCTAAAAAAGGAAGAAAAGATCTACTCCCTCTCCCTCGGCAACGCGCGCTGCACTTACTTTTTTCCTCCGCGGCTGCCGCGATCATTTCCTCGCACACAAAGCTCCTCCGAGGCATTTAAGAGATAGCGAGCGCGCGTACGCACGCACACATACACACGTTGGTATATATAGAGGGGCAGGTGGCAATGTAGGTATCGCGGCAGTTCAATTTTCGAGGAGCACGCGTGTACGCGCAGCTTGGGCCCGATGCGCGCGCTTGCCATCTGGGCCCCGGGCCAGCGTTATACGCGCGCGCTCTGCACACGGCGCGTGTCGTCGACTTGTATTATAGGTGTGTGTATATATATATATATATGTGTGTGTGTGTGTGTACAGCGTTTCGTGATTCTTCAACGGGATGACCGCACGTCCGTCTTGTGTTTGGGACTTTTCCCCTGCACGCGCGTGATTCGGTAAGTTCTTGTAGGAAACGTGTATGTATAGGAATGCAGTTGGGTGTATATCGTCCTTTGGGGATACCTAGTTGAAAAGTTCCTTCGGGGTATATATGTGCTGAATGCTAGATTGTAAATATTTCCTTTGTGCAGAGCTTTTCAATAAAAAAAAAAAAAAAAGAAATCCCGCGGCTTGGCAGGGAAGCTGACGACAGTTGACGTGTGATTCACATGTATGCAAGAGCTTATTTTTATCTTGACTTGTTGTTTCCTTTGAGATGTATGTATACTCTGGAGCATTTTCTTTGACAAGAATGTATTTTATCCAGATTGAATGCACAGTTGCTGGAATATTTTAACATAGGAAAACAAGATGTGACAGTCGTGAAGTTGGAAGACGATATATCTGTTATACGTAATATTTGGACAAATTCTTAAAAAATTATTTTAAATGCATTGATATTATTAAATAGACCTTTGTTTCGCGAATATAGCGTCCGCATGGTTATTGTAAACGTAATAAGGCGTGGGAACAATTATAAAAATAAAAATTTTTCTTTTAAGTATAAGGGCAGATGAAATAGTTTCGATCATGATACACATCAATTTTTTGGTTTTACTTTTTGTATCCGAATTTTATGTTTAAATATTTCTTCGATTCCATAAATTGCCTGAAACTCGCTACGTTCTTTTACTAATTACATATTTGTTTTTCATATGTGATCAGAAACATTCATAGGTAAATTATAAATGATGTAATGCAAAACTACCTCATTATTTGACTGAATCATCGTCCTTCTCTAAATAAAACTCAACGACTAAAAATATAAAGCAGGAATATTAAAATATTAAAATCTAATTTTTAAACTATCGCCAATTCCCTTACGTCACACTAAACTCTCACTCACTCCCATCGAAAGCATGATCACAGTAAAATCGGGCATGCGTACTCTCTCTCTCTCTCTCTCTCTCTCTCTCTCTCTCAATCACAGTTCTCATAAATATTCTCCGGTCCCTCATCGCACGCGCGCACACCGTATATACTCGCACAAAAAAGTCCACGCGCGCCCCTCTTTCCTACACACATATATATATGTACGTATACGCGCATTTTCGCGAATCTTTCTTTCTCCTCGAACGTAAGCCGCTGCCGCTGTCGCTGCTGGACTATAGAGTTCCTCTTTTTTTGCGAACGCGCAGGTGCTCCGCGAATGCAATTGAAAAATACTCGCGCGCTCGCTCGCGAAGGAAGTGCTGGAGCGCGGTCACGACGAGTACATATATATATATATTGTGCTTAAATTATTGTGCTTAGAGAGGAAGCTGCAGAGACGCCGTTTGAGTGTATGCGAGGTGTTGTTTGTTCAGTGTAAATATATATAGGATTTGAGTGAGTTTTATTCAAGATTCTTGAATATAGTTATGAGGATATTTTTAATTTGTCCACACTTAAAGGGTTCAAAACATAAAAAAAAAAACTTTTTGAAGGAACACCTTCGCGACAAGTTTCTTCTCATTCTATAGGTCATAAAATATACGAAAAAACTCCTGAACATTAGAAAACGGTCTTGTGACATCGTTTTAAAAAAAATCCATTTTTCTTATAGAAATTTAACATGTAAAAAATGAACGAAAAGTAGTCACTGATGAGTAAGCTTTTAAATATGCCAACAAATATTCCACAGAAAAGCGATTAAAGTAGAAGAAAAGAGCTTTAATTTAAGTTAAAGATTGAATTACGTGGGTTCGGAAAAATCGCTCATTTTTGATAATTTTTCGCGATTTTCAAATGCACGTAATTTTGCGCAGAACCTACCGATTTTAACGATCATTAGCTTAAATTAAAGCTCGTTTCTTCTACTTTAATCGCTTTTTTGTGGAATAGTTGTTCGCACATTTAAAAGCTTACTATTGGCTCATCATCAGTGACTACTTTTCATCCATTTTTCCCATGTTAAATTTCATAAGAAAAATGGATTTTTTTTCTAAAACGGTGTCACAAGACCGTTTTCTAATGTTCACGAGGTTTTTCGTATATTTTATGACCTATAGAATGAGAAGAAACTTGTCGCGAAGGTGTCTTCAAATTTTTTTTTTAATTATTTGAACTGATAAGAATTTTTCCATCGGTCTTACAGTCTTACAAATTAAATTAAAATAATTAATATTTATGGCAGTCAGATTGCCCTTGTTTATAATCACCCCCGCAGAATCTGAAATAAAAACTTAATTAAAACCTGGAAAAAACTTTGTTAGCAAAGGACGATCTGACTGCCCCCCGCCACCAAATTGCCCAACGTTTCGAGTTCGCTTCGACTCCTCCTCAGGGACTGAAATGAAACCCGCGATACATCTCCTCATATACCCTCATATCCCCTTCTTTTCTCTTACCCCCACCACCATCTACTTTCCCCTCTCCAACTTTCCATTCTCACTTAAATTAATAAAGAATGATAAATGTTATCTAATTTACTCGACTCTATCATTAAATTTACATTATTCCGATTTCTTAGAATGTGAATACTTTCAAGGCTTTCCCTCTTATATTTATTCTTAATCCCCTGTTCCAAAATATCCACACTCCCAAAATCGAAAGAATGCAAACTATTTAAACAATGTTCTTTCAAACCCGATGTACAACTTGAGCTGCTATATTGATGTTCATATATTCTCTTTTTCAAATATCTACCCGTTTGACCAATATAACAACCATTACAATCCCTACAATTAATTTTATAAACTACTCCCGATTTTAAACATTTATCATCCTTGTCTTTACAATTACTAAATAACCTTTCTAAATTATTATCGTTTCTAAAGAAAACTTAAATATTATGTTTACTAAAAACCCTTCTAATCCTTTTCGACAAACCTCTAACATATGGTAAACTAAAATATGCGTTCTTTCGATTTCTATTCCTTGTTTGATTATCTACCCGCTGCTTCAATCCACCATTATAAATTTCCCACACTCTCTCATCAATCATTTTATCAATGGCCGAATCCATCTCAAATCAGACAGCCCGCGTATGCCTATTTCACCTATCATGTTGAAATAAAAATATTTATGTTCTACTCGAAAAAATATTTTACACGTGTTTTTTTATTTTTTTGTTTCATCAAAATTTCATGCGTTCAGCGATACCGAAAAATTCCGAGAAAATTCTTTCATTGAGAAAAAAAATTTTCAATGTGATTTTCAGACTGCTATTGTTTCAACAGTTTTTCAAGCTTTTAAACGTGTAACACACAATTTCACTCAGTTTGGAGCCCTCTTTAACGGCCTTAATGTCATTTTCAAAAAAAAATAAAAAATCCACGAGCTATGCACTTTTTACTGAAAAATTCATTTTTTAGAGAAGTGCCTTTTTCTCGAAAACCCCATGTTTTTTTTGCACAATTTTTGTTGTCGTGATAGAGGACGGTAATGCCTAGCTAGACGTATTTGTGAGATTCGGTACTTTTTCCCTGGGATAGCGATCACTAATGAGATAACACACAAACAAATTTTTCACGCTTAACGCTTATATATAGTCAATGATATTAGAGTCAATGTAAAGGTATTTATCTTTGTGCGTATGTAATATACATGTACGTGCGCCTACTTATAGGAGTATATGTACTAGTACAGTTGTCCGCTAGATGGATATGGTTTGACTTAACATTTACAAAGAAAAGTTCGGTTTCTGCTATATATCACACATCTCGTCTTATTTAAAACCATCATCTTTTGGAAAATTATTACATATTTACACCTTATCAACTCAACTACGATGTCTCAATATTACTCAACAGAGAGAATCAAATGTGCAGACTTTTTAGACAAACACAAACAAATTATTTACAAATCTAGTTCCGTACGTTTAAAACAACTTGAGAATCTTGCTCATCCATTGAAGCACCTCTATCCTCATTTACCTTTGACACCTTCTACATATCTGTGTCAACATTGTTACAATCGTGCTTTAGAATTGGTGAGTAGTACTGACAATGAATTTATAACGGATAATGAAGTTACCGATAACGTAGTTGATAGAGATGAAGATTTTTTACCAAGTACTCCAGAACGCATTGAAGAATTTAATAATGAAATAAGTACATCTTTCTTAGGTTCTGTATCGCCTCTTAAAAGAAAAAATCTTATACATGAAAAATCAATTGAAAATTACGTAACAAAGAAGAAAAAAAAAATACTTTCAACATTGTCTAATACCCTTGATGTGAAGTTGAACAATGTTTATGACGTTTCTATAACAGCAAATGAATCAACTGTATGCCATTGTACAGAATGGATACAAAATCTTGGTCTAGCCTTGCAAAAGTGTTCTACGGTATCAGAAAAAATAAAAATTCTGACTTTGCTACCTTCATCCTTTACAAAACATGAAATTTTATCTTTATTTCCAGAAATAACAATGTATATGATCAACAAATCGAGAAATCTTGTTAAAGAAAAAGGAATTTATTCAGAACCAGATGCATATTCAAGCCATCCGATTGATGAAAACATGGAAAAAATTGTTATGGAATATTATTTAAATGATGATTTTAATTGTTCAAGACAAAGTCCTAATAAATGTGACGTTGTTACAATTAAAGTTAACAATAAAAAAGAGAAAAAAGTTAAGCGTTTTCTTACTCGAAGTTTAAAAGAGACGTATAAAGTATTTAAAAATGATTATCCAGAATTGAGAATTGGAAAATCGAAATTTTATAGTTTGCGATCAAAGTATGTCTTACTTAGCCCCATCAAAGAAGTTTGTCTCTGTATCTATTGCGCAAATTATGATTTATTTCTTACGAGCTTAATTAATTTTAGAGGGAGTAACGTCACAGAGTTGGATGAAAGTCGGTCACAAATAATAAATGCAACAATGTGTTCTGAGCCATCTGATTTATGTTATTTACAAGAATGTAAACTATGTCCAGGGATTAAGGGAATTACGTTTCATGTTTTAAAACTGCAAGATGTAGAAGGCACAGAAGAAATTACATATGCTTTGTGGGATAATGGAAACCTGATTAAAAAGACACTATCAATTTCTGCTTTTAAAGATGAACTTTCGGTTTGGACCATGAGGGTTAGTACTCACATGTATGTAAAAAATATACAACGCAAAGCTATAAAAACAGAAAGAGAAAGTGCTAAAAAAGACTCACATCATTTAGTTCTTCAAATAGACTTCGCTGAAAACTGGGCTGTGACTCATAATAAAGCTGTTCAAGGAAATCATTGGGTTAATGATCAAATTTCTATTTTCACAGCAGTCTCTTATCAAGGGGATTCGACACAAAGTTTCGCAGTTATAAGTGATGACCGAAAACATGATTCAGCGTATGCTTTGCTAGCAGTACAAAAAATTATAAAATTCTTGAAAGAAAATTGTTGTGATTCAATTAAAAAATTACCATCGTATCAGACGGCGCTGCGAGTCACGCTTTAAAAATCGCTTTCAATTAGATGAACTAAAACGAGCACCGTGTGATATAAAATGGTTGTTCTCTGCTACTGGGCACGGCAAAGGAGCTGTAGATGGTGTGGGTGGACTTATAAAGCATTATGCTACTTCGCATAATCTTCGAGAGCCCCTTGAAGAAGCTATTCAAAACGCAAATGATTTTGCAATACATGTTCAAAAATATACTGATGCTATTAAAATAATACATTTACAAGATGCTGAAATAGAACAATTCAGAAAAGAAAAAAATATTGATTGGCTTACAACTCCAAAGTATCCTGGAATTCAAAAAACTCATATATGGGTTAAAAAAACATGTGACGATAAAATACATTGTTTGACAGCAAAGACCGCTGATCGTCCGCTTACTGAATTAAGAACAATGAAGCAGAAAAACAAAGGTAGTAAAATAGGTATACAAATGAAAAAAAGGTATAAAAATAAAAAATCAAAAAGACGCAAATAACAAATAAATACATAGTTATGTGTACCTGTATATTACATACACACAAAGACAAATACCTTTACATTGACTCTAATATCATTGACTATATATAAGCATTAGGCGTGAAAAATTTGTTTGTGTGTTATCTCATTAGTGATCGCTATCCCAGGGAAAAAGTACCGAATCTCACAAATACGTCTAGCTAGGCATTACCGTCCTCTATCACGACAACAAAAATTGTGCAAAAAAACATGGGGTTTTCGAGAAAAAGGCACTTCCCTAAAAAATGAATTTTTCAGTAAAAAGTGCATAGCTCGTGGATTTTTTATTTTTTTTGAAAATGACATTAAGGCCGTTAAAGAGGGCTCAAAACTGAGTGAAATTGTGTGTTACACGTTTAAAAGCTCGAAAAACTGCTGAAACAATAGCAGTCTGAAAATCACATTGAAAATTTTTTTTCTCAATGAAAGAATTTTCTCGGAATTTTTCGGCATCGCTGAACGCATGAAATTTTGATGAAACAAAAAAATAAAAAAAACACGTGTAAAATATTTTTTCGAGTAGAACATAAATATTTTTATTTCAACATGATAGGTGAAATAGGCATACGCGGGCTGTCTGATTTGAGATGGATTCGGCCCAATAAATTTTACCAGATAACTATTCTTAATAATGATTTTTAATGATTTTTAATGATTAATTATTTGAACCCTCTATAAGTGTGGACAAATTAGAAATATCCTTATATATGTAGAATTTATAAGCTTCGGTGTCAACAATTTTTATGTTGCTTTGATCGTTTCAGGAACGTGTAAATAGAATTAAAATTTTTGGCCTTCTCCTAGAAGAAGCTCTGTAATAATAAATATTTGAGGTTTTGTTCATCTGAAGTCGAAATACATTTTTTTTTAATGTATATGGGGATGTGTCTGCGCACGTGTGTGTAATACTTCACTGAACAAATTTTAATTTAACAAAGGTTAATTGTTTTTCTATTTTTTTTTTTGTTTCAATGCCAGTCAAAAATCTACTTATTTAGATGCGTTTTTATTTTATGTTCGTTTTTCAGTTTTGGCAATTTTAAGAAATTCTTTTATTCTGTAAAAGCATTACGGGTCAAAGGCCGAATACAGAATGTAATATACAAATTTTGTTGCGAACGATAGAGTTAAGTATAAGAATTAAGTATAGAGCGCTTGGTAATATTTTTGAATTGAGAAATCTGATCGTGTGATCAATTGTCTTGAGGAAGTGCGTTCCATGAGCGAATTATCTGTGGAATAACAGCCTCATATAAATGAGTCAATTTTTCACTCACACATTTTTCCATCTATTTTTCTGCATTTTCTTCGACGATCGGTCGAATTAAATTAATTTAGTAAAAATGTATCACGAAGAGCAGAAAATTACCTATTTTTCCCCGGTTAAAATTTTAGATTAGCTATCTTTATTTTATTTACTGTCAAACAACGTACTTAAAATAATTCAGAAACTCAATAATAATTTCTGTATATTATGTATTTTGATTATGCCTGTAAAACAAATAAAAGTTTCACTAATCCTTATTATAAAGAAGCCACTATATATATAAGATATATCGGCAATGCAAGACATGAGCGTTCGAGTCCCTCCACAAAAACTCCCCCTGTATCCCAGATATATAACGCATAAAAGAATCTCCAAAACGCGTTCGAGCCATTCTTCGCGGCAACATTGTCGCGCAATAACGACCCTCGTATAAAAATCAACGGCCCGAGATCGTGCTCGTACACGCGCGCGCGCACACATATACCTGTCCTCATCAAATCGCGATTCTCTGTCTCCCCTCCCCTTTTAAAATCGTAAGAAAACCGTGAAAACAGCCCCCGAGAATATAATGGGGAAAAACGAGGTCGCGTAGCTTCAGGGTCGAGCCCATATGACAAAAGTCAATGGTCCCGAGGTTCCATTGGCGCACAAAGGCCCACCGCTGCCGTAAAAACCATAAAAGTTGTCACTCTTCGCGCAATCCGCAAGCGCACGAGAAATTTACGACTATAGTTTCTAAGTCGCTCTCCTCTCTCTCTTCTCTCTCTGCAGAATAAACACGTAACAGTTTGTCGTCCCTCTCTCCTCCTGAGCGTCCCATTGTCAGTGTGTGCCTCGCCGGCCTCCTTGCGGCCAGGTGCGCGCGCTCGCAGCCGCAAACCCTGCGCGGTCGGAGAGAGAAGCAGAGAAAGAGAACACGAGACGACAGGAGACGCTACGGATGCCGGTATGCAAATCCACAGGCACGAAACTCTCCCTTGTCCCTTCGTCGTTACGACTGCGCGAAAATCGGGGAAAATCCTTAGCTGCTGCTGCTGCCCACACAATGCGAGAAGAAAGAGAAACTGAGGAGGAGCGAATTTTCGCCAGCTGAGTCTCGAAGCAGGTAAAACATACGTTTTTCGGGGACGCCTGCCTGCCTGCCTGCCCAAGGTGCATCCTGCGCGCGCGTTCTCTCTCGAACGGCACGTAGAGAAGAGAGTGAGAGAGTGAGAGAGAGGGAGACCGCAGCGGCTGCGTATGAAACGCGGCGCGTGGAGAATCAGGGCTGCGAACACCGGCTGCACATTGCTGTAAGGGTAAGTATAACCAGTTGAGCCGAGGGGCCGAGAGAGCTCTTAAGAGTGAGAGAGAGAGAGAGAGAGAGAGAGAGGGGTGACTTTAACCCTGCGCGCGTCTCGAGCCTGCAGCGAGTTTCTTGTGTTCATGCGGATGGGATGCGTACTCGAGAGAGTGAGAGTATAGTATATAAATGTGTGTGTGTGTGCACGCGGAGTTTTAGTACGTTTAATGCCTCGTAAGGCTTTAATTTGACGGTTCTTTGATGGGAGTTTGCTAGTGCCGGGGCGATGATGGGCACAGGATTATTACAGTGGATGTAAAATTGTTATAGCTTAAATCCGATTAGAAAACGCGATAGCGCTGTTAAAGGCGCTTGGGGGAAAAGTTATACGAGCTGTTGCGCTTTAATTATAGAAATGTAAACGAAAGTTAGGGCATTTCTGTGGAATTAAAAGTCGAGTGATTGGTTTTTATTTGAAAGATGAGTTTATGAAAAAACGCTTATTGAAGAAGTTTGCTTTTTCAGTCATATGGTCATCATACTTTAAATTCCCTTTCGTTACTCTCCATTTCTATATGCATATCTATATTTGAACTTTTACAGGAAATATTGAGTTATTCTATATGTGCAGATGAAATATACTCAATTTAAATTTATACTCTCATTCATGTGTAGTCAATCCATTTTTACGAACGTATGATGCGCGATTTAACATATTTAGTTGTAACAAATGATGTATCATATTATTTTGCCTATATTATCAAACCTAAAAATGTAAAAGTAAACATCCAAGCATCCATGATACTTGTATTTGAAAAACCTCTTAAAACGGCGATAATCTTCGCAAAATCAGTCGCCCTCCATTACAATAAATCATTCGTGCCTCAAAAACGACTCAATCGGCTTCGACAACGTCCAAAAAAAACGCTTCGAAAATGGGCATCATTCGGTTGCACCGCGCGCGCAAAAACACCTCGAACTCGTGCACGCTGCAGGCTCGAATCGCGGCACGAGCCGCTCGCATATATATATATTACGCACGCGTTCGGTTCGCTCGCAGCCATCAGCCTGCGCGCAGCGACGCTGCAACCTGGCGCACAAAGAAAAAAAGAGAGAGAAAGAGAGGCCCGGTATACGAAGGCGGGAAATGGAAGTCGAGATAAAGAGCGGGTGAGCGGGGAAAAAAGGAGGAGAGGAAAGGTGGAAGACGCGTATATACACGTGTCCGTATACCTATATACACATGCACACGAGGAGAAAGAGAGAGAGAGAGAGAGAGAGAGAGAGAGAGAGAGAGAGAGAGAGGAGACGGGCGCGCGCGTGGCAGCGCACCGCCGACCGTCGGGCAGATGCGCGATCGAGCGCGCAGCTGCTGTCCTCCTACAAGTGGTGCTCAATCATCCCCTTTTCCCCCGATTTCCCCGCGGCGGGCACGCGTCCCGGCACGCGTATAATGCACACACACACGCACATACACACACATACGTACAAAGAAGGCGCGCGCTGCAGCATCGTTATAGACCGACCAGGCGCCACCGGAGGTGTTTTTCCATAATATACACCCGCGATATGCAGTATATGATGGCGATGCGTTTTTATTACCGGGTGAGCGCGGTGTGTTTTTTCAAGGGGACGACGCGAAGTGTTTTTCCGGGTTCTTTTAGGCGGAATGGGGGCGAGGGAAAGGATAGCGCGCGGTTAATTATCGCTGGGTTAATTGGACAGCGGCGACGAGTTTCCTGTGGTGTGGTTTTTCTTTATCGTTTTTCAATCAGAGAATGGAGCGCATCTGGAATTTAGCGGCTTTTGCTATTAGGTATTCTGATGTTAAATATTTTACTCCCATCTCTACTATAATGGCCATTTTATAGCCTGAAAAGCGGGGCAAAAGTGGCGTCTGATTCCCTCTTTTACTTTATTCCCGCCTATGTGGGAATAAAGTAAATTAATGGGAAAAAAATAACATAGTCTAATTTTGTACGTTTATGGTGAATTGGGTTAAAACTAACGAAATTATAACACATAAATACAAAATAACTTTTCAAGTTTATGAAATGGCCACAGTGGAGATGGGAATAAAGTACTATATGTAACATGGGACTAAAGTCGATCATTTCCTTAGGTGATCACTGCCCTGGCTTCGCTACGCTCGCTCGGACAGTGAACTCACCCGCGGGAATAATCTGCGACTTTAGTTCCTTGTTACATAATGTACTATGTTGGTAACGGGAAGACTGTACTGATACGTCATCATTGACGCTTTTATTAATTTGTATGTGAATAGATCCGGTATAAGTATAGATGAAAAATGTGTATTTTTTGAGGTGGCTTGGACGACTTTTTACACTGAGAGAAGAATATTGTTACTGTTAACATATTTATCTATTTGAAATACAACTATTTGACATGTTTATAGGATAAAATGTGATATTGTAATAGTTACAATATCTATATTAACTACTAGACATATTCAGATTTGAAAGTAGCTGATTGTAGAAGTTCTTGTAAATTGTAGTTTTTGAATCTAACAGCCAATTTCCTACCAGGATGATGTTGTTATATAATAAAAAGGTTTGAAATAAAAACTCCATTTAGTTTTTTACTCCAACGTTTCGGACATTTTTATTGTTTATGTCCCTCATCAGGATAAAAAATAAAAATGTCCGAAACTTTGGAGTAAAAAAATAAATGATGTTTTTATTTCAAACGTTTTTGTTATAAAACAACATCATCCTGGTAAAAAATTGGCCATTTGATTCAAAAACTATTATAATAAGCATATTGTAACTATTACAATATCAATGTTCTCAAGTAACAATGCCTATATTTGGTCATATTTAAACATACGTATGTTAATAGTTACAATGCCATGTTAACAGTAAACAAATCCTTTTCTCAATGTATAAATAAATAAATATATCCTTAAAGCCTAAATATTTTTTAAACAGAAAATGTTATCAAATGCCTAGACCATCTTAATTTTACTCTGAAATTAAGCCGTGTAGATTATCAATTCTTACATTTAACAGTATTTTATATACTTAAATATTATAGAAGTGAAAAAAGGATACGAATTGATTCTGTAGAATTTTGAATATTATAAAAGAATGTTCATAGCAACAATGACTGCACCAATTAATCATCATCTCGACGCCCCTTACGAAGACTAGCACGTTTTGTGACGTCTTCACGAAGACTATCACAAATTCCCCAAACTGCAACGAAAACGTCGAAAATAGCATAAGTCACGACTTCGGAAAGTGCGCTAGTCTTCGCCGCAAACGCTGAAAATGGACTAGTGTTCGTCGGAACCTGAATCGTGCTAGTTTTCGTAAGGGGAGCCGATATACGGAAGACAACCGTCCCCTAAAACGAAAAAAAATGTTTGTTGTAAGCTCCCGCTCTCCCTTCGTCTCCGCAAACCCACACCGAAACAATTCGACTCTCAACCGCTCCCATCACGACACCTCGGCAGCCAACACGTGTGCCCGCACCTCATTCTCCGCATCACGGCACCGCGACATCGACCTTCGCGCCCGCGGCCGGCTGACAGCGTCAAGAGGCTCGACACTTCCATATATACATACATACATATGACGATGACGACCGAAAGAGGAAGGATCCTCGTATATGTACGTGACTTCGTCGCGACGTCGAGGGCACTCGTGGCTGTGCTGCAGTTGTCGCCGCCGCCGCCGCCGACAACTCCTCACAAGATTTTTCTCTCTTTCTACATCGCGTACGTGCCGCGCCGATGCCGCGCGGGAGCAGCTGACAGTGGCCCCGAGATATAATTGCACGCGCGGTATTCGCGCGCGCCGCCGGTTTTTTAGTTCGCGGGCGAGACCAGCCATCACGGAGTTGGTTCGTGAAAAATATAGGGTTGTATTCTGTTTTTTTTGTTGTCGTCTTCTTAAATTGAAGCTCCAAGGGTTGTTCTGGGAATGGAATATATTTTTAACGAAGATTCGGCTTGACGATCGTGCTGAATATTTTTTCATTCAAATCCGACGATGATTAAGAAATGGAGTTTGGTGCAAGATTTGCATCGATGATGCTTTTTGTAACAGAAACGATTATTTTCACTTCGACATTTTTACATACGTGCAAAATAGTGTCGATGAAAACACTGCAATTTCCTTTTGGAGCCCTTAACTCGCCCTAAAGCGTCATCCATATTCAATCAATCACAGACCTACAACACTGTCAACATCGCCACGTCATCGCGATCATCATCGCGACCTCGCTCGCACATGCTGCACGCACGCACGCACCGAATCACTCGAGAACTCGCTCACTCGCGAGGATTTTTCCGGCTCGAAATCGCGCGCTAATCGCCTCGGAGCCATTATCAGCTCCGCTCTTCCTTATATATATGTATACATACACGCGCACGATCCAACGCGCGCCGACAATACGAGGGACAATACGACACACACATGGGCAGATAGGAGTCCAGCGGAGCGGATGATGATTCGGCTCTGCGCGCAGCGTCTCTCTTTCTTTCTCTCTCGATTAGAGCCATCGCCCGCCAAGATTCGATCTTCTTTGTCGCTCGCGACTGTATATATATACATATACGCGCGCACTAATAAAGTATATCCGATCTCGGGGGTTGCGCGCGAGGGGAGGTCGAACGCGCGTGACAGGCGTGAAAGGAAACTGCATCGTGTGTACAGATTGCGAGTGAACTGTGCGGGTATACATAAACAATGTTTCGAGCGAGGAATTGGCGGTGCACACACATTGTTGACGCCCGTGGGATTATCGCGCGGGGCTGCATGAAGTTGGGCCCGTGACGCCGTTATTACAAATTGGATGATGCGTCGCGCCGCGGCTTTTATATTATGTGTTATATATTATATGTGTCGATGGGTGGGATATTGTACCGAGGGGCTGTGTCGTTTCAATTATTTATGTGTTTTCCTGTCCGGGCCTGCCTTGTTTAACAGGTTGCGGCCGGAATGGGAAGTTATGGGTCGCGACGAGCTTTTCATGTGGGAAGAAAATTGTTTTTGAAGTTCAAGTATATGGGGGTAAAGGAGATTTTTAGAGGGAATTTTATCGTTTATTTTTATACATACTGACAAAGATGAAATCGGTTAAACGGTTTCGTCAGCATGTATTGATTATTGTTTGTAAAGTAACAAATTTATAGAGCTATCTAAAAATGAATGGTAGATCAATTGTCACCATAAACTTGTTTTTATTGTCTAGCCTTGATGCGACAAACCTCTCAATACAATGGCTCAGCGAACAAGCTCTCGTTGAATCATTCAACCTCCGCGCAACTTGGAGCACAGGATACATACCTATATACATACTTAAAAAAATAACCCTCGCGGGAACCCAAAGCGCCGAGTGCAGCCAAGTAATGCAGAGATAGAAAACCGGAGGCGAAAAAATAATAATCGAGCGAGTCCGCCGCATTCCTCGCGCATTCTCATATTCATCGCCGCCGAACAAAGAGAAATTTTTCGTGCACGTATGCAAGCGCGCGCGCGAGGCCCGACCACAATTAAAACCTCATATCCTTGGCCAAAATAAAGAGAGCGAGAGAGAAAGAGAGAGAGAGATGAGAGATGCCCATTGATAAAGGAACGCAGCCGCAGATTGTCGTCGTTAAAACGTTTTCCCTCGTTAACCATCATCGGGAGCTGGTATAGTACACACGCGCTGAAGAAAAGGTTCCTCTCCTTTGTTCTAGGGCGGGTGGGGGGGGGGGCTTAGATACGGCCGTACGCGCGCTAGATTCGATTCGACTTGGCGCGTTTTATCTACCACGAAAAATGCGACGTATATAAATCTCGTCCCTCTTATATACGCGGAGAATATACGCACGCCGTCGTACATTATCGCACCGCCTATATAATAAAGTATATACTTCTACGTATATAAGCGTATAGCCGTTATCCTATAGGCCAGTCAACAAAGGTCTGAAATCGACTTTTTCGACGGATGAAGTGGTAAAATACGCCGCCTAAAAACGATGGTCAAATATACGGCTCCCAAAAATACCGGCTTCACTCCTGATTTGAAAAAAGAAACCATCCCCAAAAACGGTTTTTCGTTTGTAACTCGAGAACCATAAGAGATATCGATAAAAGTCCCAAACAGAAATTGTACAGCGTGAAATTTTACGTAAGGATGACCTATTACCTTTTTGCATTTGATGAAATTAAGATTGAGAAAAGCACGCAGAAGTTGCAAACTGGGCCTGGTTCGAACTTGCGACGTCGGCGACGGTCGGTGGGACTCGCCGCTCGCCTCTGTGTTGTCATCCGAGCCTGCGTGGACTGAGTTTTCTTGCCTCTCGCGAGCCGTTTTTCAGTTTCTAGCGATTCTGGCTGGCTCAGCTGCCGAAAAAATTGTCTTGCTTATTTCTCCCCATGTATCTCTGTAGACTCATAGAATCTAAATCTCAAGATTACAATTTGACAAAATTGCAAGAACTTTGATTTCATTGCATTTCTTTAAACATAAACAAATAAAAACGGTCTTTCGCTATCAGAATACTTTTTTCTTGAAAATTGTAATCTCTTCCCACGGGACTTATAACGACTAAATTTTACAGGGATCTAACTAACGTCCGAAACACATACCTAAAGATCTGACTAATCGATCCGCTCTGAAGTTTGCAGTCCAAAAATTTTACTTTTCTTTTGAAATGACTTTTTAACGAAACTTCAATTTTTACTTTTACAAAGCTTTCTCTAGGAGGTAATAAAATTCAAAAAATTGTTAAAAATACATATTAAGACAAAAAGAATTAAAATACATAATTTTTAGGAAATGTGACTGGCGTGGATATGTGTATATGAGTTTATGGATATATGCGTGTAATAAGTAAATTGATTGTTTGTATTTTCAATATAATTTTACAAAGAATTTCCCTACAGACCAAGTTAGGTGCAAGAACGTTTTTATTTATATTTTATGTAATATTTTTGTTACAGATATTCATAGAGAAAATCTTGGTATGATACAATTAATTTTGGCATTAAAAATTAAAACAAGGAATCAATATATTAATTTGAGGAAGCTAAGTATACCAATAAATTGGCAGCGGTTTTTTCATTGATATTATTTCTATGTTTATTATATATTATAGATATTACAGTACAGTCCGCTGTTCGAATAGTGCCGAATATGGGACTGAAGGAGAGAACACTTGCATACTAGCATCTGTGAGCTTTGTTCTGGCCTTTTTGAAAGTTTCGGAACTGCAGCGGTCTGCTACGCGTATACACATATCCTATGAGAGCCTCGTCGCGAGTGTTGTCGAATTGTAAGGCTTTCACACCGATTTTGGCACCCATTATCTCCATTTGTTTTAGAACCTTTATTGAATATATATGCTGGTTATTTCAGTTGCTATTTCCAACAACATATTCCAAACGCACTTGTTGAAACTTTCATTGTTATTCTATGTGTTTTATTCTATGTAATTCTTCTTTCGTTAAATCTTCACAGATTGCCTTCAACATATCTTGCACAACTTGAACAAAAACAGGTCAATGTTTAGTACAAGATTAGTACAGCTTGACGTTGGCGATACTGACTCGAAAAGTGCTTTGGCGTGCTCAAAACTATTATACAAAAACTGCTCCGAACTTTATACAATTTTAACACAATACTTTTGAATGTACATACTTTCGAAAACCCTCGAAAAAAATATTCGATTTCAAAGTAGAATGAACTCTTAATTTTGAAATTGTTTAAAAATTTAGAAAATAATTTCATTTTATTATGAAATGTGTTCATGGGTTTATTAACATTCTTGGGATCAGATTAGAAAAATAAAATCAATTGAAACTGAGGCTCAAATATATGCTTGTACGGAGTTAGGTACATAAAATTTACCATTTATTATTATTATTAATATTAAAGTGTATCAATTTTTTGATATTACTAAAAAATAATTTTATATTATTTACCTTTGCATATTATAATTGATTTTTTGACACTCCGTTCGTAAAGTGCTACTTTTTTATGATTTAAAAAATTTTTTTTTTATTGGTTGGTACATCTGTGTGTTTTATAAAGAATTAATATGAATTATCTATAATCTCATTTTTTTTTTAGATATGAGGAAATTCACAAAAAATTTACACTTGAGGCGGCCTTAAAACTGGTTAAAATTGTTTTTAGAATGATATAAAAAAGAAAAACTTAAAAACTAGCCTTAAAAACTACGCGCGCGTGTGTGTGTTTGTGTGTGTGTGTGTGTGTCCCTCGCTAAATAAATTCAACATTTGATAGATATTTAACTAAACTAGTACATTTCGATACTAGTGCGAGGATTTGATGTTACCCTCGTCTGACTGTTTGCACCCGAGCGAAGCGAGGGTGAAAAGGTCACACGAGGAGAAAATTAACTTCTCACACAAGTGTCGAACCGTATTTTTTGACACGACGTGCGAGAAGTGAGATTTTTGCACGCATCGTTTAACGCAGCGTGCGAGAAATCGAACTTCTCGCACGGAGTTTAAAAAAAAATATAATATTTCTTATGTATTATTTTGAATAAAATTTTTTAATTTTTTCTTGATTGTATAGATTTGTTACTTGTTAAAACTTTGAGATCCTTACTCAGACTGTTGAAAAGTCTATACAGCTTCTATACAGCTGGTTTTGTTACTTATTCTTTTCTTCATTTTTGGTAGTTGTTTGGTAGTTGTAATTTTATTCCCCTAGTATTCCATTTGCTCTCGACATATTTTTTCTTCAGTTTATGATAATGGTAAGTTTATGCCGATTCAAGTTGAAATAATTACCTTACGTTTAAGGGGATACTGAGTTGTGGGAATCGATTTTTATTTATTATTTTTAATATTTTTTTCTGTATATTTTGTATCAATTCAACATTATTGTCATATGTACCTCTCCACGCTATTATACCGTAGTTTATTATGCTGTGAAATAATGCATAGTACATTATCATTAGCGTTTTCGTTTCCATTATATTTTTGATTTTCGCAAAGATAAATATTAAGTATTTAGTTTTTTTTACAATGTATTTTATATGGGCATCCCATTTCATATTATAGACAAAAATTAGTCCTAGATATTTATGCATTTCTACTCTTTTTATTGATTGATTGTCTATTTTGATATTTAACGTATTCGGTACGCTATCACAGCAACTACCGAAAGTCATATAAACCGTTTTATTTATATTTAAAGTTAATTTGTTAAAAACTAGCCAATCAGCCACATAATTTAGGTAAATACACATTTTGTCGTGAACTGATGACCATTATTATCACTAGATATTAATACAGTGTCATCAGCATAAGACATAATTGTCTCGTTTGGCATATGACTTAACAGGTCGTTGACATAGAGAATAAAAAGTAGTGGTCCTAGTATAGTCCCTTGCGGGACACATGTTGTGATCTCTTTGTATTCACTTTTAACATCATCGATTTTGACTTTCTGCCGTCTGTCAGTAAGGTAACTCTTCATTAATTTTAGTGCTTTTCCTCTACACCCGTATCTTTCAATTTTACCTAGTAATATTTTATGGTTTACTGTATCAAAATCTTTAGCTAACAAGGGGAGCACCAGGAATGCAGGTCCTGGATTTGGCTGAAACTGTAAGAGATATACTTCTTCATGACAAATAATGAGACATGTGTCTCAGGGTTTTTGTGAATGGGCCTTTTGTTCCGAGATCCAAGCTATTTTATGTCTAAAATGAACTGTTTTTGATGGAAATGGGGTCTCTTTCTTTAGTTATGGCTTTTTAAATATTTCGGTTATGTAAATTGACTAAAAAGTTTATAAAAGTAGGTAGAAAAAGCTTTAATTTAAGCTTTGTCTCGTTATAAAATGTTGATTTCTCAAAAAGTTATCTCAAAAAGGCTGTCAAAAATAGAGTAAGAAAATGACTGAAAATTTTTTATTTTTTTCAAGCATTTAACAGATGGTATTTTATCAGTCATTTTCTTACTCTATTTTTGACAGCCTATAACTTTTTGAGAAATCGACATTTTTTAAAGAGACAAAACTTAAATTAAAGCTTTTTCAGCCTACTTTTATTAAATTTTTAGTCCATTTACATAACCGACATATTTAAAAAACCATAACCAAAGAAAGAGATCCCATTTTCATCAAAAACAGTTCATTTTAGACATAAAATAGCTTGGTTCTCGGATCAAAAAGCCCATTCACAAAAACCCTGAGACACGTGTCTCATTATTTGTCATAAAGAAGTGCCTCCTACAGTTTCAGCAAAATTCTGAACCAGCATTCCTGGTGCTCCCCTTGTAAGTCTATAAGAAAGTTACAATGATTGGTGTATTAGTGACTATGTTTTTATAAATAATTTTTAATATACAATTCAATGCGTCAGTAGTTCCCCTGTTCTTAACGAAACCGAATTGTTTTTCTGATATTATGTCATGTTTCTTAAAAAAGTCGTATGGCCTGTTAAAAATTACTTCTTCGAAGACTTTGGCAATGTTTGATATTAAAGAAATAGGTCTGTAATTGGACATATAAGATTTATCTCCCGATTTGTAGATAGGAACTACTTCTGCATTTTTTAGCGCATTGGGCCAAATCGGTTTCTCAATGCTTAGATTAACAATATGTTCTAAGGGCAAACAAATAAATTGAGATATCATTTTTAGTGTTTTAACGTTAATACTATCAACGCCACCTGCTTTATTTTCCACGGTATTTATTAATTTGTATATTTCGTCGCCGTCTGTCGATCTAAAGAATATCGATTCGGGATTTCTGTTTGGTAGTGCCAGATTACAATTGTTTTTATTAGGTTTATTCAGTTTTGAGCTTAATTTTGGTCCTACTTCACAGAAATAAGAATTCATTTTATTGGCAATATCTGATTGATTATCAATTGTTTGTTTATTCACGGATATATGATTTATAGTATTATACTGTGAACTATTTTTTTTCTAATTTTGACTTTATTATTTCCCATAATTTCTTTGTATTTCTACTGTGAGTTCTGACTATTTCATTTTCGAATTTATATTTTGTATCTTTAATAACTTTCCCTAGAATTTTAGTGTAAGATTTGTAATCGTTTTTCATGTTTTGCCAAGTTGAATTTTTTCTGCATGCTTTATATAAATGTTCTTTTGTTTCACATGATTTTAGGATAGCTCTTGTGATCCAGTTTTTTCTAAGTGGTTTACTTTTTAAGCGCTTTTTGGATGAGGCTGCCTCAATGCAATTTTTTATCATACCTATTAAAGTATTAATTGCAAGGTTTGGATCCTGCATCGATAGTATTATATGCCAATTCACCTCACTGGGAAGAGTTATGAGTTTATTGTAGTTAATTGTTTTTTGGTTTGCCTTATTTTTTATTTTAGTTTTGAATTTGTCTACGGTTAAAAATAACGGATAATGATTAGTAAAAGGATTCGAAATTTTGTAAGATGTTACATTTAGCTTGCTTGTTTTGATAAAACAGTTGTCGATGCGGGTTCCCCCTTTACTTTTTACTGATGGCCTTGTTATCCCTAAGAAATAAGGTATATATTTATATTTCATCAAATTGTTTATAAATTCTTGCTTGATTATGTTGTCTGTGGGCTCAGAATTATTCAAATTTTTTTCTAGTACATCAATATTGAAATCTCCCATGATAAAATGATTTTTTGTATTTAATTGATCTTGTAAAAACTGTTTAAGGCAAAGAATAAATTCAGTTTTAGTTATGTCATGTGATCTGTAGACCACTGAAAAATCGTGTACAAATAAAAACGTCTTTGTGATACATATTTTTTAAAGGTTAAAATTTTGTACATAAGTTTTAAAAAAGTAAATGAAACTAGAAAGAAAGAGCTTTCATTATTTTTTTGATAGATCAAGAAATGTTGATTCATTCAAAGGCGTAGTTCTAGTTTCATTTTCTTTTTTGAAACGTTGTGTAGGACATTTCTGAGCTAAATGTCTGAGGTTTAAAGAGCGCTTTTTTGCCATTTTCTTACGAAATTTCTACCCACGTTTCAACTTTAAAAATATGTCACAAAGACGTTTTAATTGTACACACTTTTTGATATAAGAAAAAAGGAAAAACGCCTCTGGAAGGTGTCTACAAAAAAAAAATTTACTAGTTTTGTGGCAGCCTTAAGGTAGTTCTCTTGGTCGCAACAGTAGTTTTAGAATTTTTAATTTTTAAATAATGCTTTATTAATTTGATAATCCAAGAGTTAGTATATGTAACAAATATATACTAGAAGGAACATAAAACAATTTTTTTCAGACAAATTCAGGCAATAGTTACTATGATTTTGTTACAATTAAGGACAAAAACTTCAATAAGTTCTTTAATTCTTTTTTTTTATCTGATCTTAACAAAATAAAGTTTATTTTGTTCGTTAACAAATTTCAGGGAGAGTATCCATGGGAAAATTTATTGTACGAGTTACCAGTACGGCACAATATCAATTTGTTTAAAAAAAGCAAGTCAAGTTTTAATGAACAAATTGATATTGCGCCGTACTGGTATCATAAATTTTCCTATTGATACTCCCCCTGAAATTTGTTAACGAACTAAATAAGCTTTATTTCGTTAAGATCAAATAAAAAACAAAAAGAATTAAAGAACTCATTGAAGTTTTTGTCTTTAATTGTAACAAAATCATAGCATCTATTGTTTCAATTTGTCTGAAAAAAATGGTTTTATGTTCCATCTAGTATATATTTGTTACATATACTAACTCTTGGATTATCAAATTAATAAAGCATCATTTAAAAATTAAAAATCGAAAACTGCTGTTGCGACCAAGAAAACTACCTTAAGTGTAAATTTTTTGTGAATTTCCTCATATCTCTTATCGTTATTGAGTTATAAGGGAAACCCCGTTTACGACGGTGGTTTTTCACTAAAGTAGGGATGAACTCGGTGTTTTCGGAAGCTGCATTTTGAATCATCGTTTTTAGTCGGTGTGTTTGATCAAATATCATAAATGCAGCCATTCCCTCGAAAAAGTCGATTTCAGACCTTCGTTGACTAGTCTAATCCGTCGCGTATACAGTCTCTCTTCCTTTCTCCTTCCAGCCCTTCGCGTTAATTATACAATAGCGCGACTGCCCCTGCGCGCGCGCTCTTTTTTTCGAAGAGATTTAGAGTGCAGGCGCAGAGACGAAGGAAAAGAAGAAAGAGAGATACTCGGCTACCTGAGCTTTCTTTCTCCCTCCCTCTCGAAGTGCACCGAGGCAAGAAAGAGCGAGATAGAGAAAGAGAGAGGAGGAAATCCAGGACAGCTGATGCAGTATACGGTTTTCGGCGGGCTTTTTACCCCGAGCGCCCTGAGGCTATATAAAAGAAGAGGGGAGGGAAGGCGCGGGTCGGGCTCAGGGGTGAGAGAAGAGGAACGCAGAGACTCGGACACGTTGGTAAAAAATGATTTGTTACGTGAGACGTTATAAATATTCATTCGCGAATGCGAGTACGCATACACGCGAGCGGGCAATAGCGAGATATTCAAGGATTTTCGAGGATTTTCGTGTCGCGGAATATCTGGACTGAATCGGGGGCTGAGGCGTTGGGGCGATGCGTTTCGCGATCCAGATTAGCCATGTCGGTCAATGTAATTTGTTGAAAAAAAATAACAAGGGATTTTTGTATATAGTCAAGATATTACTTTGAAGCAATTGTATAATTATACTGTTTACAAGATTATTTTAAAACATTTCTGCTGATAAATTTGAGAGGGCTTGTGGAATTGATCGAGCTTGCTCGATACTGTATATGTGAGTTGAAAGCGCGACGATTTTTCTGAATCATTGATTTGAAATGAGCTTCGCCATTCTATTTCGAAGCATTTCGAGTGCAATAATCGCGATTGTACGTTGACAATGATTTCCACTACAGGATGAAATATCTATTTATTTAGTTTAACGCGATTGTCCAATAATTCACATGAAGTGTCCTCAATCCATTAAGGTTATTGTCGATGCTTATTTTATTTATTCTGACTTGATGTACTTATTAATTGAAATGTCTTGAACAATTTATTCATGTAAATGCGATTTGCTTGTAATTGCCGAACTCAAATTTGTCAGAAATTGTCAATATTAGTATAATTTAGTTGTTTACATCAATATATGAGCAATTCTCAGGATTTTCTGCAAAAAAGAGGGTCCAAAAAAAAATAAAAAAAATTTTGAGGCCCACTTTTATAAGTTTTTTCTCGTTTAGTAGGTCATATAGTATAGGAGAAAGTTTTGGAACAGTCGAAGATGGTCTTGTGACACTGTTTTAGAAAAAATCCTTTTTATACCACTCTAACCTCAAAATCACAACTTTGATATGATTTTTCGGCGCTCGTGGTATAAAATACCGTTCGAAACTAGTGCGTAAGTCGATTATTTAGCTGGTGTGACTTTTTCGACTTTTTTAGCTGGTGTGACGACTCGCTTCGCTCGTGCAAAAAGTCACACCAGCTAAATAATCGACTTCCCCACCCGTGTCGAAATGTACTATTTCTTATGGAAATTTAACATGGGAAAAATGGATGAAAAGTAGTCACTGATGATGATCAAATAGTAAGCTTTTAAATGTGCCAACAAATATTTCACAAAAAAAGCGATTAAAGTAGAAAAAAAGAGCTTTAATTTAAGCTAAAGATCGTTAAAATCGGTCGGTTCTGCGCAAAGTTACGTGCATTTGAAAATCGCGAAAAATTACAAAAAATGAACGATTTTTCCCGAATTCACGTAATACAACCATTTTTGGTCATTTTTCACGATTTTCAAATGCACGTAAATTTTAAATTAAGGACGCTTGCTCATTGCAATCGTAGCCAAAAGTACGCAGAGTCGAACGCCGTACGCCTAGCGCTCTCTCGGGTCTCCCCACTCTCAAAATTTCACGCGAGACTGTACACGTACACTGGTACACATGGCGCCGCTTCATCGGTGTGTACATTCACATCGAAGCGCTCCGTCTGTCTGTGTAGACACACGCGTCGCGCGCGGGCACGCCATTGGTTTGTTTACACGCACACAAGGACACGCGCGGCCAAAGTTACCTACTTTAAACAACTGTATCTCGAAAACGGTGCTGCTAGGCTTTCTGGATTTTGGAGAGCTTGTTTAAAATATCATCATTAGTAAAATATCTCTTTTTCGTTCAATTCTATAGAAAACTTTTGGCGTTATTAATGAAAACGTTCATTTTTTCACGACTTTTTCATAAGACACCGTATTAAATTGTCTAACTTTGATAGCTTATATCTCATGAACGGTGTTGCTAGGCTTTCTGAAGTTTACAGATGTTGCATATAATAACAATAAGAATCTACCCTGCAAGTTTCATAAGATTCTATAGAAACTCATTTTGTGAGCAAGCGTCCTTAAAGCTCTTTTTATCTACTTTAATCGCTTTTTTGTGGAATATTTGTTGGCACATTTAAAAGCTTACTATTGGCTCATCATCAGTGACTACTTTTCGTCCATTTTTCCCATATTAAATTTCCATAAGAAAAATGGATTTTTTTCTAAAACGGTGTCACAAGACCGTTTTCGACTGTTCGAAAATTTTCTCTTATACTATATGACCTACAGAACGAGAAAAAACTTATAACAGAAGTGTGACTCAAATTTTTTTTTTTTTTTTTGGACCCTCTTTTTTGCAGAAAATCCTGAGAATTGCTCATATACTCACGTTCTGGAGCTTATATTTGAATACTTTATTAATAATTTTATCCATTTTTAGTAATTGATGAAGCGAATTATAATCGTTTATTAAGTTTCATTTGGGTATTTTCAGGGTATTTTATTGCGAAAAACAGTATATATTATTAGCACCCTACAAAATCAACGCCTCAACTTACAACATTATATACTTTAATTTCGATAAATATCTGAAAACCACGATTTCTCCATCCTCCACCAAAATTATTATACCCTCCGACTCATCCCAACTGTGAGTTTTGAATCTTCAGCCCTCAGCCCCTCCTTGCAAAAGCTCTCCGCCTCGCACCCAAACCAACGCCATGTGCGCACCACGTGTAGCTTGCGAACTGGTCCTCGGCCAATCCTCCAACTCCTGTGCACATCCAAGCCCTGCAGATTCCCGACAAAGCCCTGCGCGCAGACCGGCAACAGCAGCAGCAAACGGGGGAGAGGAAAAAAGGGGAGGCTCGCACGACGCTCATCCAGCAGTAGCTTCTGGCCCCGTTTCGTCGCCGTTAAGCAAGAATAAAAGCTTGCCCCCCTCCTTCTCGCGTGCGCTCTCGGCTTCGGCGCGGCTCAGCGCAGCGCTGGCACACCAGCTTAGCAAGCGAGCAAGAGAGGGGAAGAGCAGCCGGGCCCAAAAGGAATAAAGAGTCGGAACACCTGGCCGTTGGCAGCAGTTTGCCTCTGGTCGCCCTGCGAGAAGGTGTGCGCTCTTCGCCTCTCCGATGGATCGTTCTTCGCCCGCCTGCTTGTATAGGATTTTTTTTGAACTACATTAACGCGTCGTCGTCGTTTAGAGATGGTCGTGTCCAACTGGATCGGAGATATTACACGAGGGACAGCGCATGCGGAGTGAAGGAAAAGTGTGAAGCCGCTGTAGCACCTCTGCTTTTTCTTTGTGCGCGCTGCTCACCTCGCCGCATCCACGTATCTCTCTCGTTATGTATATACCTTCACCGGAGAAGAGAGAGACGCTCGCACGCACGCCAGCCAGCCAGCCAGCCAGCCAGCCATGCACACGTGCGAAAGGAAGAGGAGGACGAGTTTCTCAGTGCGCGTATATTATGCCTGTGTGTATATTATAAGACACGCTTACACACACAGATGGACAGATATACCTACGTACATGTATACATGATGTACAGTGTGTTTTGCGTGCGCGGAACGCTGGACCTCGGTCGACTCTACACAAAAGCTGCTTTCTTTTATGTAACACACACACACATACACACACAAACACAAAGTGGAACGCGAGCCGCCGCTGCGGCGTCCCCTGCAAGAAAGGAGAAAGAGAGAAAGAGAGAGAGAGAGAGAGAGAGAGAGAGAGAGAGAGAGAAAACGAACGCGAAACGTGCGCTCAGGCACCGCGGAGCGAAGGGGCGAGAGAACGAGAGAGAGAGAGAGAGAGAGACGGACAGACACAAGGACGAGGAAGAAGGTAGCAGCATCAGACGCAGAAAGTCTTCGTCAGACGAAGAGTGTTTACTGTTTACGCTAACGTCCTTTATTCCCCTTCGGGTAAGTAGGTAACGAAAGCTATATATATATACATACAAGTATTGCATACATATACGTACATTGTAGCATATACGCGCGCGGGATGCTCATAACGGTTGTATAAGTAGAGTTGACATTGCGTCGCGCGGCCCGCGCGCTGCTGGATATAATCGTCCGTGGCTATTGGTGCAGAGTTCAAGGCTAACGGTTCTCCGGTTTATCGGATCGGAATTGGAGAGAGAGGACGGATTTGAATGAGCCGCTATGCTCTTCTGAGAGAGAAGCCGCTTTTCTCTCTCGCAGCGGTGTTGTTTTAACGGGAGTTTTCGAGATTATTAAGTAAATGAGCACTCGTTTCACGATGAGAGACAATGGAGTGTCGATCAGTTGCTTCGCATGTCGCTCTGTGTATATAAATACACACGTAGATAGATGCCTGCAGCTTGTTTTTTCTATTTTTGGTTGGCTTGTTTATTAAGTAATTGTGTTTTATGCCTCTCTGTTGTGGTTTTCAATTATGGAACGAGGATATGGGTATTGCGAAACCGATGACTATTGAATCTGATTACTTGGTATAGTCAAGTGTGTCCCATATCCTAAATACAAAACGCGAGTTCACATCCGACAAGTAATTATGAACGTTTTTGACATCCAACGCATGAACATTTTTTACCGTCCGATTCCGAAAAATAAAAAAGAAATTGTCTCTCCACATCACAACCGATTGCAAAAAATTAAAAGTCGGAGACGATCTCGCTGCAAAAGTCAAACCAAGCCTTAGCGTTCCAGCGACGCATTACATTGTACATCTGCGGAGTGACGAGAGAGGCTGGAAGGGATGGGAGAAGAACACACACATGCGCGCGAAAAGTCGGGAGCGGCGTGAGCTTTCGAGCAACGCGTAATGTTGGGCGCACGCGTTTATTATGCAACCGCGTCACGGCGGGTGCTGGCCCGAGCGTGTTTGCGGCACGACGACGATGATAATGATAATGGGGATGTGGTTTTCGGTGTGACACGTTGTTTTGCTTGTTGATTAATTGGAGATGTACTGGTAAACGATAAATAACGCTAAAATAGTTCGACTTTCAATGTTTTGATATTTGATTTAGACAGGCATGCACTCCTTTGCGACGTTAACCGATCGTTCATCGATACCACACGCACTCCCACCACCAATCCCCGCACCACCTAACCTCCTCTCTGCCTCTCATCGACCCAGCGTCGAACATCTGCCGGTCAATTAACCCATTAACCGCCAGCACCCCGGCAAAGCAATTAACAACTTCCTCCCAAACAAAGAAACATTTAAATCTCGCGCAAAACTCCTCTCCCAACATCCTATCGATCTCTCTCTCCCAAATAATAAAACACCCGAAGAAGCCCGCGCGCGCACAAAGAAATCGCTCTCCCCCTCCTCTCTCGCGCGCACAAAGCGATCATTCGATGCCCGGCTAATAACGTGATTACGGCGCAGTTACGAATCATCCCCCTGCATGCATGCGCGCGCTCGATGGAGGGAAAAGGGGTCGTATACGTGCGAGGGGTGGAGAAACAGAGAGCGAACATATAGGACCAAGGGGGAAAAGCGCGCGCGCGTGCAGCGGCAGCAACCCGCGTGATTCGTTGGTCGGAGGAGTGGGGAGCCGGCGAGCGAGCGCGCGTGAGTAATCGCGGGAAAGAGAAAAGAGAGAGAGAGCGGGGATAAAGGGAGCGATCGCCGCGCGCCCCGGCGCAGTCTTCGCGGGCGCGTCGTCCGTTTCCAACGTCTCTCTCGAGCACAGTGCTCGTGGTGTCTATGAAGTGTACCGACGCAGAGAATAATAGTGTTTTCGTCGTGTATACGTATATAAGCTACTTTAGGCTGGACTATTTTCGCGCTTTGGAATTTTTTCCGGATCGGGCTGTGTTTCTTTCGTTATTTATTTTTCTTTTGTGATGTGAATTACTATCGCCGGTGCCATCATCACGTAAGAAACATAGGAACATCGCAGAAATTGTCCTTGATTTGTACACACAACACATGAGTGCGGGTTTGCTTAGCCAAACGTGTTTATTAACAAGTGTCCTTTCTCAAACCTTTTCTTCCATTTTTACACATCCAGCGTTTTTCACAAGTTCAATCGCGTTTTCTTTGTCCCGCTGTACTTTTCTTAAACGAAAACTCGGCCACCTTTCTCGCTTCACACTCGACTTGCCATTTTGTAATCCTGAAAAATCCGGCCCACGCTCTTCTCCCTCTCCTTTTCTCTCTTCCTGGAACAGAGCTACGCACAGCCAGCTCGCGACGCTTCGCTTTTGTTCGCGCGCGGCCGTTCGAAGAGAGCCGTAAACCCCGAGGCGGCACAGTTTCATCTTTCGCGTGTATGTTGTATACCGGCGGCGCGGAGGCCCCAAAATGATAGGCCCCGCGCGCGTGCGATTTGTGATTCGAGGCGGAAGGGAAAAAGAGAGAAGAGAGCAGAAGCGCCCAAGAGCAGCAGCAGCAGCCGACTAGACAGTCTCAAGGCCGCGCGCACAGGTTTTTAGGGTATACAGCGGAGTTGGAGAGGAGGTTCTTCGCCTCCTTTGTGCTCGCGCCTCATGCGAGCGAGATCTTTGTGCTTGCCGATGGATAAAAAAAAAAAAGAAATTGTGGTATAACGTTGCACACAGTGAATCAGTTCGTAAATTTTGTTGTACGCAGACGGTCGATGGAATTTACGGATCGTTCTAATGTTTCTCGCGCGCGCTCGCGGTAGAGGGGGATTCTACGAAAGCGAGCGAAGCATTTTCTCCGAAATCGCCGCGGCTTTATTTAATAAACCTATATCGACATTGATTAGTTTCATCCACGTACGGTTTAGCTCGGCTGAAATTTTTCAGTCCGCGACGGCTACATGATCGAGAATGTACGCACACGGCTAGTTCTCTCTCGGGCTTAAATAAAGTTATCCATTTATCTCTTAATTCAACCTTCTCTTTTCTCCCTCGTGCTCTTATTCTTCTCTCCCGTCCTCTCTTCTTTTTGCTCTCCGCGCGAGTGAGCGCACACGCGGTGTCTTACCACTTGCTGCTTTCCCACTCGGTTTTACGTGCCCCTTTTTTTCTCTATCTCTCGTTCTGTCCTTTTTGCCATCGCCGCGCCGCGCACACGTGGTCTCCCAAGGCAGCATACGTTACCGGCGCCGCGTGTATTTCCCTTCTCCCCTCTCGGATAATAACGCAATCGAACGGCGAGGTGCATTGTAAATACGCGTATACTCTGTTATTACTGTACTAATTTTTATTATTCATTCATTCAGGCGAGAACATCGACGAAGGAAAAACCGCACATTGGTTCTCTCTCGCTCTGTTCAGCAGTTCATTCATGACGCGTAAGTACGACAAAAGCGAGAGCAGAAAACGATGGGAGAGGGACAGTAAGCGCGTGTATATGCGTGCTTGTGGTCGCTTTCCATCTCCCTCTTGTGTTCACGACGACGCCGCCGCTGCGACGGTCGGCAAATTGGCCAGACAGAAAAAGAGAGCGAGCGCGAGATAACAGCAGCCGCCGCTGCCCCTTCAGTCGATGAGAAGAGCACGCCGGAGGAGTGGCAGAGAGCAACATTGCTGGAGAGAAGAAAGAAGAAAAAGAAGTCTTTTTTGCACGTAAGATAGGTCGAGATCGGTGGCAATATTTCGTACAGGTTTTAACCCTCAACATTGCACTTGTCCCGGCCTATCGTAATGCGCATGTATCGTCGTCTGGAAACAGCTCACTACTTCGGACAACGCTGCGTGTCTTCTTTGTTCTTCGGTGCTGTGAGACAGAAGAGATAAAAGACGGGGACTGAGACAGGCGAGGACGAAGGCACTATTTGTGTATTTAGACATCAAATTGCACTCGTCCCGGCCTGCCGAAGTCGCTCGGTTTTCATCGAGGGACGACGGACGAGAGAAATGCGTTCTTTATAAGCAATGCGAGAGTATATAACCGACGCCGTAAGTAGTGTATAGTTAAAAAGCCGGCGGCGACCACGTGTTTGCGCGCGCTCGTGGTACGTTTGTCAGATGACCGGTTGCCGACGGTCACATTTTGTGATATAGAAAAATCTGAGTGAGAGTTTAGTATAAGATTTAGATAGGTCTTTATTGTACTTGTAAGTTAGATACAAGAATGTTCTGATCAATTTCAGTAGATACATATAAATTGTGACTACGAGCAAAAAATTGCTAATGAATTATTGTACAGCTTAGGTTTAGCCAGTTCTTTTATAAATATGTTGCTAAGTTTATATTCATAACAGTTTTCATATCATTATTTTTTCAAATCTCATAACTAACACATTTCGAAACGTGCGCTTATTTTATTATACTGAGTAAGGGTGCATTCCTATGCCTGCCGAAAAATTCAACGGAACGCATTTAAGTCCGTGAGAGGGAGAAAGAGGTTTCTTCCGGGAATGTCTCGTTTTCGCGAGCTTAAATGCATTCCGTTGAGTTTTTCGGAACGCATGGGAATGCACCCTAAATAATTTTGTAAATTGTACAGAAAATAATATTGTAACCGTTTTCCATGTATGTATATTTAAAATATGGACTTTACAGTTATCTAGCTAAAATACGCTTCTAACGGAGAAAGATTTTCATTTGAAGAAAAAGCAATTGTGTACTTCGAAAAGGCCAGGTAATTTATCTACAACCTCTATTACTGACAAATTATTATTTGGGAACTGTGATATAACGTACCGCAAAGTACACGGATTCCTAGTTCCATTCACATGCAAAACGAGAGCGAGTAAAGCTCGGTTCCTTAAAATTTCGCCACTCTCTCACGTCCTTAAAAAAAAAAAAAAAAAAAATACGACAAACAACCAGCTGTTCCCCATCGTCTATACAAATGTAAATCGTAGGGGAGACATTAATATTTAATTAGCTCAAGAAAGCACAAGAAATTCAGCGGGTCGGGTCGACAAAAAAAAAAAGGGTCACACGCATCCCCGCTAACGAGATTTTTCTTGCACACCACCTCATGTATCCTCATCCCCGTTGTCATGCAGATTTCTGACCCTCAGTTGTGCGCGCGTCTTTGACCGTCAGCAGTTCGCACGCGAACGAGATTTCCGGCGTCGTGGGAATGTTGGGGCTCCGTAGTGCGCGGTGCGGCCCAGATCGTGCTCTCGTTTATTTTTCTCCTTTCGCTCGGTTCCTTTTTCTCCCTTTTTTGTTCTCTCTCGAGTTCGGTCTCTTACTTATCCTGCACAGGACTTTGTGTGTGCGCGCGCGCGCGCGTACGACGGGAGGGATGACGCTTGAAAAGGCTCTTGAGAGCGGAACTGATGTTTTGCGTTTTCTGGAAACTCCCTCCAGTATCTTTTTATCCCTTTTTTTCCTCGAGTTCTTTCCATACTTTGGCGTTCGGTCTCTTTCAGCTTTTGTGTCCGCGAGTAGCAAGAGGTAGAGACAAACTGGGGCGGATGGCAATCCGAGCTCTCGCTCCAAAATGAAGGAAATCGACGTTTCATTTTTCTTTTGTGTATAGTCGAGAGAGATGAGTGTCGCGGGGATACGAGATTTTTCGGTTAAGGAATGCGAGAGGATTTTTTTTTTTTGCTTGAATGGTCTGAGTATAGGGTTGTTATAGATGGGATTTTAAACGCCGCTGGGCAACTTGCGAGGAAATAATTTTGATGTCTATTTGTAAAGTTGTATTTTACGATGTTTGTTTTAATTATTATTAAACTTAGCAATTAAAACAAGATTTATAATACAGAAATTAAATATTAATTATTGTGTATAACGTTTTACCCTCGTTTTTAAATATTCATTACAGTAATCGTTAACAAAATTAAAAAATGGAATGGTTCTATTATTGACAAGATTCCGTACTATTTTCGCGACTCAATGTATTTAATAAAAAAATCTCGATTTTACACGCGCCAAAAAACTAGTCAAATTATGATTTTTAACCATTTTTTTAAATAACATTTTCTCCTGAACAGCGAAATTTTATAAAAGAAAATCTTGTATAAATATTTTTCATTTAAAATAAACAATCTATTTTCATTTAAAATAAACAGTCATTATTTGCGCTCTCCACGTCCAAAACTTCTCAACTCTACAACACAACCACGTAATTTCGGAGTCTGCCTCTCACACACACACTATACTCGTAAAACATTCAGCAAACTTGTTTTATACGCGCACCACCACTACCACCACCACTATTCGCATAAAACAAACCCCATAGTGCGTATATAGCATGTACCGTAATCCAGGATCAAAACAGGAGGCGATCTCGCGACTCGACCCAGAAACCCGTCGCTCGCGGGGGATTCGCCCGGCTTTTTATTCAATCGCGATTACACATCCTTACGTAATCCCTTGCGCGCGCGCGTCCTCGTTCTCTCCTACTGCTCCTTTTTCTCCCTCTCACGGACCGTGGCTCTCGCGCGCGAAGGGGATAGATGGAGAGAGAGCAAGGACGCGCGCTCGACTCGAGAGAACGGGAAACAATGTATACCTATATATATATATACACGCACGCGCGCGAGGACAACAAAGAAACGCAGAAACAGAGCGACCCTATAAACTCGCCTATATAAAAGTCCCACGTTTTTCCTGCGCATACGTGTGTGTGTGTGTATACACACACACACACACACACACCTATAGCAGCGACAAAGGAAATCACACGTCGAACGCTCTTTTCCCTTTTGCATCGGGCGCGTAAGTAGGGAAAAAGGGGGTCGCTCTCTCCGCTCGCTCGCTACTTTTTTGTTCTGCCGCTCTTGCGCGAACCGCCGTTCGAAAAACGGTTAGCGCGCGAACGGCACGTGGAGACGCCGCAAAGAGAAAGTACGCCACGGGGTGGTGGGCCGACGGGCTCGCTTTGTGCCCTGCATGGAGGGAAACATCTCTTTATTCGGGGTCGTGCCTGTGCGATTAGGGCTTGCGCGCGCGATTCGATTTTCGTCGTTGCAACACGTGGGGCAACGTCTGATGCGCCGTAGCCCTCTGCGATGTCGCACAGGTCTTTAATCGGGGGTGATTTTTTGTTTCCCCCTTTTTGGAGCACGCCCGACTTGTAACTGGGTCAAATGCAAGCGATGATGATGATGGCGTTCGATTGTTGCTTTGTTGGCGCGTTTCGAGCGGAGTGGAGGATGTATGTATGAAGGGTGTGTACATGGGCCTTTGTAGATAATGGATTAGAGTTTCGTGTCTTGAAGGTTTGCCCGAGAGAACGTGCGCTTTGTCTTGCAAATCGAGGTGAATTAATCCACAGGGTTTTCTGCGCGCTTGGGGAGGGGTTATAGGACGAGAAATTAATTTTTCGACGGTTGCAATATGGGATTGTTGTGGCTGCGGAAAGGACATTACAGATGTGTGTAATATCATTGCGTATTCTTGAGTAATTTGAGACTTTGCGGCCTCGTAGAATAAATTTTCCCGGATAAAAATCTATATTGATAGGAGGCAAGTGAATGTAGGTATATCTTGAATTCTTTATTTTCATCAATTCCGTGAGTGAATAATATACGTAAATTTGTAAGCCTTCTATACACATCTGGTCATTCGAAGCTCCTACAAAAACTCAAGATCGAAAGAAAATGTAGTGTATAGGGAGGTATACAGATCCGTTCGAGGACAAATCGCTCATCCTTCAGACTTAATAACGTACAGCACGACCACTTCAATTTCCCAGCCCTACAAATAACGCCATAAAGAGCCGGCGTACCCTTCAAAACTACATATAGCTTTTCTCATCCCTTACACACACGCACGCACGTACACATACTTACACTCCAGGCAAGACCAATAACGAAAAAATCGCGACCCTCCTCAACAACATCCTCGCGCACCGGCGGCTCTCTCCCTCTCTCCGGGCAAAACGAGATCAGCGCGCGGCGACAGGGAGAAAGAACGACGCAGGACGTTGCGCTGAGAGAGACAAAAAGAAAAGGAGAGCGAACTCCGAAATGGTCTTCGGATATAGTATTACGCTTTGTCTACCCGCGAGAGCGGTTCGGCTCTTTGTATATACATATATACGCGCGCGCACGAATCCTCGCGGCCGCTGCTCCACGTGAAGCTCGTTTTTAATTCTCTCTCTCCCTCTCTCCTGAGATGCGCGAGAATCGAGGGGGAGCCAGCGAGAAACTTGATCAAAGAACGTCGTGTCGTGGATCCGGAGAGGGAAGAAAGGAAGCGAAGTGCTCGCTCGTATGTGTATGTACGCGCGCGCGTAATAAAAAGAAAGTATGCGTAGCGCTCGCACACACAGATAATACACATGCGCTCGCGTATACATATACCGTATATATACCCCATAGAAAAATAAATCCTGTTTTCCATTCAGCGAGTCGCGCGTTGGCGCTTATACATACATATATATACCTTATATACGCACACCTCTCTACAGACGCGTGTACAAGCCTCTCGACGAGTCCCACGGTTCGTTCGCGAGTGCGCGCGCAGGTATACGTACACCTGGTCCCCCGATAAGGCCCCGCGCGCTTTATTTTTCCTCGTTTCGTTTCTTTTCTCTCCCTCTCGCTCTCTCGAGCGCGTGCGGATATACATATACCTACCCCTGACGAGGGGTGAACTTTGCGCGCTCGTTTTTGCGCGTGCGCGTACCGATCGATATTGCGCGTGTGGATGGGCTCGCTGCTCTTTGTTTTCGAGGGAGGTGCGGTGTTTTTATGGAAGAATTCCGCGGGGCTTTCCCATACCAGCACGTGCGCGGGACATTCGAGACGCGCGAGCGGGCTGAGTCATGCCGGTGGGGTAGTACGTAGGAAATGGGATTTTCCGAGGGTGGTGTAGTCGTATGAGAGAGTAAGGGGGAGGTGGCTCGCTTGTAGATTTGATTAATCTCGGGTGACGGTTAGGTGTATGGCTTTATTATTCATTGTATTATATAGTTGTCCATGTGGGGATACAAATTTGCTTAGCTGATGTTTATGAGATCATTCGATACTCGATTGGAGTAGCTGTATATATGCGAGTCAAATAATTCTTCAAGACATTCTTTTACTTCGGCATGCTCATTATAATATATTTATTCAAAGTTATTGCAATATTGCTTGCCTGCCGTCCCGTATTGAGATAGCAACAGATATATTTAAAAAAAACGACAACAGTCACATCAGACTTTGATTAAAATCCGCCGCTATTATTTCACTCGAACGAGAGAAAACGTTGCAACGAAACGTGAGTAATACGCGTGCCGAATTCACCGCGCATAACGTAATTCACGCCGATGTACAAAAACAAATGTACCGTAATCATATATCCGCTCCTTTTTCGAGTCCGTTTCTTATTTCTTTTTCATTTTGAACCCTTGAGCACGGGCAGACGACGACTATGGTACGTAAGTACTCGGGCGCGAGTTTCGTTAGAGGCTGTAAATTTAATGTACGTATTTCCGAAGCCTCGTATAAAGCGAGCGTTCGTTTATCTCAAATGATGCGTCGTGTGAACGTCAGCGCTAATTATAAATTTAATTGTTTACGATTTTACAGATTTTTCGCCACCAATCTCTAGCATGAGCCATCGATTACTGTAGTTTGGTCGATTGGAAATTATTTACGGTTGTGCGATTTCCTTAATAAATGTGGCAAAAATGAAATCTATTTGGTTTTGTTTATTCGATTTGTAATTGTATTATTTGGAATATTATTCGCAATCTAAGCTTTAAGAGGATGACTTTCTTACGTACTTTATTATTTAATATACATATTTTCAAAATACGAACTAATTTATTAATTTTGAAAAAACAAAAATTGATCGAGAAATATGAAAAATTAAACACAGAAACCTTGAGTTGAGTACGGTCTCCACTCAATTGATATACTAATACTTTTAATATACCAAAAAATATTTTCATAATATTGTTTCAATAAATATTTTTTTCCATCATAGTATCACACATGTCTCACTTCAAAAAGCTGTTGCATCAGGTGCCTCGGATAGTCGGATACTCTCATATACGCGAAACTCCGTAAGGAGATAAAATTTCAGAAAGCCAAACGGCCAAAACGATCGGGAGGAAGTAGCAGCCCAATTGAAATCAGTCGTCCTCCTCGCGGACGTAAATATGTATACCTAAACTTCATTGAAATCCTTCACAATAAGCCGCACGCGAGGCTAGAGCTGGCCGGCTGCGTCGAGAGAGAAGCGGTATTCGCTTGTATACCAATACGTATATGTGTATTATTATTGTATATGTATGTATGGCAGAGGATGTGATGTACACGCGGGAGAGAAGCTCACGTGCTTTGAAATGTTTTTCTCCGCTTTTTTATGTATATAATTGATAGCTATTCGAGTGGTCGTTATTCTGTCGGGGCAAAGTGCTGTGAGATTTCAAGGGCTGTAGATTTCGTTTTCGATAGGGCATGGTTATCTCTTGTGATGGATTGAATGATAGTGAGGAAATATTTCGTGCGCTATACTATAGTCTATAGTGATGTGCTTGAATTATCGTTGAGTTGCTGCTTGAATTTAAAATTTTTGTATGACTGTAAGACTGATTTCCACTGAAAAAGTCCATTGAACAATTCGCAGTAACGTTTTCCTTGAAAATACTGAATGAATGTCAGGCTTTTTCTAGTTGACTTCAAACTAAACAAAATGTACAATAGAAAGAACAACATGTACTTTTACAATAGCCGAAATCCAGCTGTTCTGCCCGGCTCCCTCGCTCGGAAAAATAACACGGAAAATGCCTGACAAGCTTGTCGCGCTATTTTCACTCTCACGTTCCGCCTTGAAGTTTAGGAGTCCGCGTCGCGCCATAAACCAGCATCACCGCTAAATAAATAATAAAACTGCCGAAAAGCAATAACGCACATATATACACAAAGCGTCACTTAGGGCCGTATAATTTTTTATACGCAAATTCCCGCTGCCACGCGTGTACCTACATATATTTTTATCAAAAAGAGAGCGAGAGTGAGAGAGCGAAAGAAAGCAGAAGGAGGGCCCGAAACATCCAGGAGCTGTTCCCCGCGGCATTCATATGCTAAACAATATAAAATTCGCTGAAAGAAAACGATTCCCTATCTTATAAAACCGGGGCTCGCGCGCGCAAGGCGCAGGCAGCTGTTGCGCTCATGCTCTCCACCTCTCTCCTTCCTCTTTCAAATTAAAATCCCACCGCTCGGTACGAGAGGAAGAGAGAGAGAGAGAGCGTCAAACTAGACTCGCGGAGGCGGTATCTGCGTGCCCTCTTCGTGTATACCTACACCGGGCGGCCCTGAACTTGCTTATATTATTCTCGCTTGCGCGCGCGCGCGGAGCCTGATTTGGGATCCGCGAAGGGCCGAAAGAGGTGCTATAGTAGCTGCGCGTGTAACGGATGGATTGAGCGATTTAGATGCAGTTTTTACAGTTGCGCGGTGGGTTTTTTTCTTCGCGCGCTCACTGGTGTACATGTATGGAGCGAGTACAGGTATTATTCTCGTTGGCGCGATGAATGATGGGAGAGAGAGAGGGAGAATAGGGCGATTGAATGTTTTTTCTTTTTTTTTTTTTGCGAGCGGCATGGCGGTGCGCATTTTACTAAGGGATGATTTTTGTTTAATGAGATAAATTGCCGGTTTTTGCCGTCGAGGCGGTACTTCATTATTACGCACGTGCAGTGCTCCCGTGTGTGTTGGGTGTTTTTAGGATGTAACGTTCCTGTCCTGTTACGGAGATTAAGCAATTCTTTAATACGTTCATTATTGCTAAATTTTGTATGTGCATGTACGTAAAAGAAGAAATAAATTCAATATAATAAATATAGTTTCGATCAGATTTTGTACGTAAAACGTTGATTGCAATATTTTAATAAAGTAAAAGTAAAAAAGAAACTGGAACTTCTCATACTATACTATAGATATGCGAACGCAGAAGTATTCAATTCCATATTGCTGAATCACGAAGAATAAAATGTCACGTCATAATTACACTATACTCGATCTATTTTTGATCGTCAAGACTTTAATCGAAGGGTGCGCCAATCATTTTCGACTCGATCTGATATTATATATGTGTATACTGTAAGGAAATGGAGCGCGACCACGTGTTGCTTCATGTCAAGAACACTTTCGAAGTTGGATTTTAAAGATACATATATATACAAGCAAGACGTTTAAAGTAAAAAAGATAAAGAAAATTATTTCTCATTTTTTTTTTATTGAGTTTTACAATCCAGATTGTTACTTAAGAATTAAGCAAAATAATATTATTTATGATTATAAAATTTATAATCTTATATTTCTTTTTTATTCATACCCTCTTTAATATACAAAACGTATTTTAAAGCCACCAGTTTTAAGTTTTATATAATCAAAATTAATGGTGCACTGTATACACGTGAATTACGTACGTGTTTGATTGTGAACAGTAATTTTATAGTGTATCTCATAATATTCAAGAATTACTTTGATAAATAAAAGCAAATACATAGTTATAATATAAATATTACAATTTTACAATTTTGAACTTCAGTCACCCTCCCGCTCTGAAAGTAAAAATTAACCACATAAGTCGCGATTTCATGCGGCGATTCTAGTGTAGCGGTAACTGGCGCCGCGCGCCTTCTAAATTAGAGGTCAGTAAGATTTCGTGGCTGTTTCAAAATTCATGACTCTACGTAAACTTGTATTATGTATTTCGATCTTCTCAATCCAAATTTTCACATGCAGAAAAATGCTCCGATAATTTGTTACAAATAATAATGACAAAAATAGCAATTTTACCTCAAAAACTATGAGTTCTACAAAAATTTGTAAGAATTTTTCCTACGCCGAGGTAGATCATATATCTGTGGCTTCCAGGATTAACGACTTAACTGAATTGTAATCAAAATTGAGTTAGCACCGGAATTTATACCTTCTAACTACTTTTTCATGTAGACTTGGTCCGGAAATCTGAAACGCGTTCAAAGAGCAAATATCAGCTAAGTGCATAACCACTTAACTGCACCTGTGCCCGGAAAAACCACTTAACTGAATATTTATATTTAATTAAAAGTATCATTTTGAAGTTAATACTACACAATAAATAGATTATGACATACCTATTTTTATAGCAACAGAGATCAAAGGCAATAGATAATAGAAGGTAAGACAACAGCTTTGATTACCGGGCGATGGGGCGAGTGTACATAAACAGTAACCGAGTGACATTTGGTATTCAGTTTACTGAATTCCATTGACTTCACGCACATTCTGCTGGAAGGTGCATGCGCGGGAATGAATACTTAAAAAAGAATTCATATTCTATGTTCCAAGGCACTTTGGTAAAAAGTTTGAAATTGTCAGTCTGTCCATCCATTACCATAGAAACTGGTAATTTTGTCTCGAATATTTGTAATTTTCACTACAAAATTGCTCACCGTGTACATGACCTACGGGAATTACTGTGACAGTATTCTTTATAGTATAAATATATACAAATCGATGGAAAAACATTAAACAGACTAGAAAACTGCAAATACACATGAGATGGATAAGCACTTAGAATACATAATAAATAAAACAAAATATTTTATTTTCATATTCCACAAAATAACAAAATTTATGACAATAGAAGGTTAGTATATCTATATATACGAGGAACAGCGAGGAATAAGCGCTGTTCCACATATATATAGATATAGTAACCCATGGTATTTCTGCATATGTTCCTTATATCGTGTTCTGTGTTCCTTTGGCTGTAAAAGGCCTAATGTTGAACTATAGATAATTGGACTAAGGTACACCATGAACTATGTTGAACTATAGATAATTGGACAGTTGGACTATGATACACTATGAACTAAGAAACACACACATATCATACGTATGTTACATGTAAGCATTTGACACAGTAACCTACTTTTAGCTCTTTAATTTTTGTAAACACAAGTGTCAGCTGAATCGAATACTCGGATGGTTTAGATTCGTTTTACTTCGCTTTTTACGTAAAAAGTGTTCTTTTTGTGTAATTTGAGGTTCGTGTGTTTTGTTGCACAGTATAATTATTGTGTTTATATAGTTGTGAACTTTGTGAAATATAAAAATAGTGATTAAAAAAAAAATTTAAAGTGACTTCTAACAGAGCTTAAAAATGGCAGGAGATGCCAGAGGACGATTTACCAGCACTCATCCTGACGCCAAATACTCAAGAGGAAGAGTGAAGAAGAGACCAAACATTTTTGGAGGGAATATCCACAAAGAAGAAAATGAGAGAAAGCGGAGAAGAACATCAACTTCAGCTAGAAAAATGAGAAATACATCAACATCTTCTCACTGCTATACGAAGAATAGAATTATCAACATCAGCATTCTGTTTCCTGAACTGGAAAAAAAGTGTTATGTTGCAGTGAGTGCCATGGACCTGTTTGTATAAGCGAATCCAGCCTTCAAGGGTTTGGATTCAAAATTGATATAGTGTGTGACAGATGTGGTCAAATTGCAGGAATAAATTCTTCCAAGAAAGTTGTCACCATGAGTAATGCATGGGAAATAAATAGAAGAAGTGTGCTAGCCACGCGTGCACTTGGCCACGGTCACACAGGACTATCAACTTTCTCTGGAATCATGGATTTATCACAACCAGTGGCTCATTCTGCTTATGATAAAATTAATGAGCAGCTTGGTAATATTTGTGCAGAAGCGGCTCAAGAGTCCATGGACACAGCAGTGAAAGAAGAACTAAAATTAACACCACCAAATACTGGACTTACTGGGTCTGGTGACGGCTCTTGGAGGAAAAGAGGCTTTTCTTCTTTACGAGGTGTTGCCAGCATTATTGGCAACAGATCTGGCAAGGTTTTAGATGTTACTATTAAAAATAGTTTCTGTAAACCTTGCTCAGTTTGGGAGAAAAAAAAAAGGAACAGTGGAATATGAAGAATGGTATGAAGAGCACGAACCAAATTGCACGGCCAACCATCAGGGCTGTGCTGGAAAAATGGAAGTAGATGGTATAAAGGAAATGTTCTCACGATCTGAAGAAAAATATGCAGTTAAGTATGAGTATTACATCGGTGATGGTGACTCTAAAGTGTTCAAGTCTGTCAGAAGCGGATCCCTATGGTGACAAACTACAAGTAAAGAAGATAGAGTGCATGTCCAGAAGAGGATGGGCACTTGTTTAAGAAACATAAAGAAGGCATCAGGAAAGAAGCTTCTATCGGATGGAAAACCAATGGGTGGAAAAGGTCGCTTGACAGGGCAGGTGATCGGAACCTTATCTTCCTATTATGGAAAGGCGATCAGAGACCATTCAGATTCTGTCACTGGTATGAGAAATGCTATTTGGGCTACATATTATCATCAGTTGTCTACCGATCAGAGCCCTCAACATCAATTCTGCCCATCAGGACTTACCAGCTGGTGTAAATGGCAAAAAGCAAAGGCCAACAAAAAACTCAAGACTTTTAAACATAAAGTAGCCATTCCACTGGCCATCATGGATCAGGTGAGACCAATTTATGAAGACTTATCAAGTTCAGATCTTCTCCAGAAGTGTCTTGGAGGTTTTACGCAAAACTCTAATGAGAGTTTCAGCAACTGCGTGTGGAAAATAGTTCCAAAAACCTCATTCAGTGGCTTGAAAGTTTTGGAAATAGGTACTCACATTGCTGTAACCTGCTTCAACCAAGGAAAAACAGGTATTCTAAATATCATGGAAAAGTTTGAATGCACTCCTGGATCGACTGTAGTACAATGGATGGAATCAAGCGACGAATTCAGACTTAGATCTGCAGAAAAGAAGACTGAAGGCAACACCAAGGATGCTCGTATTATGAGAAGACAAGCTAGAGAGCAGGTCCAGGATGATTCGTATGCAGCAGGTGCATTTTAAATTATGTAAGTATATTATATAATATATATGCTTTTGTGCATTAGACATGCGTATATTATGCATATTGTATATGTATATGTATACATAAACATACATATCTTACAAACATGCACACACATTAATTTTCACACACGAGGTACATAAAACTAAATTATATTTTTACACTTTTGTATGGAAATGTCATAAGCCAAGAAATAATTGTATAATTAAAATTTACTTGCTTATAGCATTTCCATGCAAAAAATGTAAAAATATCATTTTGTTTTATATGCCTGGTGTGTGCAAGTTAGTGTACGTGTGTGTATGTGTGTATGTGTATGTGTGTGTATGTGTGTGTGTGTGTATATATACATATTGTTTTAAATAATTAAATAAAATAATAAAATATATATTATACGTGTTTCAGTGATTTTGAAAGACAATACATCATCAAGCGACTACCATGGGACCTTGCAGGACTTGACAGATGAGGTTAAGACAACACATTAACAACAAGACTTAAAAAAGGTTTTTAACCTAAGGCGAAAAAAACGATAAGTATTTAAGATAAATAAATTGATGCACGTATAGCCAAAATGTTATAAAATGACTAAAAGTTGATTTTGTTTTCTAGGTCAAAAAATACCAAGGAAAATAAAATTCTACGCAAGGAAGTCAATGCCAAATTGTTTTTCATAACCAGTACATGCATAAATATCAATATCAACTAAAAGGGAGTCGTGTTTTGGATATTTTTATGTATTATGAGATATCAAAACTTTAAAGTTGATTTTCTCACAATATTGTTTTTAATAAAATAAGCTCACTGACCGTAAGCTTTAAAATATTCCTGCGGATGGATTGACTCCAGATTTAAACTGAGTATTTCTAAATGGTATAGTTTTCTTATCAGTGTATGGTTTTAAAATTGAATGTCAGAAAAAATTTTTACATTAAAAAAATGTTGGAAAAGTTTAAACAATTAAGAAAAATATCATAAAAAAAGAGGATAAAAAATTTTTTTTTCTTTGAATCAAAAATCCTAGCACTCTTAAGAAAACTATACCATTTAGAAGTACTTAGTTTAAGGTAGTTCTCTAATATATCAAAAAGTGGATTTCGAAAGTAACAAAATTCTAGCGTGTTCTTTAAAATCTAAATAATTTTTCTTTATTTTTTAAAATATAGGTTGCCGACCTATTTTTCAAGAAAAAAATTATTGAAAATGGTTACTTTTACATTGAGAGTAAATGACGCCACATAACGCATAACAGGAAGTAATAGTATTAGTTGATAAAAAAGTGGGTTTTCAAAACGAAAAACATAGCTTAAGAAAGATGAAATTCAGCTCTTTCTTTTAAGTTTATCAAATATGTGTCAAGCCAACCTTTTTAAAAAGATATAAATGATTATAAACACAAATAGCAGACGACATGCATGAGAGCGAGAGAGACAGAACGACGCGTATGGCACACTGAAAAAAATTTGGCACTCCAGCTGACCCGATAAATACATACGCTATGCCGAAAGTAGGGTCGACTGTTGTACCGCGGTTCGGCACATCTCCTGCCCCGTACTGGCACAACTCCTGTCCCGTAAAAGCATCGCGCGCCCCGTACTGGCACAGCTCCTCTCCCGTTAGGGACAAACGCTGTGCCAAAAGTGGGTGGTCTGACACACGCAGCGAAGGGGGCGCTGACGAACTGTGATGGAAACAGACGCCGTGCCAAATTTTTTTCAGTGCATGCGTATGGTATAGTTTGTGCTCTCGCTGAGCGCACAAACTATAACGCGTTAGAGAACTACCTTAAATCTAGAGTCAATCCTTCCGCAGGAACATTTAAAAGCTTACGGTCAGTGAAAAAACTTGTTTCATCGATAACTATGGTTCTGGACCATAAAAAAGGCTCAAACACAGGTCTAAGGAAAGGTAAATATACCCCCTTTTATATGTAAAAAGTGGGAAATAATTGGCTCACATTTATATATAGAAATATAAAATTTTTTTATTTCAGAAATAAAGGTGTCTTGCCCCCTTAAAATTTTAACCACTTATTAAACTCATGGAAAACTATATTTAGTTAAAATTTTAAGAGATTATCTTCATTTGTTTTTCAGGAAAAAATGTTTTATAAAAAAATAGAGTTTCCGTTATCGGACTATAAGAATAAAAATTATCCAATCATTTTGAAATTTGGAACAGATGTAGCTTGTTATTTAGTTAAGAGAATTAAAAATGGATTAAAAGGTCAAAATCAATCGAGTAGAAGCTGAGATCCAGGCGTACACACACACACACACACACACACACGCACACACATCCATACAGACATTTTTCAAAAATCATGTATTATGATTCCTAACACCTCGAAAAACAATTATAACATGTTTTTACAATAACTCAAAAAATTACTATCACAAAGCTTCCTCTAGAAGGAAGAAAAAATGTATCGATCACTGCTATTGTGATCATTGTGGTGGTTTCCGTTATCGATGCCAAACATTTTTTAATAAAAACGCAAATCTTTTTTTAGATAACTTTTTTATCAAAAGAAATAAAAATAATCTCTTGAAAATTTAACTAAATATTGTAAAAATAATTGTAATAATTGGTTAAAATTTCAAATTGATCAAATATTCTCTGAGATATCAGTATTAATAAACATTAAAAAAAAAAAATTTTAATCTGGAATATCTGGTCGTGATGATCATTTTTTTGTGTTTTTTATGCGCAATGAATTTTTTCTTTTGTAAAATATAAAATTGTATAATAATAATTTCTTTTTAATTATAAAAAATAGAAAGAGTACGTAAAAATAAAAAGTCACAAACCATTTAACATAGTCTCACCATACAAAATAAAGTATTAAATTTTAAATATTGGAATTAAAAATTAATTAAAGGAATCAGTAAATTAATTTTGAGGAAGCTACGTGCCAATGAATTAGCAGTGGTTTTTTAAAGATAATTATAATTAAATATTACTTTTTAATCAATAACATGTATTGTAAAAGTGTCATTTTCAGCAATTTCGGAATTCTTTTCTACTGGAAAACTACGAAGATCCTCTTTCACTGATAATTTTGTGTACAGGGAATACGGCTATATTTTCCTTCATCTGAATTTTCAATTATTATGTTTTACGTACGTCTTATTGGATGCAACGTTTTGACTTTTTAGATTGTTACGTCTGATTCAGATGTTATGAATAGATAAATGAAACTAATTGGTGTTGGGAAATTTATGCGACTAAACTTCGGGGGTGAAAAATAACATAGATTAAAGTTACGTAAATTTCGTTATCCACGCAGGCACGTAATCCCATAATTTTGGTCCGATTAGCGACACCATATTAAATTATTAAATAACAAGCCACCAGAAAAACATAAAATACTTTCAGTTATACGATTATAGACCGCCCTAACATCTTTTTCATATACTGGATCATTTAGTTTCTTTCAGCAATTTTAATTTCTGTTATTGCATGATTCTGTATCCATGTTGCGTCTTCTGTCCCTTATACTGAAGAAACTCATATGAGAACCCACACGAGATCGCATATGAGATCACATAATATATGACTTTCTATATCTGAGGAGGAATATGAGTTTTCAGTTTAATTGCAGTTTGATTAGAAAATGATATGAGGTCCTCATACTCGCTTCGCTCATGTGAGAAACGTCTCATGCGGTAAATAATCACCTTCCACGCCAGTGTCATAATTATATTACATTAATGTACTACTTATTTCAGTAGGGGTACTGCATCGTGACGTATACGTCGCTGCGGATGGGTCCCTATCCCCTATCCTTTCGTGTCAACTCACGATATAAGGTAAAATAGCCATTACTGGGACAACGAAAAAAGTGCGTCCTATACCGGGACAGTAATAAATACTATTAATAATCTAATATATATGAACTTAGATCATAAAAGTAAACATTTTTTAATCATTAAGTTCTAATTTATTCAATTACGTAATTTATTTTGATTCCAAAAAGTTATGAATTTAAAAGAAAAAATAATAAACAGTGCTCTTTCAATACAGTGTATCAAACATGTATGAACTTGCCATTCTGCTTGCTTTTGACGAGCGTTAGTATAACTGTTGTGATCTCTTAATTTATGAATTTCGATGAATAATGAACAAAATAATATTTATACATATTTTTAGTACATTTATAAATAAAATAAATATTCATTATAACGATTTTAATTACTATATATTTCAAAATTAGGTGTCCCACTTTAAGACAAGTTTTTCATGTAGTTGCCTATACTGGGACTGTATTTACATAGTATATTTTACCTTGATTTTGACATAAATATAGCCAAGTATTGGTAGAACGTTGAAAACTTACTATAATCGAGTATTATATATTCACTAATATAACCTTAAATTGTCCCACTTTTGGCAGTTTTTCCCACTTTAGGATGAAGTTTGATTACACCATAAGATTAACATTGTCCCAATATTGGCTTAATTGTCCCACTTTAGGGTGTATCTCGAAAAATCGTGTCCCACTAAAGGGTGAATGGACTACGTATTGAATGTATTTTTTAAAATTTTTTATACCACTCTAACCTCAAAATCACAACTTTGATATGATTTTTCGGCGCTCGTGGTATAAAATACCGTTCGAAACTAGTGCGTAAGTCGATTATTTAGGTGGTGTGACTTTTTCGCACTCGCTTCGCTCGTGCAAAAAGTCACACCAGCTAAATAATCGACTTCCCCACCCGTGTCGAAATGTACTAATAACATTTTAACAACATTTTTTTATTCGCGAAGCCAATTAAACGAAGTATAAACTATCTGTTGCAATTTTTATTTCACGAAAAAACAACAGTTCATTATTCTGAGATCATATGTGTAAGAGCTAGGTGATCATAAGTGTCCCAGTAATGGCTATTTTACCTCCCTGATTAAAAAAAAATATTAAATCCTATTGGATCCTATTAAATTCCCTATATAGTCCATGTATTAAGTCAGTAAAAAATCCTCATTAAAGTCGATTCAACTAACAGCTTTTTAAAGGAATGAATGGGTTTTTTTAATCAGGGCTTAGATCAGTTTAAAAATTGTTTTTCCTTTAAAAGAAACTTTCTGATCCAAACCTCTTTTATCCGTGTGTCACTCGAAGAACCATGAATTAAAGTTTAATAATTCTTTGTTTATAATAAATTATCTGGAAATTTTCCAGCAACGTAATATAAAAACTAGGACTCAGGAGATCGAAACACATTATAAGCTTCCAGCGATCTCGACACGTTTATAAGGCCGTGTCTACACTATGGGACAAACGCATGCGATCAGCGTGACTGCAGCCAATCACAGCTTGATTCGAGCGGTAGACACTCTTTCCTTCTGCGCGAGTCAAGCTGTGATTGGCTGCAGTTACGCTGATCGCATGAGCTTCTCGTATAGTGTAGACACGGCCTAAGATCGAGGGATAGTTGCTGCAAGAAAGTGTCTATCCGGAGTCCGGACCCCTCCCGTATAGAGTTCCTGCAAAATGGCAACTCGAAATACTTTAGGGTAAAATGGGAGCTTCATCGGCGTAGTTGAGTAGGCGGTTATCGCCTTATCGGTGCACACGAGTCGGTACATAACCTCCTTCCTTAGCAAGACGGGATGTGCTAAGCACAGTATTATCGTTTTGACAACTCGGAAACTAACGAATAACAAAAATGAATTCCTTAACAACTGGGGTCATAAACAGGTAAACTTTCTTAATTTTAATTTACTGCTTCTGTCAAAGTTATATAAGTGACGAAAAAATTTTTGGCTGATAACAGTACAAAAACGTTGTGTTATGCGTAGTATTTTTTGGCATTATTTGCGTTAAATAATCATCTGTAAATTATAGAAGTCATGATGGTTCTAGGAGGATAATTCAAAGGGTCATAGTACAACTACAATCTTTGGCAACTGCTGCATCTGCAAATCCTTCACAAGAGATTGAAATTCCACTACGTAAAGAAAGAGGACCTACTGACATTTTACATGTAATTTAGCTTTTTTGATAGAAAGTATCAATTATTATTAATAATTTAATGAATTTTTAATTATAATCTACCCGGCATAGGCTTTGGAATCAACTATTCGTCGTGATCCGACTGCTCCTAATTACAAATTTATAGATGATCCATTTCTTATTCCAACATCATTGAACAAGAAGCGCAGCTATTCACTTGCCCATGAAGCTGGTAAGAGAGCTGCAATGTGGGTTCGTCAACAGCATCCAGATCTTTTGACGAGTAGTCTCTCAGAACCTTTGGTTCAGGTATGAATTCTTTAATATTATATTTATGGTATTATACTTCATAAATTAAATGAGGTTTATACAAAAAGCAAAAACATTATGGTCGCAAAAAAATTATGGTTTAATTTTTAGGCATTTTTACCTACTGTAACATATGAAAATAAAGATAAAGTTTCTGAAGAAATTTTACTTAATTTAATAAAACAAGGTCGAGTTGCTGATGTTTTACATGTTTATGAATTATTGGATAAAAATGTATCTATTGAAACGAAACAAGCTATCTTTGAATTGCTATGCTTTTACAACAGTGATTTGGAATACATTTCAGAAGATTTTCCAGAGGAGCGTTCGTACCAACCTGAATCTGAAGCAACTAAGTGTACATGGAAGTGTGTCTATTTATAAATATAGTTACATTACGAAAGAAAACCACAAGTTATAATGATGATAAATTACAATAATAATCTTATGTTTTAGTCACACTCCACTAATTGAAAAATTATTTGAAGAACTTCAAAATAATGAAAAAACAGTGGTTGGTGCTTACAATGCTTTAATTTGTGGAACAGCAAAATATTTAAAGGTAATAATAAATGATAATATTATTATTATATTATTTTTCTTGAAAGGAGATTTATATTAAATAATTATTAAATAACATTTGTTACAGTCTGACAAAACATGGGAATTATACAATGAATGTTTAAGTAAAAATATACCTCTTGCGCTTAGAACCTACAATAATATCATGCTTTTGACATCTCTAATAAAGGATAATAATGCAGATCGTAGAGTTTTAATACAAAGTATTCTACAACACATGGTCAAGAATGGAGTCAAACCTGATGTTCTGACATTGAATGCTGCTTTAAAAGGCCTTGCAGGCTGGCAATCACAATTAGCAGCTAAAGATCTAGCACTTACACTATTGACAGAATTTAAATCTGCTGATATTGAGCCAAGTCTAGCAACATACTACTATTTGTTGTCAATTTTCTGTCGACAGAGTAAGTACATTGATCACATTTTATATAGTAGTATTAATTACTTTCAAATATATCTTTATTAAATAAAAAGAATTATGTTAAACAATTCGTGTTAAAATTTACATTTCCAGAATTGGAAACATCGTCTTTGTTTAAAACAGTCGTGATATTTAATATTTTAATTAATGTTTAATATAGATGGTCCAACTAGTAAAATTCTATTAGAAATTTTGGATGAATTAGAAAAGAAAGAAAACATAGAACTAAAAGATCCTGCAGACAGATATTTTTTTGTTCAAGCTATGGAAGTAGCTTCAAAACATTTACACGATATGCAAACTGGTAACCGTATTCATAATCTGATTTTAAGTAAAAATAACTATAAATTTATTGGAGGGCGTCTAAAAGTAAGTTCTTTTTTATTCTTATTGAAACTAAAATTGTAGATATAAAATTGTTTAAAAATTTTTGTAAAAATTTTAGGAAAGCGTTTACTACCGTCATTATTTGCAATTGGTTTTGACAAGTGAAACAATTGATGAGTTTATGATAGTTTATGATATCTTAGTACCTCACGTATATATTCCTGAGCCAGCTGTAATGAGAGACATTATGGAAATGTTGGAAGTGAACGAAAAAGAAAAATCTATAGAATTGTTGCCAAGATTTTTGTCTCATCTTGTAATGTTTGACATGTTAGACAGACACCAATTAATGAAAATTACATTTAATTTAATGGTTACACTTTCTGCTCCAAAAGACTCTCTTTTGCAACAGCAGTATACGAAAATGGGTGAAACACTCTGGACATATGTTCAAGTAAGCTAAGTCAAAACTTTATTCAAAATTAAGTATTTATAATTTTTTATGTAATTAAATATTAAGTAATTTGTCATTGCAGTTTGAAGCTTATTTCTAAATAATGCTATTATTCTTTAATAAGTCGATGCAATATTATAAAAAAAATTTATGATCACATATTACTATTAGTTTATTTACAAAGTATCTGACCATGCATACATAAACAAAAAAGATACATCATTTAAAGTCTTAAAACGTCTAAAATTGAATCCCTCTGTTTTCTCACTCACGAGCCCAGCAGACGATTCGGGTCGAAACGCGCCATGATTTATTTATTTATAAAGTTACATAAGATTTTTCACAACCTTTTATTATGAATATTATTCTTGAATGCTCGTTTTCCATTTTACAAAAAAAAATACATGTCTTTTTTAAAATTTAATAATTTTAATATAATTTAAAATATAATAATATGAAATTAAAAAAAAACAACGTACTGAAATTATCCAGGAAGCGAATCAAAAGAGATTACAACGTCTCATGCATCCTGCCGTCACACTAGGCGACATGGCTGTTATACTCCTGCGCGGAAATCAATTTGAGAAGATGCTCGAAGTTCTTGGATACTTGACGAAAATGCAAGATTCGATCGTTGGCGTTATCAAACCGGAAAGATTACAAGAGATGTTCCAAGCTTGTATTACGAGAGGCCACACCGAAGGAGCAATGGTGAACTTTGGGTTTAAGATGGTTTGATCCGTAAAGTCCCTGCCAAAAGTTAGATATATATCGCGAAAAAAAGCCAGTTTGACTTTTCCCAAGCGAAGAAAAGCCAGTTTGCGCCGGCCATGGACGAAAAAAGGCCAACTGATGATATTTCGCGTGAGAAAAAAAATCCAATTCAGTTAGCGAAAATACTTTTACGTACGCGTATTGATAAATACTGTTGTATTATGCTTGCAAATTTTAATTATCATAATAAAATTACTTTTAATACTACATTTATAAGCGCTACTAGGAATCTTGAATCAATGTACTGGCAGTTCCTGGTTTGTCACTGGCTTTGAACATATGTCAAAAGCACTGCAACGCCATTCATGAATTATAGTGTATATTCAGTGTATTCGCAATTGCAGGTTTATTGCGTTTTCGGATATATACGAAAAAAGAGCAACGGTTCCAAGCTGCAGACGTGCAGCGCAGCCTTCCATGCGATTAACGCAGCAGTGCCACCGTCCGGGGCTACTAAGACTTTTTCTGTGTAAGTAGCACACAAATGTACAATTGCGCGTACACTAACATTCATGAATGACTTATTACAATGCTTTTGACAAATGTTCAAAATCAATGATAACAAAAACTAGAATTATTAGTACACTGATTCGGGATTCCAAGTACCGCTTATTAATAGTATTAATAGTAATTGTATTGTGATAATTAAAATTTGCAAGCATAATATACAGCATTATTTATCAATACGCGTACGTAAAAGTATTTTCGCTAATTGAATTGGATTTTTTTCTCACGCGAAATGTTGTCAGTTGGCATTTTTCGTTCAGGGCCGGCGCAAACTGGCTTTTCTTCGTCTGGGAAGGCGCAAACTGGCTTTTCTTCATCTGGGAAGGCGCAAACTGACTTTTTTTCGCGGTATAGCCGTTTGTTGGCTTTTCTTCGCTTGTAACTCCAAAGTTGGCTTTTTTCGAACCGCGCGACGGATTATGTACCTAAAGCAAATGATCAATTTTTAATTCTCGCGATTTATGTATAAATGCAATTGGAATATAATAAGCTTTGAAAACCACAAATCGAAGCAAAATTTTAGACTTCGCATATCATACACATTTTATATTTGCTATTTCGTCTAAATTTGTTCATTTTAACGATTTTAAAAACTTATATGCGAATCCTATAATTTTGCTTCGATTTCTAATTTTTAAAGGGTATAATATTCTAATTGCATTTATACCTACATATATTGTGAGAACATTGCTGATCGTGTGATCATTTGCTTTACATAATTCTTTATTAGTTTTAACGTCAAAAACTAACTTTTGGTAAGGATGTTACAGGTCATACAATCTTAACACTTCGTCAAAAATAATATCTATTAATTGATCAACATACAATTTTAAATTTTCGTTTTTCCAGTTGGCCATTGAGTATGCATGCGATTTCGGAATCGTCGATACCACCACGATGGTTCAAACCTTACAAGAGGCCATAGACCTCAGTCCGACTCAGGAAAATCGTTTGATCGAAATAGTCGGTGTCGGAGCGTTGAAGTCCAAAGCAGTGGAAGAAGCGAGCAGTACATAAGTTACAAACATCTGAGATTGAAGCTCCCTAAGCTGAAGGAGGATAGTACAGTTGCGTTTATAAAATGTAATTCGACGGCGCGTCGCGCGAGCGTAAACAAGCAGTCGTCGTAAGAGACCTAAGTGCGGGCGAGAACTGGGTCAACAATGAGGCTGCTCGATCTCCCTATCCTCCTTTGCCTCGCAGCCCGGGAGCTCTGGTAATCGAAACGAGCAATTTTTTTTTTAATCACATCGTTAGCATGTATAGCCCAGCGTTGTCGAATGATTTGTTATTCACCTCATCTAAATATTGTACGAGTCTTAAGCTACGCCGAAAAGTAGACAAAGTAGAAAAAAACAAGCCCGAAAAAATAGAACGCTCGCGCACGCGAAAGAAGATAAGCCAATAGATCGCCGAGAGTACCCAGCATGCACGCGAGCGTGCTTGCGCCGAATTTCCTACTTGATGTGTGTACGTACGCGCGCGCGAGAGAGCCCTAGAGCCCTCCGCTAGTTAAATGAAAAGAGTAGCGCAATCACGAAAGAAATTGAAATTAAATGCCATGATTGGCATGTATCAATGTCCTTGTCCCTTGGAGCCTCAGCGGCTCCAGTGATTAAGTAAATTAAGTAATACATCGGTGGGAGGTAAAGAGGCAGCCCATTGCAACTTAAATGCCCATTTCCTGCATTGGCTCGGTGTCGCGTCACACAGCCAACGAGCGAGAAAGAGAGGGAGAGAGGGATAGAGACATTATAGCAGTGGAGTTCTAGCATGCGCAACCGCTGTGCTAGACCGCTGTGCGCGGTGCCGCTTGACTCTGCTCTGCTTTAAAGCTCGGCGACCGAGTGACAGTCTAGTGACGCATAGAGCGTAGCGAGTTTGGGGCTCTTTCCATCGAGAGCTTCGACCAGAGCCCAGCTCTCTCTCGCGCTTTCTCCCGAGTTTTTGTTGAAAAACGAGTGAGGAGTTGCTGCGAGCAGGAAGCGCGCGCGCACAAGAGGACCCGAAAAGTGCGAGAACCATGGAGGATCAAGAGCGGGTGGGTAATCCAGAAATCGATTTTTCACTGGTCTAACGGGCGGAGGCATTTTCGCGCGTGCACGAGGTTTTGAATTTTCTTTTCTATTAAGCGCTGAGTGCCGAATTGTAGCGAGGAGATTTATAATGACTGTTAGTAAAGTTGAACTTTAATAAAAGGTTTGAATCTATGTATCATTATGGTATTTCTGTTTTGGTCGTGTCGACAAGTTTCTTTTGAAATGCGGTAACTGAAGCAATTAGTATTTTAAAGTGGCTTTTCAAATTTAAAAGTAGCTTAATAAATTCTTTTGTTAAAAGGTGTATTAAAATGTTTGCTTTTTCAATGATTATTTTTTTGTTTAAATAATTAACAGTGACAAATTGAATTCTCTTCCATTTTCATAAGAAAATATTGGCACGTATCACCCTTCATTACCAAGTTTCCACATTGAATCACAAATAAAACCATTTCATTATCTTACAATGACCTCCAAAAGATTTTCTGTTCTTACTTTTAATATTCAAAACGAAAGTTAAATGCTAGTATAATATTTACAGTAATAGTTCTATTAACAAAAAAATTCAATATTTCTGAGTTGACAACACAATAGAAACGGAAAATTGAATATTTCTCTAAAACGGAATCCCGATCATGTAGTATAAAAATAATATTTGCGCGAATAACTCGGTTAATTAACAATTGAGTACTACGTGACCTACCTATATACTTCTTTTATTCGTTGTTTTTTCGCGACTAGGATTACAGTCGAACATCTCAACAATAAAATCAGGTGAATATTTAAGTGATTTAATCATCTTGACGTTGCATAAATGGAATGAAAAGAATATTTTATTTTAAAACGAAAAATTATTGCGATTTACAATTTGGAGCCACTTTTGCTTAAACTTGGAAAAAATTAAATTTAAAACTTAATTGTAAACTTGTAAAATTTTTGAGTTATGACATCATGTTTTAGGCAATTTTCAAGTTTAGATATTCAAATATTTTAAAACTCTTTACTTGGCACACATAATACTAAAAATATATAAATAATAAAAATGCTTCAATAAGTAAGATTTTAACAATTCATTTAATCAAAGTTCAATAAAGAAGTTAGGAAGTTTCAATAAATTTGAATTTGATTTTCCAATAAAAAATAAGTCTTCTGTGTAGCAATAAAATGTCATTGAAACTTGTCATTGCATATAATAGGGTTATATCAATTTTCAGTAAAGACAAAATATTCCTCACAGTGTCATTGTTCTAAATTTTAACATATATAGTAATAATGGGACAATTACTTAACAAGGGCATGCACTTCTATTTTTTAAAGGTAAGAAATCTTTTATTACGGGACGGTTAACTAAGGAATTATTGTAAAGTAATAAATTGTGCCATTTGAAGTGAGTATATCAACAATTGATAGAGTTGACGTGCATTTAGTGATTATGTATTCAAGAACATCTATACTGCACATGGGGTATATGCATTTAAAGAAAATTTATTATTTTGCAACCTTTAATATCGTTTTATATTTGCTTTTGTAACTGGAAATTAAATTGTTACGATAATTTTAAAATTACCAGTAATACGGTCGAGTTTTAATAAAAATCTTCCAAGTATATCGTTGAAGCAAGTAAAAGTTCCAAATAATAATAAATTAAATGACATACCAACTGAAGTTTAATAATGAAAATGGTGTAATTGTCATTTGATATTCAATATTTTTAAGCGAAAAAGCGATAACGAATAACAAAGTAAGTGGTGTGAATTCGTTTATTATTGTGTGCAGTAGAAGTATGTTTCATATGGTCAGCCTACTCCTGCGTGTGAAATGTATTTTAAAAACCAGTAAATTACTCAATTTTTTAATGTTTCGTGTTTTATGATCATCGACTCACTTTCGCTTAAAACTGAGTCATTTATTATTAGAACAACATTTATTATTGCTATACTTCATTACAAAACAATTAATTCGTTTTCCCTATTCATTAAAAACGTCAGAATTTATTATCATCCATACTATTACACCATTTACTTACATCAGCAAAGAATCTTTAAAGAAAAAACTACAAAATCCCCACTATTAATAACAAAAAAAAAAAAAAAAAAACTAACAACAGACCGTGCGCTTGGGCCTGGATACGATACGGGAGATCTTGGTGGCGGAGGAGCCGGACTTGGAGATCGAAAGCGTGGACGAGGCGCCGGGCTCAGGCCGCGGTGACAACTACACATCCATGCTGTACCGGTTGAACCTGAAGGGTCGCCGACGCGAGGAGCCCTGGCAAAAGTCCATCATCTACAAGGTGTTGCCCGAGTCGAAGGAGCGCCGGGCCGCCTTCAAGAGCGAGCTCTTGTTCCGGAACGAGGTCGTCTTCTACACGAAGGTCTGGCCGGCCTTCCAGGAGCTCCAGAGCCAGGCACGTGTCGTCTTCGGCGGCGTCGCCAAGATTTACCTGGCCAGGCCCAATCTTATAGCGATGGAGGACCTGAGGGTCAAGGGCTACAAGATGGTTGACAGAAGGAAGGGACTGCAGGTTGATAAGCTTAAGCACGTGCTCAAGGCGCTCGCCGGTTTTCACGCGCTCAGCTTGACGCTCAAGGATTTGAGGTACTTATACTATTACAACAATAACGATTTCGTCATTATTTTTAACGTACTCCTTTACTTTTGTTTATGTAACGATTTTTTCATCTATATAGTTATATGAAATAAAACTTTAATTATTCAAATTTGTAATAGGGGGACTTCACCAGTGGTGGAACAGACACCAGTGAATGAACATTTTTTAATAAAAATCGTTGATAAAATATATTTTTAATGTTTCTGGCTTCATGAAGCACCTTCCCCCAATTTCAAACTTTGAAAAAAGTTATTTTTTGACGGTTTGATATCATAAAAGCATTTTATTTAAGCGATTAAGGGGGTTAGTGCGATATTGGCTTTTCTTAAGAATTTCTTGAAACTTGCAGGGTAGACTCATATTACTATTATACGCAGTATCTGTAAATTTCAGAAAGCCTAGCTTCCCCGTTTGTGAGATATAAGCTCCCAAAGTTACGAAATTTAACACGGTGTCTTATGGGACCGTCGTCATGAAATGTAAAAAAATGAACGTTTTCGTCAATAACTTGGAAAGTTTTCTTAAGACTTGAAAGAAAAAGAGATATGTTACTAAGAACAATACTTTGAATGTCCTCTGCAAATTTCAGGAAGCCTAGCTTCACCGTTTTCGAGATACAGTTGTTTAAAGTACGTAGCCTCAGGGTAGACGACGCCGCGCGTGTCCTTGTGTGCGTGTAAACAAACGAAGGCTCGCTGCGTGTGTGTCTACACAGACGTAGCGCTTCTATGTGTATGTACACACAGTGAAGCGACGCTATGTGTGCGTGGACAGTCTCTCGTGAAATTTTGAGAGTGGGGAGACTCGAGAGAGCGTGAGGCGTACGGCGTTCGACCAGCTGTACTTTTGGCTTGTATGTTACCGCACTAACATATCACGTGACCCGTACATTCACTGGACTTAAATGTTCATTTACTGGTAAAGTCACCCTACTTCAATTTAACATTCATTAAGTAGTTATAGATATTCCAAGATACATACCTTGTAGAAAATGAGGGATTATAGATGTTATTAGTCTAAAGATTAATTGTCTAAAGATCCACCGTTGACAAATTTTGAAATAGTCAATTGCAAGGAAAAAAAGTTATTATTTAAAAAAATGTGGAATTTCGGAATTTTTCAACGATGTATATCTAGATAATTATTCAAGAAATAAAATAAGCTTTTGTACATTAAAATTTAATTAAAAATAAAAAAAATTCGAGACATTGCGTGACTATTTCTTTAATGAACAATATCTGCATTTGCACTTATACATAATTTTGGGTTTGAATTTTTTTTCCCGTTAATTAACTCTACTTCTTTAACATCTGTAACCCCTCACATTATCAGATGTTATATAAGTAAAATAAAAATTATTTTCTACAAGCTCTGGGATGTAACTGCCTTAACGGGATATTTTAAAAAGCTATTCTATACATTATAGCTATTGCGACATGTTCTAAAGTATCCACTTTGAAAAGAAAAACTCAGGAGCGCCAAAAGGATTAGAATTTTGAATGATGCAAAATAATTTGCCCTACACCATTATAACATTACCTTGTACCTTCATTTGGATTCCGAGTAACTTGGCTTTACCAAACGGGTTCTGACTTATTACTTATACCCTTTAACCTTTAGAGGACGGGGATTTGGGTTTACTGTTTTCTCTCACTTTTCTATAGAAATCGAGTTTTTGTGATGTCTCACATCTCAAAACTAACACATGTAAAGGGTCGATCATGGGCATGGCCCGTATAGGGGCCATCCCGTCCTCTAAAGGTTAAACCTATGACATTATACTATACAAATCCTTAAAGAAAACCATCCATACTCAACACAAAGACCGACTCTCAACGTTCTCAATATCGGTACAGGCCCGAGGTGTTTGCGCGGCTGTCGCGCCCGGACGCGGAGGTCGGCGAGTCCGTACAGGAGGTCCTCTTCCGCATCGAGAATTTCGACTACTATCGTCAGTATTATCGCAACGCGACGAGCAACGCCATCAAAATGGTAGCCGAGGGCCTGCCCGAGAGCCTCGAGTCGCGTCGCGACGAGATCGTCGGCAAGTTCAAGGCCTTCCTTGGCGAGGAGTGCTTCTTCCGTGCCATGTGCGAGATGACCGCCTGCCAGGGCCCCCTGACCGTCTTCTGCCATGGCGATTGCTGGACCAACAATTTTCTGTTCAAGGATAACGGCGCCGTCACAGACGCCGAGGTGAGCGCCAATGAATTGCCCGTTTACACACACACACACACACACACACACACACACACACACCTTAACGATTTTATATTTTTTGTACATTTTTTAACAAGTACAGTATTGTATTTAGATATTTTTGAAATAAATAAAATCTGTATACTTTATTGGGCATTTCATCTAAATGAATTTTGTAATTAATTTCATAATATGGTCTAGGCCAATGCTCTATATATATATATATATATATATATGCCGGATCAGTAAATAATTTACTAAAAAAATAAAATAAAAATGAATATACAAATTTCACTGTGGAGTCTACAGTATATCTAGGTCATGTAAACTTAATTTTTCTCTGACAAATTAGATACTTCACGTGATCCCATCAATAGTATAATCACGCCAATTCATTTTCGGGGTCCCGTCGTTTACCATTACACGAAATCACTGCCTCCATTGAATATAATTCTATCCAAACATACATCCTCATTCGTCGTTTTCGGCAGGCGGTGTGCTTAGTCGACTTCCAGCTGACCCGCGTCGGCTCGCTGGCCCTCGACCTCGCCCAGGTCCTCTACAGCTGCACGAGCGGCGAGGTGCGAAAGACCTTCATGACTCAATTGCTGCAGCACTATCATCGCCATCTGATGTCCGCCCTCTACACGCTTAATCCGGCCGCCGAGTCGACCAGGGATCCTGCCACCATGTGGAAACTGTACGTATAGGTCATTTTATCACGAGATGATCGTTGACAATCAGTTTCTGCGTATATGCGAGTGTAATTTTAAAGGGTGGAACACTGCGGTTGACTTATTCTTTTATACATGTCGAGATTTATTCCAATCGTCAACTTATTTATATAATGATTATTATTATATATAATATACACACATACACACACACACACACTTTATCAGATTATCTTACAAATGAAAATAATGCACAGAGTAATTGGCAAAGCGGGCTTGATTGAAGAGTAGAAAAAACGGAAATTAAAATTTTCAGTTATTTTAACAAAGAATCTTGAGAACATCGATGAAAATCGTTATTACAGGGCTCTACGCCTGTTGTGATTCTTACTCTTTTATACAATGAAAAAATATCACGCGTACAATAAACCTACGGGAAATTTTGCTCTTCGCAGGTTGACAGAGGAGATGCGCCGCTGCAGCCGTTTCGGCCTTGGGGTCGCCCTGGACATTTTACCAATCAGCACGTGCTCCAGCGAGCAGGCGCCCGACGTCTACGAGGAGAAGCAGGACCACAGCGAGGGCCGCAGCAGCATGCAAGCGCCGCCGGCTGCCGGGGCCGAGTGCACTCGCCTCATGACCGACCTCGTCGTCGAGCTCGTCAACAATCGGACCATTTAGTCGCCGTCGTCGTCAACGTCGTCGTCTGTCGCGCGCTTTCTCCCTCCCTCTCTCGTACAAAGTTGTATCATATCTCGATCAATAATGAGCCTGCGGTGCGGGTATTTTCACTCAGATTCACACGGTTTAAAGTGGTCGGACGAAGTTTATAATATATATATATAAGATGTTTGGTAATTTTTGATTAAAATATTGATAGTGAAGTGCCATTTTTTCGTGGAGATGATTTTATCATTGAAAAGTACGATTTAGTAGTTGCAGTTCGAGTGAAATTGCTCTGGTCTTAACCCCTTAACTTCCATGATTTACACATAGTTATACAGACAATTATGTATATTTTATAAATTTCACTACATATTTTACCATATATTATGAATTTCTTCATCCAACAACTTAATGTTCTTAAATTTATCAATTATTACATAAATTTGCTTGTCAAATCCAAATTAATGGGAAATGAATCATCTAATTACGCATTAATAGCTTCATAGTATATAGTAGAGAAAAAAAAAATATATATATATATATATAATATATACACAATAGAAATAGCTTAAAAAAGTTTGTATAAGTATTTATACAAATATATTGAAAAATTTATTTTCTTTTGATAATAAAAAAGAAACAATACAGTACGTTACTTTCCATGAAAATAAAATCCATTAGACATAAAAATCCATTACACATAAAAGCTCTACCACTGAGCTAACGCCGCGATATTTGCTCGAGAGCATCGCGAGCGTCTAGTTGTTAACATGAAGCAGATGCGTCAGGGCTCGGATGACGGCCGAGCAGAGCCCATGACAATATATTATAACTATAAACAGACGTGCATGAATAGTATTTAAAATAGAATGCTTCAACTACATTGTACAGAAATCATTTACAACAGAAAATATGAATATTTTTATAATGCAGAATAAATTTATGATGATTCATATTAACTGGATTACGAGTTAAGGGGTTAATAAGATCTTTTATAGTAAGGGTTTCCGTATGCGTTGTCAAATGATTTGTCAGATTTGTATACTTTTTGTCAATAGTATATTATATAGGATCGTTAGGTCGATTACAGTTTTATTAATTGTACTGCAAAATACAAAACCCACGAACATAAAAGGATTTCTTGTCAAAGTTCTGAATAAAACATTACTCGCCATTTCTCGTGGCCATTGTTCAACCGGAATCAAATTTAATAATTCGACTCAATGAATAACGGCTTGTGGTCCTTAAATAACATTTAATTCACATTTTTGTTTCTTACGAAATAAGTTGACCCTCTTCTAATAATTACTCTCAGAATAATACGTCGTATCAAAGATGAGCGAAATAGTCCCCTTTAAATTGTACGCTGATAAAACGAATTTGTGTTCACTTAAAAATCAGGCTTTCATTTTTCAATCATCTCCATTCGCTTCTTATAAGAATTAGTTCAACTCTCTTATCAGTACACTTTATTTAAATATTTACTTTTGTGGGTCGGTTATCCGCGTGAAAGTAAAGTTTAAAATTTAATTGCACGCTCTGGATCTCTATTTAAACGCGACAGTGGCAAGTGTCGAATTCTATATAATTGCAAAGAAAAGGCATATTCTGAAAACTCTAAGAGTAGAAAACAAATTTTTTTTTTAAATTAAAATAATCCATTCAGTTACAAATTTGAGAAAATTCCGATAAGCCTAACATCTGTCAAATATCTACAATAAACGGAATGACAAAAAACGCTGTCATTATTGGCCCTTAGAGGAATTCTTGAAATCAATGATCATGCTCTCCATCATTCCAACCATCCTTCCATCGAAAAAAAAACTCTGCCATTTAGTTACAAACTACACCCACATCTTGCCTCCCCGACACTATGAAAGAAACGAGTTTCTTTACGGTACACCTGTTTTTGACCTTCTTCCCATATTTTTTTTCCAAACAATCAGTGACAGAAGGCGGCACAGGTTACCTCTATACAACTCTCTCTTTCTTCTTTCTCGAAGATAAAGTATCCGCACATAGACTCAAGCGTCCCACGATGAAACTTCCTTAAGCGGCCTGTTGCGGAGGCGTGTGCGGTTGTGCCTGCGGACTTGGGGGCTGGCCCTGTTGCGGCTGCGGCTGCTGTTGCTGCGGAGGCGCTGGCGGCTGCGGTGCCGGCGTCGCGTTCGCGGGCGCTTGTGGCGGTTGCTGTACAGGTGCATTGCTACCTGGCTGCCAAGGAGGCTGATGCTGGTTTTGAGATTGCTGCTGTTGCTGCTGTTGCTGTTGTTGCTGCTGTTGCTGCTCCTGAGCGAGTCGCTGGTGCGCCTGCTGCCGCGCCCGGAATTCCGCAGCTTTAAGTTGCTCCAGATGGAACTGTTGTCGCTCGGTGATGAGCTGTTGCCTTTGGTACTCAAGACCCTCGCGTTCTCGCTCCATCGTCGTTTCCAGCTCCTCGAAGTGGCGCAACTTGATTTCGAGCTTCTTCATTTGAGTTTCAACAAGCAGAGCTACGAGAGACTTGATTTTCCGTTCTTCCACGGCTGCCAAGTGTTTAGCTTTCACAGCCGCAGCGGCCAAGGCTGCTGCTGCTGCCGACTGTAACTGTGCATCTCTGACGACCTAGGAAATAACGACAATATAATTAGTAAGCGATAAACGTCGAATTTCGGTGAATCAAATAATATAAGAAAAAGAAAACATACTTTGTCCTTCTTTTGTTTCTCCTCGCTTATTTCTTCTATATTGTCAGCCTTTGACTTCGCTTCACCTTCCTCGGCCGGTTTCTCTGCCCGGTCTACTTCCATCTTTTCGGGCTCCGATTGTGGCTGCTCATTACTCTCACCTTCCGTAGTCTCTGGAGTTTCTTTTTTCGGTACAGCCGCAGGAGCAGGCGTTGCACTCTCTCCCTCCATCGGCGTACTAGGTGCCGCACCCTCTTTGGGTTTCTCGGCTGACTCGTCCTTCTTTGCTTCGGGCGAGGCTGTTGCCGCTGTAGATTGGGGTGAAGTTGCCAAAGCCGGCGTTGCCTGACTCGAGGTGTTTTGCGAAGCAGCAGACTCGTCTGGAGATTCGGGTGGACCTGTGCCTGCAATACCAGATTGCGCTAGCCCTGCGGCTGGGTCGAATTTACCATCTATATTCGCACTGGCTTGCACGTTTCGTAAGTGTTGATCCAAGAGAGCTGCGGGAACTTGGTCCTTGATCGCAGCGAACTCCTCCATCGCTGCTTTAGCCGCACTTGCGGCTACTCGAGGATCGACGACAGACGCTAGGAAAGCTACGGTGCTCATTACGGGATTGCCGGCTTTAGAGAAGGGAATTGGTTGATAAGCCAGCGGCCCTAAGCCTTCTGGTTCTTCGAGGTATGGATCCTCGATTGGCAGTCTTAAGAAGTGTAAGATGCATTCATCCTGAGTTCTTGAACCCACGTGCTCACAAACCTTTAAATGAATAGTAAATACATAAAATATTTGATCATCAATGTTTTAAAAACAAGATTTGTTCTTTTTATGTTAAGAAATATATTTAAATATGCTTGACTACGATGTTTGCTCACCTTATTCCAGTCATCTTTGTGAAGCTCCAATGCTTCAAGTAGTAAAAGCGTTTCCTGTTCCGTCCAATCTCGTGTTGCCCCAGCAGCCTGTTTATTTTTAAGAACGCTTGGTTTCTTTGTGTACTGATCAATTTTGAGACCAAAGTTAGCCATTGGTCCGATGCCGGGTAATTTTTCATCGTTAATGATAGGTTTCTTCTCAAGATCTAACAAGGTTTTAGCCGCAGGTGGTTGAGGCGTCTTGGGCGGATTAGGATTAACTGGAGCCAAGCCCGAGGGCGTGTCCGAAAGCACGTGGAAGTGAGACGTGGGAAGTGGACCCATTGGGGTTGGTCGCGAGTCCGCATCAACTTGATAATTGATCAAACCCCATTGTTCGAGGAACGCATGAACACGCATTATCGCGCAAACATCACCTGCCAAGTTGCGCCTAAAATAAAGAGACAAAAGTAATGATCAAATCAAGATTAGAACGTTTATCTTACGTAGTAAAAATTGTATCCTAGGCACAGTAGATGTAATAAATAAAATGATTGAACAATATAAGTTATTACCTGCACGCGGTCGACGTGATGTATTCATTAGGATTTAATCGGTAAGTATCAATCATAAAATTCCTGTATGCTAAATAAATCTCAGGAGTTTTTGACTTGTTTTTACCATTGAAAAATTCCGAGAGGGCTCGTTTTTCAATAGTATGAATCGAATTATAATCAAACCATGCAGAATAACTAGGCACCACGATTTGATGAGTCTGCTCTGTGACATTATCTTCTGGTTCATCATTCTTGTTGTCACCTCTTTCTTTACTTGTATCCTTTTCTTCCTTATCTTGAGATGCTTGTGAATTACTTTTATCTGAGAAAAAATGTAGGAATTTAGTATATTTAAAATTTATCTAGATCACTTTGCCACTATACAAAACTTGTAGTTTATTTAAGAAGGTTTATATTGATCTAAACTTGAGAAACTTCCCAATACTTTTATGGAAAAAGTATATTTAAAATTTATACCTTCTGTAGGTTCATCGAGATCAGCCATATTTCCTGATTTTAGTGGCTGAAGTTCATTATCCTGCTTTTTACTACCGGAAACAATACCACCAGTTGAAGTACTATTTTGACCAGAATTCGGCGTATTAGCATTAGAAGCTACAACTTCTACTATCCTTGGTTCTGCTGGTGGATCTTCCATTCCTTGAGTTAAATCTTCCTCTTCATCTCCACCACCACGAGATTTCTTTGGAGCTGACGAAGATACATTTGATAAGCCCTGTACACCAGCAGGAGCTCGGCCACTGTAATTTATGCAGAGAATATTAATTTATTATTTTCTTTTTATGAAATCTAATTAAGAAAGTGGAAGAAATGTTTATTTAATGTTACCTTTTCCTTTTACCAAGTTTTGGAGGAGGAGAAGGTGACCTTTTCCTCTTCTGCTTTTTAGCAGAGGGAGGTGCTGGTTGAGCCATTAGATCTTCAACAGATAATCTATATTTATGAACCTTTTTCTGTCCACTATCATCTACTTCATAATCTTCTTCATTCATCCACTCATTATACTGTTCTAAATCTAGTGCCCAAGTAGCTGAGACTTTATAAGTTGACTTTGCAGGAAAGTTTCCAAGCGCACTTTCGGGATAATCCCATGGAAGATCAATATTCACCCACGAATCATAACTGTCTGGGAAGTAATACCAATGCAGTAAAACAGAACGATCACGCCGGAAACACGGCCGTGCGTATTCTTCTTCTAGAGGATCTGCTGGAGGATAAATTACATGAGTAGCCTCATCTTCACTCTCTGCTATCGTTCCTTGATGACGACGAACTAATTCTTTAACTTTTGCTACTGTAGTTTTATCAACATCTGACCTTACAAAAACACTTGGTACAGTCAAGCATCTACTTTGAACTAAAGCTCTCTCAATTGCTATGAGCATTTCCACCATTCTGTCCATCCGAGTACCGGACTAAAAAAAAGTATATTTTAGTATACTGTTATTATTAATATAGTGAACAATTTAAGTACTTTTGTTGTAAAAGTTGTACATCTACCTTGCCAACTGGAAAATCGAATCTCCTCCATCCTTGTTCTTGTTTAAACCTGAATGCTGTTAACAAAATCTGACACAATCCACCACCTGGTTTGAAATCTAAAAAGCATTTCATCTAAGAAAAAAAAATAGATAATTTATTAATAATTAATTGATTTAAAAAAATAAATAAAAAGATAATGAAAACACATACAGGAATCCTTGTCATAGGAGGTTTAGTAACATTTTTTCCAAGATTATCTTCTTGAAACTGCAGAATTTGTACAATTAAAGTTGATAAATTCTTATTAGTCGGTACATCTGTTTGTACATACTGAAAAAAGAATTTAATTTACTAATTAAAACATAATCTACATTTTATAGGCAGACATTTTAAAAATAAGAATAACGAAACACAAAATAACGAATAATGAAATCAATAATCCTTTTCTATTTGCTTAAATACAAATAAAAAATGCTCCAAAACGTGTAAAATACTCTATACTAAGTTGGCAGATGTGAAAATAACTCCAAAATAAAGCTGAATTAAAAACAATTACTTAGAAACAATTGCCAGTTGTTTTCCAAGTCATCTAATAATTGAAACAACAATGCCCGACGACCGCAAACGTAGCAAACGGAGTGCTGGTCCCAGTACTCGTCAACAAATTTTCTCCCAACGCAAATACTATTTTCACCCCCGTCACCAGCGTACAACGTAAACCCCGCATTAATCTGCGCGAACGTGTAGAAATAATGCCGTGCAGTATATCGTTTGGCATACGAAAGGCGGTCAGTATACCTCCTCGAGCAACCGAGCGAGCGAGCGCGCGCGCGAGCTAGCTCATATAGGTTATGCACGCATCGACAAGCCGCCCCTCGACAGCTCGCACAGTCGACACTCGGCATGACCCTGCGCACCTTGCTAGCACTCCTAACCTTCGAGCCCCAACAAATAGATAAAGCCGAGCACGTATTACTCTGCCTGCAGCGGGTGCGCGTCGTTTTCCTGGGTGTGCGTTGAATCTTTTGGCGGCGGCGTAGACGCCGGGCGCGCGCGCGTTTGTGCGAGAGAGACAGACTCGCGTGCCCGTAAGAGTAGAGAACACCGACACACATATACACAGGGAAGATCCTGTGTGCCCCCATGGCGCGCACTTGCCGCGCTCACTGTACCACTCACCTTCTTCGCATTTTTCAGGAGCCACTGCTTCACCGAGTCGAGCTGGGCTAACACCTCCGACGAGTCGAAGAACTTGAGATTTGGGCCGCCGTCCTTCTTCGGGCCGAGCGACAGCATCTTCGGGCCGGATACACGCTCTCTGTGCCGCGCGAGGAGAGACACACACGACACGACACACGGCTGCCGCGCTGCGCCGCCGCCGCTGCCGACCGACACTCACCACCACTACCACCACTGTCGACGAGAGTCCTCGCCTCTATACGCGCGCGCGCACATACAAACTTCCCAACTCTGCGCGCGACGGACGGGGTCGGAAGGTTGTCGAAACAGGCACGCGCGCTACCGACAGAGACGGACTCTGGAGGTTATTATATGATACGAGAGTGAGCGAAAAAGAGAGATAGAGAGAGAGAGAAAGCAAGTGAAGCAACGCCGATACGCCGCGCGTCCCCCACACACCTAGCCAAACATCCTCGTCGCACGCAGAGCCAGCGGCGCGGCGGCCTGAAGGTAGCCGCGCTGGTGCTGTTGTCTGCCGTTGTAGTAGAGCCCGGCGCTGCCAAGCATTGGGGGGATACAGGAATGCCGTGCGCGCTTCCGTCCCCTTCTGCCCGTACCTACTGCGTCACTTTCGGCTTCGAGGGACTAATAAAATAAACGAGCACTCGCGGAGTATGAATGAAAGACACGCCGTTAAGCGGCTCCGATTATTCCGGCAATGCTGACACTCGTTTCACGCTGAAGAAACGCGGGCTTTTACGGAATTTCGACGAGTTTGCGCTTAATGAATTTAATCCGACTCGATCACGTTGAAAATTGCCGATCAAATGGGAGGCGGGGTATTCGCTCTCCCAGCGGTTCTAGAGCTAACTTCGCGGCATATACGTGCGGGACTGCTCCGTGCTGCTCCAAAATGAAAAAGAGAAAATATCGGCGATGAATATTCTCTTTACTCGACGTATAATTACGTTCTAAATTTCCCTGTCATTTATGTTACATATTTAACGCAAAATTTAATCTTGATTTGCTTTGTAACAATATTAAATAAAGTAGCAGTTTTTACGATGCAATATTTCTTGCGTCAGTGCAGATTCATGGCCTAAGAGTACCGTACACTGTACAGTGACGGTCGACCGTTCATATTTTATTTTAGACTTTTTTTACATGCTTGATGCATAACGTGTTATCTACTTGGGCGATTTTGGGAATCCTCATTAATTAATCGTAATCGTATGCAACTACGCGCCATATGATCACAAAACTAATTTAGTGCCAATCTAAAAAAATTAACTATATGACTATTCGATAAAAACGAAAATGTAGTGACGACTTGACGAGTCAGAGGGGGAGTTAGTTTCCCTAAGATTGGCAGTATGAATGGCATCACTGCTCTGTACTTCAATTATACTTTCAACGACAAGATATTTATATATAGCCAATATAAGCCCATAATAAGACTTAAAAAAATTACATCAAAATCCAAAATTAAGTTTATCTTAAGCTTCTGCAAGTAAGTCGAGTATATATACATGTTTACATAACACTACAAGTATCTGAAAATTTATTACATAAAAAGATAAGAACAATTCGCATAATGCATTCGACATATCGTCAGGAATCATTCTACCTATCATCAGCCCACCGTCATAAAATAAAAAAACACATGGTCGCACGCAATCATCTTCGCCGCTGACAAAACCATTGATGTCTGCAGAACCAAGAAGAAACGTCCCAAAAAAATCCCACTCAAAACTCCCGCTACACCTCGTCGTCGGGTTAGTCTATACTCTATAGGTATATATAATACCGCAGCATATACGCGCGCCACTACATCAATGGCCGACGGAAGTAGACGTCAGCAGCACAAGGCAGCAGATTGTCAGCAGCGGGCAGCTAACAGCAGCAGCCGCCGCCGTCAGTGCCAACTGCCAAAGCGACCAGCCGACGAGGGAGGTGCGCGCGTCGTGTGCAAGTGAGTGTGTGCGGTGGTGTATGTGTTCTTGCATATGAGAGAAAAATAAAGAGCGGGAGAGATACACACAGGCGAGTCGTCGTCGTGTCGCGCGAGTGAAAGAGGAGGAAAGGTGTCGTCGCCGTTCGGCCGTCCCGTAAGATTCCTCCTGGACCGTGTGTGTGTGTGTGTGTGTGTGTGTGTGTGTGTGTGTGTGCGCGCGCGCGCGCGCGCGATCGGTACGTTACTTCCTGGACAATCTTCTTGGATTCTGTCTCTCTTTGTGCCTGTGTTTCATCTGTGCACCTGCGCGTCTACCTATCTATCCGCGCCCCCTCGTGCACATATACGCCTACGCCAGACGCTCCCGTGTGTTGTATTTTTGGAGCACAACGGGCTGAGGGCCCCGCATCGGACACGCACAGCTGCCACTTTGGTCGGGTCGTACTGTGCGCGTAGGTGGACGACGCATCCGCGCGACAAAGTTGTTCGCGACGTCGTGGTAATTCAGATCAGACGATAGCGCAAGGAATCTCGAAGAATCTGATACTGAAGTGAAGAAAGGAGAGCGATAGAGAGAGAAAGAGAAAGAGGTTAAGTGCGCGCCCTACATTCTGAAGGCGCCTACCGCATCGTCATCAATGGATACTTAGTACATGTGCACCGTATATCTTTCTCTCTCTTCCTCTCTCCCCTGTGACAACTGCGTGTAAGGCAGTGCTGCCTTGGCCCATCATGTAAACAGTGTCCGCGTGGGACTCACCTACGTGGAATCGTTCACTACCGCGCGCAGCTTTCGCTTGTTAAAAAGTGCCAATACGTGGTATACGGAGGAGTGGGAAGGGGCCACTTATTCCATTCTCTGTCTCGCTCTCTGACTATCCTATATAACACGATTTTTCGTTACACCAACACGCAGCAGCAGTAGCAGCTGCAGCAGCATACGTGTTTATATTATACATAAGCGTATACGAGGAAATCCATCTATACTTTTTTGCACGGATGTCTCAAGTCTCAATACTTGTGAGTGTGCGTGTATTATATATACTTACTACTTACGCGCGCGAGTGATAAGAAATACAAAAATTGCGCGCGCGCACGTAAGATGTTTAGTACTTATAAACAGGATCCTCGTAGTGACATGTCCAAGGCTGTGCGCGCCGAGAGCTTTATCGTTTAAATCATCTACTTATAATAAATAACAGTTACATAGTTGTAAGCCGCGAACAAGACAATGACGTGCCTAAGGCATACTAGTTGCAGCATATAGTTTATGTATCTGTGCGAAAAAGCGCCCGTTTATTCTCAAAATAGCCGCGGCACGGGGCTATCTTGACATATACATATATAGGTCTTGATATAAACATTTATAGGTATACTCTCCACGAGTTTGAAGCAGAGTACTTTATATATTATGACACTCGCGCGCGCGTGCATACGAGTACAACAGCCGATACGATACGCGGATAGATCCGATCAACAGCACGCGTGAGATTTGAAGAATCATGCTAGTCCGCTGTTGCTCTGATAGAATAGCATATTAGACATACTCGCAGATACCTATACGTATAGTGCGCGCGCGGAGATCTGCTCTCTTCTATCTCTCTATATATACTTGTCTCCCTCGCTCTGTCTCCCTCCTCCGCCAACGTAGGTATAATACGCACGCACGCGAATAATAAAGCGCCCGTGTGCGCCCATCTCACTTACTCCTCGTGTATGTTCGCGGATGCGAGTGTGTGCGTGTGTGTGTGTGTGTGTGTATGCGTCTTTCTTTCTCCGTCTTGCTCGCGCGAGAGTCGTTCGATCACGACCCGACTGTACGACGACGTGTCTTTGTTGCAGAGTCATCGGGAGAGCCTCATAGAAGTGGTATCAGTGGCACCGGGGATACGAGCACTCGACGACACGCGCACGCGGACAGCACCGAGCCTGGAACATGTTTATTTGGGACTGGTTCACCGGGGTTCTGGGCTACCTTGGTAAGTTGCCTCTGTACACGATCTATATGCGTCTACAAGTTGTATTGATATATGTGCGCTAGGTATCTATATCGCGATCCACGAGTATACTGGCAGATTTCACGGTGCTACGCGTTATACTTCGTATAAGTAATAGTTGTATTTTAATTCTCATTTACGTAGTAGATCGCGCGAGAAGTCGAGAGGCCACTTTAGAAAGTTTTACTGGCTTATTAGGAAGGTGAAAATCCAGCGATGATAATTTTAGAGATGATACGTAGTGAGAGATTTTCGTTGTTCTGTGAAGTTGTAGAGTGGGATTTGCGTAGTTGACACAGAAGTCGGGAATTAATGATAATGTAGTCTATTCATTGTGAGTAAATCGTTTTCAAAATTTTTTTCTTGTTTGGGCAGTGGATTAGTGGTCAAGCATTAAATTCAACTTTAGTATTCAGCTGCACAATTGCTATTGTGCTCATAATAATGTGTTGTGAGAACATAGTTAGTCTACTTATTTTTACATTCTTTTATTGAAGTAGCATACCACTAATGTGCTTTATGTATTTATTATTTCCCACTTTTATTAACTATATATCTATAAATTTGATCAATACACTTAATGATTTATTAATTGCCCATAAGAAAAACTTTCTTTCAATACAATGAAATAAATAAATTTAAATAATTCACAAAAATATTAAATATTTCATTCATACATCAATATATTATTCATATTTCTGTAAAACTATTCCAACAGTAAAATAAATATAAAATAGTTGAGGAAATATTTTGTAAAGATAATCTATTGCTTACAACTGTGACAATAATGAAAAATACTGAGGTTGAAAGTTACTGAATATATAGGCATACAAATTTTATCATAGTGTCATAAAAGTTCATGAAGTTAAGCTACTTTAATCTTTACTTCACTTTAATAAAAAATTATCAGGAATGCACAAAAATTTTATTAAAGAAAGTATATAGTTTATTTTATAGTGTTCAGATAATAATAGAAAGATCATTGTACTATTTCCACCAATTTACCGAAAATTGTTATCACAATAATATAGAGCTATTTTTATATAACTCTGCCATTGACACATATAAGTTCTGTAGGTTTCATAGTACCTGTTTGTCGTGGAAGATTTGCTATTCTTGGCTTACCCAATTCTGGTCGCCATTCATTAATAAATGCAGCTGTTGCTGAGAGTCTGCTAGAACCTTTAGAAGTGACTACAGAGTGTGAGTAACTCTAAGAACCTATGCATGATGCTTGTGTTCTTTGCTTTTCAGGACTATGGAAGAAGAGTGGCAAACTGCTGTTCCTTGGACTGGACAATGCTGGCAAAACAACGTTACTTCACATGCTTAAAGATGATCGACTTGCACAACATGTACCCACGTTGCATCCAAGTAACTAACTTTGATACTAACCATTTATTTATTTTGGTGATATTAAAAAGTCCAGTTTAATACTCAATAAAAAATATCAATTATATTCAATGACAAAATTATTAGTGTATTTTTCGAATGACAGTGCTGAAATGATTTTTCAATTTGTGTCAATAAATTTTTGAAAGAATTAATGTTAATTAACACATAGTATTTTGTTTTTTTTTCTTCTCAAAATAGAAAAAATTATAGATACATCACATGAATATATAAATTTTTTAATTCTTAAGTCTCAAATCTATGATTATTAATAGTATTATTACTGAATTTATTATATTCTTATTTAAAACACATTTTTTTGTTACAGCTTCAGAAGAATTATCCATTGGTAATATGAGGTTTACCACATTTGATCTTGGTGGTCACACTCAAGGTATTTATAAATTAGTTTACTTCTTCGAAAAATTTTCTGTCTTTTATAAATCAAATCATTTTTTTAATAGCCCGAAGAGTCTGGAAAGACTACTTTCCTGCTGTGGATGCAATAGTATTTTTGGTGGATGCAAGCGATAGATCACGGTTACCAGAATCTAGAGCAGAATTGGATGCACTTTTGACCGATGAACAATTAAGTGCATGCCCGGTGCTTGTTCTTGGTAACAAAATTGATAAGCCTGGTGCAGCATCTGAAGATGAGCTTAGGAATTTCTTCAATCTTTTCCAACAAACGACTGGAAAGGTACGTAATTAATAGAATTGTTTTCTCAACAATATAATTGTCTTGTTTTGAATTAAAAATTATTTATTGTTGTAAAATATACAGAAAAATTTATAGTTTTTGTATAATTATGCACAATGCTATGAAAAAACGTAAACTAATATTTTTTGTTGACCGTTTTAGGGCAAGATTCCACGCAGTGATATTCCAGGCCGCCCATTGGAATTATTCATGTGCTCAGTACTGAAGAGGCAAGGCTATGGCGAAGGTTTTCGCTGGCTTGCACAGTACATTGACTGAACGCACGTAATTAAAATCTGAACAATTCAACTCCCCAGTAACTCATGATTGCTAAACTCCAGTTCATTCTGCATATTGGCGTTAGTACAACAGGATGAATTTAATTTTTACGAAAAAGTATAAATAATAGGTGAGGGTTTCAGTGAATTCAAACACAAGGCAGGAACGTTGTGTACGATGATGACTAGCTGTAGTTATAAGATCGATTCCTGTGGTATTAAGGCCGCTAAATGAAAATGAATTCTATAGAATTCTTTGAAATTTTTATTCTCTAAAATCTACTTCAGTAAGTAAAGTGACATATTGAGGAGTGGTTGAAACATTTTGATAATAAAATCGCTAATAAAGTAATTATTTAAGAAATCCAGACATCTTTACAGCTTATTTCTTAATTTACATATGTTATAAATCAGGTTGTACGCGTTTTGAACGATTTGTAAATTAATTGATCTATTGTCAACATATAACAACAAAAATTTTATTACTTCACACAAACATATAAAAAATTGATTTATGTTATTTTAATCGAAAATCCCGAATGTTTTAACAAAATGAAATAGTTAGGTCATATTGAAGATTGTTCACTACTTTCAAATATATGAACATTTATTCATTGCAAACATATAGCTAAAAAAAGAACAGCGCTTTTGGGGTGTTTTCCAAAATTATTGAGATTTTGGTTATAGTGAAAATTATAGTTAGTGTATTTAACAAATAGCTAAATCAAATTAGTTTTTTTATGACTATTGACTCATTTCAGACAAAATATTCCAAAGATAGGTAACTATCATCTGTAACTTCTAATTATGCAGTAAAACTTTCTCCCCTGTGTGGGAGAAATTTTACTTTTTAGCAAATTTTTTTTATTGTTATTTTGAACAAGCGAATATGCGAATGAGTACACGAGCTAGCAATTTATTGTAAAAAGACAACTTGATGCTTCATGTTGATTGTGTGATTGGTTTACTCAGTAATGACTGACATGTTTTTTGCGCATCTGCAATAGTTGTAAGGTACTTAACGTGCATTATTTTCTTGGTTCATTTTACATGAATAAAACAATGTTTTTATACTAGAAGAATTTAATTTCTACATCTAACAAATTAATTTTAGAAAACTTTTATTTTTTTTAAACAAAAAGCAGTTAAATATTTAAAATGAAAAAGAAGGTGACAAATATATACAAAACTTAAAGAAAAATATAGAAAATTCATTTTTTACAGTTTCGAAAGTATTAATTCATCTTGGGACGATGGTAAAGCCGCAAATCGTTTTTCTATAAATTCACTCGAGACTTCCTCTAATGTTTTAGGATTCCAGACTGGATTTTGATCTTTATCTATTAATAAAGCTCTAACGCCTGAAAATCAGATTATGGAAGTTAATCATCACTTTTATACCGTTTTGAAAATTGAACAGTAAATAAGAGGAAAGTTACCTTCGGCAAAGTCGCTGTTTTTAGTAAGGCACACGGTAGATAATCTGAACTCCATTTCTAAACTTTCAGCTAAAGTTTTTCTCGCCCCTTCATCAATAGCTTTTTTTGTCACTTTAAGCGCAGTAGGCGACACTTTCTTAAGAATTTCTGCGTTTGTCTGTGCCCATTCAGATTTCTTCGATTCAAGCCTATTTTAAAATTACATTTTATAAGAAAAGAAAGTCAGATGAATTTGAGAAATTTATAATTTTTACCACAATACCTGTTAATGATTTCTTCAACTGTGGCTGCTGAAAAACATTCATTTATCATTTCCATATGGGGGGTTAAACTGAATTCTTTCTTTGCATTCTCTGGAAGGTAAGGTTTCAACACGTTGTCGATATCAGAATTCTTTGCTAGTAATTCATTAGTGACAGTCTTAAGCTTATCGAACGGGACGTAATGAGTCGCGATTCCGGCCAAAGATACGTCAACACCTATTAGAAAATGATAATATAGTGTAAATTCATTTTTAATTTTCCAGCAGATTTTTTTGCAACTGCATACCCTTCAGTCGATGTCCCGTTAATCCCAAGTACAATCCAAGCTTTCCTTGTAGCCTTGGCAAAAAGTAAGTGCCTCCTACGTCGGGGAACAGGCCAATGGCCGTTTCTGGCATCGCAAACAATGTCTTTTCAGTTGCTATTCTGTATTTGCCGTGAACAGATAAGCCGACACCACCTCCCATCGTAATGCCATGTATCAGAGCAATATATGGCTTTTTAAAAGTTCCTATGAGATAATTGAGGCTAAAGAGAGATCAAATAAATTTGTAATTTTCGTAAATATTTGGCATCTTACTTGAGCCTAAAACTAGAACTTACGTGTATTCGTGCCTGAAAAAGTCTTTTCCAAGTTTGTCACCACCTGGTTCATTCAAAGCTAGAACTATAGACTTGACATCTCCACCAGCGCAGAATGCTTTATCACCGGCTCCTTTGATTACAACCAATCTTTTCGTTGATTCCCATTTTTTAAGGACGGGATAGATTTTGTTCACCATCGACAAATTTAAGGCATTCAGGGCTTTCGGTCGATTTAGGAGAATGACGCCGTTGTCTCCTACCTATTATCCATATAAATGTTAATATATTCATATAATTTAGCCTCATTCTTTCTTCTAGAGAAAGTTAAACTTACATCTTGCATTAATACATCGCTTTCTTCAGAAGTATTTGCCGATGAACCTGAAAAAAATGTTTCTGCATTGTAATTGAACTGCTGATAGTTTGCATCATATGTTATCGATAACAAGAGGGAACCTTTTGTTTTGACAGATATAACAAGTACCTGTAGCACACTGTGCGGAAAACATTCTCACGCTGCTGCTGCAGGCTGCAGTCAGTCTACTCGCGCAGGCGAAGCTCATCGCTGCGCTTTTAATCTGGAATTTCAAAGGAAACGTGAATGCGCATAATTTGAATTTAATTAAGCGCCAGAGTAATTCGATAATTTTAGCAAAAACGAACTGAAATACTACTTGATATTCCCACGATATTTACCATTTTTCCCTCGATCAGTTGGGCTTCTCTCGCGGACCACACGCGAACAATCCCGATGTCAAAATCGAAGACTACTTTCGACAAGATTTGATTCCGATCGCGCTAATAGACACCCACCCACACACACACACACGGGTACGCGTGCAGTTATTTACGTGATCGGTTTGAACTTCTGCCCGAAAAGCAGCTTACGTGGATAGGATAGGGATAGGTTAATAACTATATTCGAGCTCTTCGAATCACCAGTCGGAGTCGCGTGCTCCGAAACGCCGTACCTTATAAGCGCGGAAAAGAGGTCGCATTGATTACAATGTCGGGTATAGGCCGTTACATAGGGGATTGATAGTGTCATGCTTCTGCTCTCTCACGCCTTTTTTTCTTGTTTTGTTAGCTGGTTTGATAATTTATTTGCCAACCTAACCTCCCCACTTCACACCTCTACCGCCTCTGTGCGCCATGTGGCATGTGCGAGCTGACGACGATTCCGCTATCTGCTGTCGATTCGTGGAATGAGCAGAATTTCGTGCTGATAATTCCGGTGCGGGCGCCACGGGCGAACCCGCCACCTGGGCATGCACGCGGCTTCACCGACGCCGGACGCGCGAGGATTTGCCGAAAATTTGTTGCGCCCCGCGGCCCGCGTGCGGAGGTTCGGATATTTCGTCTGCGGCATTCCAGAGAATCGGAGCAGTTGCTCCGAAACGGATAATAACTGCTATACGAAAGTATAAACAGAATTTGTGGAATTCTAAATATTTTTAAGTGTAGGTATAAAATGAAAATAATGGTGCATTTAATATTATTGCACGATTGTTACAAAAATTACATGAAGAATATTGACCGACAATCGTATGCGCAATTTTTGCTCTAGAATGATATATTATTGTTTCTGCGTATAAAACTCTTTTCTTTATTCCACAAAACCTATCAACATTTCGGAACAAGATTCATAGAGCAACTCTCAAAAGCGCGGAAACCCACGCGCGACGAGCCTCCGATCCTATACTATATATAATGCCCTAATCACATAACCGCGTACGATTGCGTACGCTACGTACAACCGCGTCCGACGTTAAGGAAGAATCTAGTGATTTTCGCTGTTGCCAACAGCGGCAATGTCAGTGCAATAACTAGTACTTTCGAGGAACAGACCTACTCACACGAAGTGCAGTAGATCGGAGTAACGCTTGCTTGTTTATGTCTGTTGTCGTTGGTGTAGTAGCCGACTTTCGTATACGTAGGTCTGTTCCTCGAAAGTACTAGTTATTGCACTGACATTGTCGCTGTTGGCAACAGCGAAAATCACTAGATTCTTCCTTAACGTCGGACGCGGTTGTACGCAGACGTACGCGATCGTACGCGGTTATGTGATTAGGGCATAACACTATAAGTATGCGTCAGTTGGTATTCCGCATGTAGACTCGTGCGCAAGACGTACAAGGGGGTGGAATACTTACTGGAATACCGGCGAGACAAGTGCTAGTAATGTGCCTGTATTGCTCGATGTACACCTATATATAATGGGAAAATGCGCGGTGCCGCACCTCGTTTATATAGGTACCTACAGCATTTCTCTATGCTGATTGCGACGGCGGTCGCTCGGGTCACTCCTCGTAATGTATACCTACACAGAGAGCGTCGTTTTGCCATTGTCACGTGTACGAAACTACGAACTAGCTGACGTATGAACTCCTTCATAATATATGTATAGGCACTACACATTGCGGATTGAGAAAAGGTGTATGCGCGAATTGCTGCATGGCTGCGCTGCTGCGTGCGTAAATTTCACGATGCGGCATACGAACGGCGGGAAGTTCGATTTTACGAGAACCGCTGGTACGCGCGCTCGCGAGGTTACGAGGTTAGGGTCAGCGATTGATTTTATAGACATTCGCGGAAGAGGGTATAGGGCGGTAGTAGGTGATAAGGTAATAAATGAAGGATTAGTTGTTTTAGAGTACGTTTTTAATAAAATAACACTTTTTTCCCAAACTTATGTTTTTCGGAGCAAATTGTTGATATGTAAAAAAAGAATATTTTTCGAACATTTTGGATTTAATGTAATTTAAATACTGTTGAAATATAATTTATTTTTTAGCCGTTATTTAACAGATTTGCTCCAAATCTTATTACAGTATATAGGCATTCCAATCATTTAAAATTTAAGTGCATTCTCTCTATTGAACAAAAAACTACACACTACACGTTACCTACATATATGTAAGTAGTAGCTCTCTAACGTTTTCATTTGTTTTTTCTATGTTTATGAATCGACATATCTTTCAGCCTTTTTACAAAATATATACTTGCTTCAATTCAATATTTAAAAAAAAAAAAAAAAACATGAAATCTAAGAACATTTTACACCAAAACCAATCTCATCGCGTAGCTTTTACCACAATTCAAGCTTTTTAGACTGGACGAACCATCTGCACAATATGCCAATGGATTTGCGACAAATTCGATAGCCACATACGTCATTTGTTATCACCGCGCTGCAGTAAACCGCGCCGTTTCTTATATTAGCCGCGCTAAAAAAATCCATAAAAAATCGTTCTTGTAGGTTATACCTCATCAGTCGTGGTGGTCTACGTACGCGAGTTGGGGGCGAATCGCGCGCGCTGCGAGGTCCCGACTCTCACCGATAAATCCAAGGCCAGCTTAAACCAGCTCTATCCAGCTCCAACCTGCGGAGCTCACGGTAACCTGCAAACGTAAAAACGCCCGCGCTCACTTGCACGCGTGTCTGCCTCTAAATGTATGTGTGTGCAAAATAGGCGAACGAAAAAAATCGCGCGCGTGAGCATATACGCATGCAGCATTCGACTCTATATAGGATATATAGTGTGTCGTATACAGACGCTGTAAGTACACCTTTCTTGTTTTTTTTTTTTTTTAAATCTGGCAACAACGCGGCTTGTGCGCGGGGCCATGCGGCTCGCGTGAGACACGCGGCGTGTATATCGTATGAGGCACGAGTGGCGGTAGCAGCAGCACCAGCACTCGGCAGCAGCGCCTACGGAGCAGCTATACACGGGCACAGCAGCAGGCAGTAGCATCGGTGGCGCAAAGCGAGGATAGGGCAGAGCAGAGGCGCAATGTGTGTATGAGTAACCTAACGTGTGCTACAGAGCAGTGCAGCGCGGAGGCAGAGCCACTTCCCCGCTCTGACCAACGCAGTTTCCGGCGGACTTTTACACACGGCGCAGCTCTCAGCCGAGAGCGACTCGACGGGGCACAACACTTGCGTGTGAGAGAGAGAGGGAGAGAGTGAAGAGCCTGCCTGCGTGCAGGAGAGAGCGAGAGAAGACGGGACGTGTGTCCGAGAGAGGAACGCGTGGTGAGGCGCAACGAGAACAGCGGCACGGCAGCAGCATCGTCGGGACGACGACAGCCAGCGCGTGTCTGTGTGTGTGCCATACCTCGCGCTCTCGCGCGCGCGTATGTGCGAAGAAGCCCGCAGAGTAGAGAAGCAGCAGCAGCCACGCGCCACGATTTCTCCATTGAGAGAGCGCGAGAAGGAGAGAAGGGGGCAGCAGGGAGGACGACGAGTCGGTTCCTCGCGGCGTGCGTGCGTGCTTGCTTGCTACGAGAGTAGCGCCGGCTTAACGGTACACACTGCACATACGGGAACTCTCCCGGGGAGTAGCTACGGCAGCAGCAGCAGCAGCAGTAGGAAGGAGTATCAGCAGCGGCATCAGCAGAGTAGGAGAGAGCAGCAGCAGCGGCGACATGGCGAATAGCGTGGCACCGGACTCGTGGGAGCAGCAGGCGGACAGCGATGCCGCCCTGGACAAGTCCGTCGAGAGTAAGTTCTCCACGCTGAACGTCAACGCGGCGGAATTCGTGCCTTCGTTCTGCATCAGCTCGGCGCCGCCGCCGCAGCCGGCGGTCGTGACCACGGCGGTCGCGGCGCAGCCCCAGCTGGTGGACGTCGGCGGTGGCGGCCAGGAGGCGGCGGTGCCGGCGGCAGGTGCGCAGGTGTTACAGCCGACGGTGATGACGACGGCACAGCCGGTCCCGAGTGACGAGCAGCAGCGGCCGCCTTCGGCCGCGGCCGCGGCGGCTCCTGCTCCGGAGTCCACCTCCTCGCCCTCGTCGCCGCCGTCGTCGCCCGCGGCTGCGGCCGCCGCCACCTCCATGCCACCTGAGACTCATCACGGTTAGTTCTCTCTCTCTCTCACTCTCATCCATTTTTTCTTTCTTTTTTTTTATTTAATGTTGTCTCTTCGGATTCTTCCTGTAAAGAGAAGAGCTCGCTTTTTTATGAACGTTCTTTCTCCGTAGCTACGGTGTCGTTGAGCCAGTAGCTGGCGGCTTGTTTTATTTCTCCCTCTCTCGTGTGTAGTTTCTCTGCCTTTTTTAAGTACATGTCTCTCTGTTCCACTGTATCTGCCGAGAGATGATAATGTGCCTTGTCTATTGTGCGAATTTTGCCCCCCTCCCGTTCCCCAGCGCACGATATTCTCTTTTTGGTTTTGCTTTTTTCCTCATTTCTTTTTTTTTCGACGTCTTACGCACACATGTAGCGCGCGAGTAACGGAACACGTTTTCGTTGTGCAGCTTCGCCAGGTAACGACAGGCTGCTATCCACCCTCATGATTTTTCACGCTTTTCCAGGCGATTGTGATTTCGCCCGTTAACATATTGTCGATTCGACGTTATGATGGGACTTCTCTAACGATCGGACATCCACGTCGTCCCCACGACGTCGACGTTCCGCCGGCGATTACAAGTACGAGCGTATGGGCTTGCGCGCCGGGAGGGTTATGCGCGCGTAACCCCTCCGCCGCTGTGAGAGTGTGCCGCCGCGTGTTTATGCTCCCCCGCGCTCTGGCACACGCCGCGTCGGCAGACGTCTCTCTCTCTCTCTCTCTCTCTCTCTCTCTCTCTCTCTCTCTCTCTCTCTCTCTCTCTCTCTCTCTCTCTCTCTCTCTCTCTCTCTCTCTCTCTCTCTCTCTCTCTCTCTCTCTCTCTCTCTCTCTCTCTCTCTCTCTCTCTCTCTCTCTCTCTCTCTCTCTCTCTCTCTCTCTCGACATTTTCTTGTGTATGTAGTTAATGCCTTACACACAGGTATAACGTTATCTCCGCTGCTTTCGGAGCCGCCTGCTGCAGCGTCTTTCGTCCCCCTCTTTATCAGTCGGCCAAGACCGTGGCCGAATGGGAGAGGGATACGCGCGCCTGTGCCAACTGACTTTTTTGCTCGTTTTCGTATATCCGTGCCTACTTTCTCTCTCTGTCTTTTTCTCTGTCTTTTTCTCTCTCTGTCTCTTTCGCGCTCTCCGTAACTCTCTCGTGTGCAGCTCCCTCCCGTGGTCTTTTCCCCCTTTCTCTGGCCCTGCTCTCTGGCACCAGGATCTATTTTCTTCACGTTAACCGGAGAATACAGGTTTAGTCTTGTTAATGTTATCTAGCAGCTGAACGAGTGTGTTCGCTCAAAGTGGTAATGAGGCTGCCTGCTGCAGTTCGTAGTACGTTTGCCTATTTGTCTAGTTATTACTTAGTTTTACTCTATTACTGGTTTCCATGATTAATAAGCCATTGTTCTGATTGAGTTCAAGAAGTTTTAATGGAGACTTTCACTTTTGCCCATTCAGACTAGTGTTGCTCCGTTTCTACTTTTGTGCGAAGACTTGTCCTCTTTTTTTAATCGTTTATGTTTTAGTCTTTGATGAGTAGTTTGATTATTTTTGATTTTTTTTATTTTTTATATTTTTTATTCATAAATGTAGAGTAAAAATGAAACTTTGTGTATTTAACAGCTGTAAAGTTGTCACAGCTGTTGAATTGCAGATTTTCTTGTAATTTTTAACCTCTTTTCATTTTAACTTTCAATTGCCTTGACATCATTTGCCTATGTGTGTGTTTTTGCATTTGAATATGTTAGTTGATTGTATCAATAAAATGCAGATATCCTTCAAACATTTGTTAAATTATTATAGTAATTTTTTAGCTTTCTGTTTGTTTTATAATTTTATAAAATAATAAGTAGGAAATGTGATATACCTATGGAATGCTGGTAGAAAAGATTTGAATGAATTCAATTGGTTATACATGTTTTGAAACAATTCTAATCTCTGTGATACATATTAATTCATTTTTAATATTACTAACAGATACTGACACGCCAACTGTTCCACCTGATCCGGTTGTGACGAGGGATGAGGAACCTCCTGCTGGCGGAGGAGTACCACCTCCCACCAATTCAAACACTGGATCTGTGAACGCAAGCCCTGAGCATCAACCTGCAGATTCATGGGAAGAAGCTGCAGTGGACGGAGACCCTCTTTTAACTCCTGAAAATGAAGAGGTAAAGGCTTGTAATAAGTTCTTATATAACATATGCCAAGATGCTACTTTTGGCATTACAATGTAAACAATTCTATTTTTACATGAAATCATGTCTAAAATAATCATAAATCTTATTTAAACAATTAAATAGGTTCAATTAAACTTAATTTTTAACTAATTCTTACCTTGTTAACTACATATTGGAATACTTTTTAATTGAACATGCATTAAGATTCCTCGGTTTATAAAAAGAATACGTTAATATTTTTCAAATATTTTAGGCTGAAGGTGAAGCTGAGGAAGATGAGGAAATGGTCATTAAGGTGCCAAAAAAGAAGGTTGTTAAAGTTGCAGAAGATACAAAGAGCAAAAAAGAGCATGTAAATGTTGTTTTCATTGGTCACGTAGGTAAGCAAAATATACTTTTTTTAAATCTGGAATCATCTGCAATTAACTTTATCATTTCTAATATCTGATCTTAATCAAATATTTCATTTTCCCCTACATTTTGAATGGTCATCTTTTTGCAAAATTATTATACTTGTATAAGGTTGACTGACGTGTTGTAATTATATTTATTATTTATTTTCATAGACGCTGGAAAATCAACCATTGGTGGTCAAATCATGGCACTCACAGGGATGGTGGACAAGCGAACCCTCGAAAAGTACGAGAGAGAAGCTAAAGAGCGAAGTAGGGAGACATGGTACTTAAGCTGGGCTTTGGATACCAATCAAGAGGAGCGTGAAAAGGGCAAGACCGTGGAGGTTGGCCGAGCGTACTTCGAGACCGAGAGAAAGCACTTCACAATACTTGACGCGCCAGGACACAAAAGCTTCGTGCCGAACATGATCGGTGGCGCGGCTCAGGCTGACCTCGCCGTTCTCGTCATCTCGGCGAGAAAGGGAGAGTTCGAGACTGGCTTCGACAGAGGCGGACAAACGAGAGAGCATGCTATGCTTGCCAAGACCGCAGGTGTTAAGCACCTGGTTGTGCTAGTTAATAAGATGGACGATCCTACCGTGGAATGGGACGAAGCAAGATACAACGAATGCAGGTAATATAAAGTTTCATTTCATTGATATTTTTACAAAGAGATAAGGAAAGCTTTAGGTCTTTTTAACCCTATAACTTATTATATGTAAAATAGTCCTTGCTACATGTTTTTCCAGATTTTGAAATGTGTATGTTTTTAATTGTCTTGTTTACACATTATGTAACATATCATTCTATTTCCTTTTAAAACTACTTTAGAATTATTTTCAAATTCATATACAGCATGTGGATGTATTTTACTAATTTTAATAATAAATACTATTTTGTTCTAATATTTATTTTATTCTTTCAGAGATAAAATTTTGCCATATCTTCGTAAACTAGGATTTAATCCAGCAAAAGATCTCACATTCATGCCTGTATCAGGACAGCTTGGCATTGGTTTGAAAGATGGAATTCCTGAGAGTCTATGCAACTGGTATAAGGGTCCACCTTTCATACCTTTTATTGATTCTCTTCCTTCTCTCAATCGTAAGAGTAACGGCCCATTCATAATGCCTATTGTTGACAAATACAAGGATATGGGAACAGTTGTCATGGGCAAAGTAGAAGCTGGTGAAGCTAAAAAAGGACATTCACTTCTTGTGATGCCAAACAGGGTAATTATTAATTATCAACTAGTAAAATTTTTAACTTTATCTTTAAAACAATTTTAAATAATTTTCAATTTATTTAAGTTTTTTTCTTTTACTTTCTTCTACCTACTTTAAAATATGTATGTTTAAAAAACAGAATAAACATAATATTAATGTATTTAATTTGTATTAAAGACTGCAGTCGTGGTAGATCAGCTATGGTCTGATGATGAAGAAGTCACATCAGTAGGTCCTGGTGAAAATGTTAAAATCAAACTTAAGGGTATTGAAGAAGAAGACGTCAGCCCTGGCTTTGTACTTTGCGACAGCAACAATCCCATAAAGACTGGCAAAGTTTTTGATGCTCAAGTCGTCATTTTGGAACACAAGAGCATTATCTGTGCCGGTTACAGTGCCGTGATGCACATACACTGTGCCGCGGAAGAAGTAACAGTAAAGACTCTGATTTGTTTAGTAGACAAGAAAACTGGTGAGAAGAGTAAAACGCGACCGAGGTTCGTGAAACAAGATCAAGTAGCAATTATGAGAATCGAATGTGCTGGAGTTATATGCCTTGAAAGATTCAAACTATTTCCTCAGATGGGTAGATTCACCCTTAGGGACGAAAGTAAGTTGTTTAATATTTCATAAAATTTTTGTTTTTTAGCTGTATTAACACTTTATTGCATATCTAAATTCACATAACATCCTTCTTGTGAAGAATTGAAGTTTACTTTAAAGCGAAAATGCTTATAATTACTACATGTTGAATCAAATTAAATTTAAACTGTTGCAAAAATACCAAATCTTGCTAAATGGTAGTAACGAAATTTATTACTTGAGTAAATATGAACAATTTTTATTTGGCCTAAGTGTATGGTCGAATGATTTTATATGTTTTTTGTAAAATATTTAAGGTCTAATGTTATATCATTATTGTTAAGTTACAAAGACAGCTATTTAACCATGTAAATATCTTTATCATTACAGATAAAACAATTGCCATTGGCAAGGTGCTGAAGGTAGTTGAGTAATTTACTCACGGTCGACTACCGCGAAGAACACTTACAGTGTAACGAAAATGTGAAAGCAACGATAGGAAGCAGAACACTTGATATATTAAAAAAGGAAAAAATGAAGCAACTGTCACGTCGATTACTCGTGAAACACTAACAGATGTACACATACACTGTCGCGTACGCACTTACACTCGACACCAATTTATACCTTACTGATGAGATTTTTGGATCAGAGTAAGCAAAGAGGTATATGCGAATTATATATATATTATATATATACGAAGAAAATATATAAAAAGCCGAAATCCAAGCCACTTTTAATCGCATCAAATAAAAAAAAGAAAAATGATTGAAGGCTGCATGGTTTTCCTGAGAAACAAGAACATTTTGAGCGTTGAGTGATATTTCTTGTAAAGGGATATTAATACCTAATGGTAAATTAGTAACAAAGTTTTTTCAATAACGTGGAGACGATATTTTTGTTTTCCAGAGTTTCGCAGACTAAACGAGAAAAGATAATATCGATAAAAAACATTATTCTAAGGGATTATATTATTAATATTAACATTATTATTGATTATCATGAATTTGATGGGTAAGAAAGCGAGGTTACTCGAATAAACTAGCTAATATTACACGCAATTTATAATAAACTGAATTATTTTTATTATATTATTATTATTATTATTAATTATTATTATTGTAATGTTTCTTATTTTATTGTCATTAAAAACAAATATGAGAAAAATCTATTTTTATTTTGTTTTCAATTTATATTATTGATAAATGTTTGGCCTTTCATTCGTGTTAAAAAAAATTTGTTTACAATCAATTGTAAGAAGACTTAATGCTCACTGATAATAACAAAATATTGAGAAGTGCATATAAAGCAGCAAGAAAAGAAAACGGTACTAAGTTTCGATTCAGATTGCAAAGTGATAGTCTTTAAGTCTCAGCGAGAGTTTTTGTTTTAGCGGAAGTTCGAACAGGCTTGTTATATATCATGCGTATGTTGCCAGTGTAAGAAGTTTTACTATTGCTATTTGTTATTACGCGTGCGGCTAGGAGAGTTTTGTTTAACAAAGAAAAGTGCATTTTTAACGACAAATGGATCAAACGATTATGCAAGGGTTTTTATCTAAATACCATTGGAAACTCGTTTTCTTCTTATTCCAGCAGTGTTAAAGAATAACTTATAAGTAGTAGTAGTAGTAGTAGTGGTAATTGTAGTCATAGTGAAACTATGACTTTTTTAAGAAGTGCTTTTTAAACATTTTTGCTTGATACCGCTTTTTTACTAAAATAACCAATTTGGATCTGATTTTACCGAGACACGTTGCATTACTCGATATCGACGATGAAAATAATCTTTCACGATATTAACATTGTTAAAAATAACGAGAAAACGAATACATTTTTCGATTCGGATTAAAACCTTTGCGTTTATGGTCACCACACCAATACTGATCACAAAATATGAAATTCTCTGCTCGTTCGAATATTTTAGAATGTGATGACGGATAAAAGAAAAAAAAAGAAAAATAATGAATAAAAAAATGAGAATATAAATAGTAATCTGGAAATATTTGTAAAGTATGTGGATCGGATTACGAGCCCATTGTTATTATTAAATATTATTAATTGAACTAATATTAGTTGATACAATTGTGAACTACCAATAATGCTAAAGTATAAAGTACAGTAGAGTGCGATGGTGAGCAACTTAAAATAAAAAGAAAAAAGGTTTAATGGTGGAAAAATGGAATAAGAAGTAGATTTCCAAGAGGCTTAGCATGCACCGCAATCTGAGGTCACATGCATATTTTTATATATATAATTGCGCCAACAGTCAAGTCGTTCAATTCAATCAACTTATTTCACTCTTCAAATACCTATACTTCACTTCGTCGATTGTACAGATGTGTTTTTCCATCAGGGCTGCATCATCCTGATTATACTTTACTTCGTCGATTGTACAGATGTCTTTTTCCATCATGGCTGCATCATCCTGATGAATGATAATACGTCGTCATTGAAACAAAGTTAATGCTAACGAATGTAATAAGGTTGAAGATTTATAAACTTACTACGAATTTTCGCATCTACCGTTTTGTATTATTTTCTTAATTTCCAAAAGAAATGTAAAACTACTCTAAGCAAATTCAAATCATGTAACAAATGGTGTCCTTAAAAAAACGTCAGCTTCCACTATATCGGTTAACACTTATTTCCATATAAGAGCAAAGTTTATCATTTTTAAGAGAACAAAATATGTGTCCCTTTGAAAAAAAATATATTGTAAAATGCGATTTTTATGAAAACAACAAGAACAATACATACTACATGGTACAGAGAATCCTGAGAAAATTGTCATACACATTGTCGCAAATCATATAGCTGTCAGGCTGCCTCGTCTATCATCGTCTATCATTGTTTCATATGCTAAAAAGAAAGCTTTTAAATGCATTTTAATCCTGTAAATAAAAGAGATATTTTATAGCAGGAAACTTATAAAAAATTTTAATTTTCTTGTATATTTTATTTTCAATATAATATGTATAGTCATGTGTGTAATGTTGTAACCTTTAACACGTGATCGAGGCAACCTTACATGCATTATTATAATAATTGTATCCACAATGATTGTCTTTTTCGTGAAAAAGAAAATCTATTCAGGATCCATAATAATGAAGAAAGTGGCGTTATGAATGAAATAAGGAACGGAATGAATTTATGTCGCACGCATGTACGACATTTTCTTGACAGAATTGAGAGAAAAAAAAAATACAAAATTTGGATGACATTTTCATATTATGAATAAATGATGTACGATAAAAAAATTGTTCAATAAGTATTGAAAATTATTATTTCACTTTGAATAGTCAAGTTAATTTAAGAATTATAATTTATAAAGTAAGTAGAATAATATGAAAGTTTTTCCACAAACTATTTATTATCTTACATAAAATTATAGATTGTTTTTGTAGTTACTTGAGTTTTTGAAGGAAATAAGTTCTTAGATTTTATTTGATTAATTAATTAATTAATTTATTTATTTCATTATTACATGGGATAAATTAATATTCCAATTTACTGGAAAATTTTTAATTTGTAAGTATAACGTATTAGTAAGATATTAACGACATTTGGAGAAACCCAAAAAAAGCAGGGATCGAATTCCTTATATTCAGTCTAATTCTTAAAAACAATAACTTTTATGATATTATTCTAAAATTTTAAGCCTTTTAAAAGTAATATTTAAATTAAGTAATATGTTATTATTAATGCTAATATTAAATTAAATTAGTACATTTCGACACGGGTGGGGAAGTCGATTATTTAGCTGGTGTGACTTTTTGCACGAGCGAAGCGAGTGCGAAAAAGTCACGCTAAATAATCGACTTACGCACTAGTTTCGAACGGTATTTTATACCACGAGCGCCGAAAAATCATATCAAAGTTGTGATTTTGAGGTTAGAGTGGTATAAAAAAATTTTCCGTTCATGTAATGAACGTGATTCGAAATTAATAAGTACCTACTGTCTTTAAAAATCTAGTACTCATATGAAGTTATAAAGTCTCTAGTACTTGTATAAAGTTACCTTTTTAAAATTTTAATATATTTTTTATTATTTTCATATAAGGTGCAGTTATTATTTTTATTTTTCCCAGTAATTTCATATTAGTTTGATTTGATTATGGGATTCTTACTTCTTCATTCATGCATGTATGTATATGTATACATACATGTATGTATATGTATATATTGTATGAAACATTAATTATTTTTCATCATTTGAGATTTTCAAGACTTTACTTCAAATAATAATAAGGTTTATAATATTGTAAAACAATAACAAATGGTTGCAGATAAAATTTATTATGATACAGTAATAAGTACTTATTTCAAAGACTCTAATTTTTTGAAGGCATATTAATTGATAAACAAGAAGTTTTTATGATTGACACACACACACACACACACACACACACACACACACACACGCGCGCGCGCACGCGCGCACGCACGCACGCACGCACGCACGCTCACACACAGCCCCCCTCGCCCTCCTCAGTCCCCCTTAGCGCCCCTCACCCGTAGGCCCCCTCATATCCCTTTTACCGAAATTCAACATCATTCAATCTCACATCACCATTAATTGTGTGAATTCCTTTAGAGCTAAAAATATGAAAATCTACCTTTAAATATATTTAAAGGATATTTGAAAGCTCAAATACCCTGGTGGAAAACTATGTTCGGGACACGTTAATAAGCGGAGACTTTATTAAATTGATATATTTTATGTATATTTTTACAATCCGTTTTTAGTACAATCGAAGCGTTCTCATTGACGGCAGAACGAGGAATGAATCATTCTCTTTTTCGCTCGAGCTCCAAACGATTCTGTAACGTAGCAACGCGTTTCAATTATGTTTAGAATCTGTTAGTTATATATTCTTTGTAATATTCCCCGTTTGCCAAACGCCCACGGGTCCACCTCCATATGTTTACCGTGTCGTGGTCCTTCCTTTTATCGACAAAGTTGGCGGAAGGATAAGATGTGTCCTCGAAAATCAAACGTTTTCGCGATCACAGCTTATTAGAGCGTTAACCTCTGCATTAACCACTAAGGGGGGAAATTACAGATAATTTTGCTATATTATGTTATTAAAAAATGCCACGCTACAAAGCCGTTTAAGAACCAGAATCAAAAAGAATATATTTATATATAGTTTGTAATTTATAAACATACAAGAAATAATATTTATTATAATGATTCATTTTATTGAGATTCTGGAACACTCCCCACTCTGTACAAAACTCAGATGTTTTGTACAGCCTCAGAAAGCTTCACTAATTTTCGACTTGGGCGTGTAAAGAAACCAGTAGCGGTTTTAAGTTCAACAATGCGCACTTCGTCGTCTTTAGTCGGGAAAATTCGTACAACCACTCCTTTCTTCCAATGATTTCTTGGAGTTTGATTATGAACGATTAATACTAGATCGTCTTCTTTTAAGAGATTGACAGACGTAACCCATTTCTTACGAGGCAATAATAAGGGAAAATATTCCCGAAACCAACGACGCCAAACCCATACAGCATGACAGAAAACTGAAATAATTACATGAAATAATTCATGAATTAATACATTGAAATGATTTAGAAAGAATTTTAAAAGGAAAAAAAATTAATTTTAAATTAATTTTTAAAATAATATATGGAATCCTTACAAAATACTTTCAAAAATCTCCAAAAAAAAAATAAAAAAAGTGTTACCAAAAAATAATTACACGAATTAATTCTGAAAGGACTTCGAAAAGATTTTTTGAAAGAATACATAAAATAATTTCGAAATTATTGCAAGTATTCTTTCATGCAATAATTCAGAAATAATTTCAGAAAGATACAAATTAATCATTCACAAAAATAATTCAATATCTATTCAAAAATCTTACATGAATTATTTCGTGAAATCTTCTGGGAAACTCGTGTGAATTAAAACAAGAAATAATTTTGAATTGTTTTGAAAAAGATTTTTAGAATAAAATTTTTTAAAACAAAATAGCAAAAAAAAAATAATTACACGAATTAATTCTGAAAGGACTTTGAAAAGATTTTTAGAATAAAATTTTTTAAAACAAAATAGCAAAAAAAAATAATTACACGAATTAATTCTGAAAGGACTTTGAAAAGTTTTTTTGAAAGAATACATAAAATAATTTCGAAATTATTGCAAGTATTCTTTCATGCAATAATTCAGAAATAATTTCAGAAAGATACAAATTAATCCTTCACAAAAATAATTCAGTATCTATTCAAAAATCTTACATGAATTATTTCATGAAATCTTCTGGGAAACTCGTGTGAATTAATACAAGAAATAATTTTGAATTCTTTTGAAAAAGATTTTTAGAATAAAATTTTTTAAAACAAAATAGCAAAAAAATAATTACACGAATTAATTCTGAAAGGACTTTGAAAAGATTTTTTGAAAGAATACATAAAATAATTTCGAAATTATTGCAAGTATTCTTTCATGCAATAATTCAGAAATAATTTTAGAAAGATACAAATTAATCATTCACAAAAATAATTCAGTATCTATTCAAAAATCTTACATGAATTATTTGATGAAATCTTCCGGGAAACTCGTGTGAATTAATACAAGAAATAATTTTGAATTCTTTTGTAAAAGATTTTTAAAATAAAATTTTTTAAAACAAAATAGCAAAAAAAATAATTACACGAATTAATTCTGAAAGGACTTTGAAAAGATTTTTTGAAAGAATACATAAAATAATTTCGAAATTATTGCAAGTATTCTTTCATGCAATAATTCAGAAATAATTTCAGAAAGATACAAATTAATCATTCACAAAAATAATTCAATATCTATTCAAAAATCTTACATGAATTATTTCATGAAATCTTCCGGGAAACTCGTGTGAATTAATAGATTTTTTTAAAGAAAACATAACAATTCAGCAATCATGTCAAGAATTATATCACGAAATAATTCAGAAATAATTTCAGAATGATAAAAATTAATCATTCACAAAAATAATTCAATATCTATTGAAAATAATTTCATGAATTATTTCATGAAATGTTGCGGGAAACTCACGTGAATTAATACAAGAAATAATTTAGAATTCGTTTGAAAAAGATTGTTACAATAAAATTTTTTAAAACACAATAGCAAAAAAGATATTTACACGAATTCTTCCTGAAAGAACCTTGAAAAGATTTTTTGAAAGAAAACATAAAATAGTTCAGAAATTATTGCAAGTATTCAACACGAAAAGGGCAGCGTCCGTATATAAGAGGCATCGTATAATGTATTTATTTTGTTTTTAATTCGAATTTGTTTCAATCAAATAAGTCCTAATTAATACAATATTTAATAAACAAAACTTACTAAATAAGTATATACTAATTAAACAAAGTTAATATTAAAAAATAAAGAAATATTAGAAATAAATATTCTAATTTATTTTGTCAGTCATTTTGCACTATATAATGAAAAAAAATGAAATGATTGGATAATGATCGTATTTAGTCGTCCATTGTTTTCTACATTCGTATGATCCTATTAAAGAACGTATTAAAATGTGTGGGGGTATATAATTTTTCGTTTTTGTGAACTAAGATAGATTGAAACATTTACTAATTGCGAAAAATATTAATTTGAAAAGTTAATGTAAGAATATAAAAACTTAAAATAAAAGGAAAAAAACATTTAAAGATGAATAATATAGGTACTTAAAATAAGCAATATTTTTTATTATTATTCATAATAGTATTCTTTCAGTATGACAATGTTTAGAAGTCCCCTCAAAATCGACAGAAATATTATTCATACGTCTGCCAAGAGTAAAGAGCCTTTGACTCTAAAAGTTGATTCTAAATTGAAAACACTACAAATAATAATAACGTCGGTAAGGTAGAGCTCATTCTATTCATCTCTGCATTATATGCAATTATCATTTTTTTATTTTTATCGAATTTCGGGAAAAGAGCTCTTTATTGCCCTTCGTAATGACAAAAATACACTATGTGTAAATTTTCAAGTTATTGCTCGTTATAGATTTTACAGGAAACGGGTTGAAAAATTTTCTACCAGTTTTTTATGAAAAATAATGAACAGAATTTCTGAAAAATTTATAGGTGTATTATTTATGCAATTACGGAGTGCAGTGAAGAGCTTCATTCATCAAAAGTTGAATCTAAGATCAAAAAAATGTAAAAACTCATAACGTCGGTAAGGAAGAGCTCCTTTATACACACACATTTCACATCGACTTAATACAATATTTAATAAACTAAAAGTATTAAATAACTATGAATTAATTGATCAAAGTTAATATTAAAAAATAAAGTAATATTAAGAATAAATTTTCTAATGTATCGTATCACTCATATTGCAGTATATAATGAAAAAAATGAAATGATCTAACAAGCGAGCGATAGCGTAATGGATAGCGTATTTGCGTAGTACCCAAGCGACCCGGGTTCGAATCTCCATCATGTAAAAAATTTTTCTGCGTTTTTTTCTGCGATAAAATAGTGTAAAATTATTAACAATGTAAATATATGTAAAAATAGTTAGAATATTATTTAAATAATATTCTAAATTATAAAAATGTACCTTCAAATACGGGATTATATATACCCTTCGAAATTTATTGTTAGTAATATTTACTAAATATTTTCTAATTAATTCACAATATTTATTCCTGAATCCTTCCAAAAATCTTTCATTGAAAGGATTCTGCAATAATACATGATTTTATAACCTTCGAAATTTTTTGTTAGTAATATTTCCATTATATTTTCGAATTAATTCACAAAATTAATTCCTGAATCCTTTCAGACATCCTTCATTGGAAGGATTCTGTAATAATACGGGATTTATCCTCTTCAAATTTCTTGTTAGTAATATTTCCATAATATTTTCTAATTAATTCACAATATTAATTCCTGAATCCTTTCATACATCTTTCATTGAAAGGATTCAGGAATTAATTTTGTGAATTAATTCGAAAATATTATGGAAATATTAGTAAAAAGAAATTTCAAAAGTATAAATAACGTATTATTGCAGAATCCTTCCAATGAAAGATGTCTGAAAGGATTCAGGAATTAATTTTGTGAATTAATTCGAAAATATTATGGAAATATTACTAAAAAGAAATTTCGAACAGTATAAATCACGTATTATTACAGAATCCTTTCAATGAAAGATGTCTGAAAGGATTCAGGAATTAATTCACAAATTAATTCCTGAATCCTTTGAGACATCTTTCATTGGAAGGATTCTGTAATAATACGGGATTTATCCGTCTTCCAAATTTCTTGTTAGTAATATTTTCATAATATTTTCGAATTAATTCACAAAATTAATTCCTGAATCCTTTCAGACACCTTTCATTGAAAGGATTCTGCAATAATATGTGATATTAATTCTGAAAGGATTCTGAAAGATTCTTTCAGTGAAAGGATTCTGTAATGATGCTATGTCCGGGGTATTTTCCTTTCAGAATTATTTCAGGAAATAATTTTGAAATATCTTTTAGTAACCTTTTGGTAATAATCCATGAATCCTTTCAGAAATGTTCTATTGAATAAATTTTGCAATGATATTATAAATTATTTTTGAATTATTCCATTGAATTAATTCTGAAAGGAAAATACCCCGGACATAGCATTATTACAGAATCCTTTCACTGAATGATTTCTGAAAGAATAAAATTATTTCATGCATTCTTTCAGAATCCTTTCAGAATTAATACATGCTGTGTGGGAAATGCATCGGCAAAGAATTGCGCTATGCGCCATTGTCTTTTTGTATATATGTCGGCGTTAGATTGACATGAATTAATAGTAGCGGAGGACGTTCCAATCAAGAAATGGTTTGGAGTAAGTACTTCTTTTTCTTGCGGATCGGATGATACAATAGTTAACGGGCGCGAGTTGACACTATGTTCGATTTCGGCGAGTATATAAGTCAAGAGAGTCTCTTCTTTCGGAGCATGCTCTTTTAAAATCACATGCAGCGACTCTTTTATAAACCGAATCAACCTTTTCCACGCTCTCCCCATATGCGAAGCTGTGGGAGGGTTGAAACGCCTTTCAAAGTTGTTTCTCAATGCAAAATTTAATTGTTTTTTCGCCATACCCTGGCCGAAAGTGCCACACTCCCGTCCAGCTCAAAAACGGGAATGTGGTGTTTTCGGCCCGGGTATGGCCAAAAATAGTATACGCACCACGGGAGTAAAATTGGCCAGCCCCCAGCTCGTGTTTGCCACCCTCGCCTTCGGCTCGGGTGTCAATTTACACGAGCTCTGGACTGTCCAAGTTTTTTCCTCCCATTGTGCGTAATATACTATTCTTTATGTAATTTTCCTATAGCCTCCTGATGTTTGAAAATTGTTTCAAAACTTTTATGATAAAATTTTTGTAATAATATTTTAATATTAATTGAGTCACGGGGTGTTTGGCGTCTAAAATAAGCGGCTGAAACTTTTCTCGACTCCTGGGTAAGTATTCTAACGTCCGTTTACACGTAAAAGTTCATTTTTATCTAAAAACGGCGATAGTTTATTAAACGGCTATCATTTGCAATCATTTTGTTAGATTTCAGCGACGTTATTTTTTTTTAAATGAATCTTTTTGAACCTCTTTTACCCATAACTCTAAAACAAAATCTTGTTTTAATTCTGAGACATTATTTTTTAAAAATTTATCTTTAACTTCCAGTAACCGCGATATAGCTCTTAATAAACGAATCCATGTAGAAAATTTGGAAAAATCTGACAAAAAGGTAGGTGTAACAGTAGCTTGCAAAGTACAAACGTTTTTTTTATTAATTTTTTCATTTTGAAACTGATTAATACTTTGCAATATATTATTAGCAATCGACCATGAATACTCAATGTCGCGTAAGAATGGCGGGCCTAAACACTAACGACTATTATTTTGAATCGCATCCGAGGCTTTTCTAGTAGCATCATCCGCTGGATTATCTTTCGTGGGTACCCAACGCCGTTCTTTTGCCTCAGTTTCTTCGCATATCTCGCCTAATCTATTCATTACATAAGTTTTATAAGTACGAGGATCTGTTTTTAACCATTGTAAAACGGTTTGGAATTCCGACCAAGAAACACGACGCCCAAAATTCAAACTGTGTTCCTGAGCAACGAGTTTAGCTAGCCGTAAACTTAAAACTGCTGTTTGCAGCTCTAAACGTGGGATGGTAATGAGTTTCAAAGGAGCTACTCTGCTTTTAGCGATAATTATTGATGTATGAAAATTTCCGTTTTTTAATTTAAACCGCCAATATACTACGGCTGCGTAAGCATTTTCACTCGCGTCGCAAAACACGTGTAACTCAGTTTCGTTAATATCATTATTATTTAACTTGTAAGATCTCGGAATTTTACACTGACTTATCAATTTAAGCTCGTCTAACCAAACTATCCAACAATTATAATCTTTCTCAGTCAATTTATCGTCCCAATTAATACCGCTTTTCCAAATATTTTGTATTAAAATACGAGCTTGAATTATAAAAGGAGTCAATAAACCAAGAGGATCGAACACAGACATTATAATGCTTAACACTTCGCGCTTACTAGGAACCCGATTGTCATTTAACAAATCTGAAGGAATTTTAGCGTTCTCTATTCTAAACGTAAACTCGTCCGCATTTGTTAACCATTGTAAACCTAAAATACGCTCCGATTTCTGTATCGTTTGCCCAATTTTTATCGAATTTTCTGTAATATTTTTTTCTGAGGAGATATTTTGAATTTCTATCTTATTACTAGCGAAAGAATGCATTTCCCAATTGGCAGCTTTGTTAATTAAAATAACCTGTTGAATTAACTCTTTTGCCTGTTGTACTGATTCGCAACTTTCCAAGTAATCGTCCATATAAAAACTATTTTTTATGCTATTTACTACTTTTGGATAAAAAGATTCGAAACTTTCTGCATTTTTGTCCTTTATGTATAAAGCTACGCACGGCGACGATTTACACCGAAAAGAAGGTAAGATATCACATACTCTTGTGGCTCGATCGATCGATTATTTCCACGCCAAAGAAAACACTGTGCGTCTCGATCTTCAGGCTGAATTTTTACTTTCAAAGACATGTCGCGCAAGACGCCTTTGAAAGCTACAGTCTCTTGCCTGAATCGCATTAATACGCCTAATAAATTATTTAACAAATCAGGGCCTGAAAGTAACAAATCGTTAAAACTTGTCTGACTGCTCTTAGCTACCGCATCAAAAACTATCCTAACCCAGCCTGGTTTGTTAACGTTTGTTACACCGAAATGCGGCAGGTACTAGATTTTGTTCTGAAGCGGATTATTGACTTTTTCAGTAAATCTATTATGGATAAACCTATTTATTTCTTTAATATAAGTATCCGCATAATTCTTATCACGATCAAATTTTTATGCTCTAAAACTCTGATATTCAGCGCGTTTTCGCGACTACTTGGAATAAATATTTCGTCGTTTTTCCACAATAGACCGACTTGCTACTTATCATTTATTCTGCAATTAGTATTATTTAAAATACTAAGTGCCCTTTTATCCTCGGATTTCATTCGTGATTTTGTGGAAACTCCTAGAGCGTCTAATTCGAAGTGATTTAAAATTAAATTATCAAGCTTGTCAAATTCAGAATTATTATTTGTCTCAGTTAAAGTTGTAAAAATAGGCAATCATTTTTCGTAAGTTTTCCCATGTATTGACCATCCCAATAAACATCGACAAACAACAATATCGATAGATTTTATTTCTTTTACTTTTCTACTCACGATTAACGGATTAAATTACAATGATCTTGCCCTATCAACAAATCTGATATTGCCTTAACTGGTTGTATTCTTATGCCAGTTTCATTTTCACATAAGCTTGTTATTTTGCATGGTAACTCTTGCATTGGAAGGGCTAAATCTTTGACAATATTAACATTTTTCAAATTGTAAGAAGCAGTAGAAGTATTGACGGTAAAATGTACTTTTTTTAAAGCTATAGCCACAGGCTCTTCTTGACTAATGGCCTTGAGAGAAATATTAGTATTAAGTGTTTTTAAACCAAGATTTTTTACAATATCATAATTAATAATCGAAACTGCTGAGCCCTCGTTTAAGAATGCGTAAATATATTTAGTACTTTTCAAGCCAATTACTTTTACTGGTACAATTTTAAAGTATATTGTTATGTATTGGTAATCGAACATGAGAAGAACAAAGCGTTGCTAAGCAATTAGTTTGTTGTTCTCGACTCGATTTTTCAGTTTAGTTGATTCGAGAGCTTGTTATTGACAATACGTTTTTATCGTATCTGTTTACGACCTTGAATAAATTAAATGTTGTTCTTTTTATTAATAGTTGTTATTAATTATTGTATGTGTGTGAGTGTAACATTTTGGGGGTTCGTCCGAAGATTTTGAAGACGAAATGGACGGATTTGAAAAATCAGCGAAAACGACGCGTATACACCGCTACATGTACCCTTTCAGACGAGGACCAGAGCACAGACTGCTGCTGCTGCTGCCGAAGTTTCTACTGCCGAAACTGTTGCGGTCAATACCACCGACACCGATATCATTACTGCCACTGAAAATTTAAGTCAAAATCAAACAGGTACACCTAACCCTGCAATTTCTGATTCGATTCTCGTCGATTTAAGTTCGCTTGGTGACTCGCGCTCGACGACTGGCGCACGCTCGGTGACTGATGCGCATGTGATGACCCGCGATGACTCATCGACGGTGGCTGATACCTCACCGACGGTCGGTGTACTCCAGCCTATTCTTCTTCGTGAAACGCTCTAGGAACTTAATGAGGCTAGGAGTTACGGATATGCGACGATGAATTAATCGATCGTCAGAGTACCATCGATGACCTGCAGGCAGAATGACTCTCTCTCCAGGAACAACTTGCCCAGTTTCGACAAAAATTAAACCAGATGAGTACAACCCAACATTCTAATATACAAACAACAGCAACAACAAACATGGTTTACGCAACAACTGGGGCCACACCAGCGGAGGTGTACACCGGTAGAGACTTGAGGCTTCCTTTGGATTTGATACGCGGATGTCCTCCTGAAGAAGAAGATTGTTCTAACTATGGCAGTTACGTCCAGAAACTAAAAACCAACATCAACAAAATTCATCAATCAGTACGAAAGAACATTTTCCTTTCCTCAAAACATACGAAAACAACCTATGACAAAACATCCAGATATGTCAACTTTCAAGAACAACAGAAAGTATGGTTGTATAATCCTCGCCGAGTCAAAAAAAGAACTCCGAAGCTCCAAAGTGAATGGGAAGGACCTTACAAGATTGTCAAGAAGATCAATGATGTCGTTTTCGGCAGCCAGAAGACACCAAAACACAAAAAGAAGATCATTCATATTGATCGATTGACGACCTACCACGATAGGTAATTTCTTCTGCTCTACTCACGGTTATTTTGAGCCGTGGTTTTTTCCCGTGAGGCACAGGGCAAATGCCAGAGCAGGGACAGAGGTGAGGTACCACAGCATGCCAACTCCCCACTTGTGTCGAAGAATTACCGACAAGACTCTACCCACCGATGATGACATTATGATACCCAAAAATTACGATTCTACATTTTAAGAGACGGGTCCTGTGCCCAGATGAGTCAAGGATCAACCCGCTTAAAAGTAGACGATTTCAAGATGATTTCAAAATGTTTTCAAGAATTCAAGATGGACCAATTCAAGAGACGGGTCCCTTTGACCGGGTGAGCCAAGGATAAGCCCGCTTGAAGATGACGCCATTTTGATTCGTTTTTCGAAGAGGAGAACTATTTTTCAAGAGACGGGCCCTACTGAAAAAACTCACGTGAGATCTCACGCCAAAATCTCATCTGAAATTCTGGACCGCGAGCTGCTAAAATTCCTTCAATGATAAAAAATCAGTTTCTGGGAAATACGAGTCGCTTATTAGGTTACGCCACCCCCAGATAAGTTCAAAAATCTACGTTTTGAAGCGTTTTAGCCATTTTTTACATTTTTAGAAATTTTACACGTGAGATCTCACGTGGAATCTCATGTTTAAAATTTCTCACGTGAAATCTCACGTGTGATCTCACATGAGATCTCATGTGTAAAATTTTTAACAATGTAAAAAGTGGTTAAATCGCTTCAAAACATAGATTTTTGAACTTATCTGGGGGGTGGTGTAACGTAATAGGCGACTTCTAATTCCCAGAAACTGATTTTTTATCATTCAAGGGATTTTAACAGCTCGCGAACCAGAATTTCAGATGAGATTTTTCAGTAGGGGGCCTTTTTGGTCGGATGAGCCTGGGATCAGCCCGCTTGAAGAAAACGCCTTCTCTTTCGTTTTTATCTTAAGATTGTCGGGACAACAATCTGAAAAAAGGGGGAATAATGTTATGTATTGGTAATCGAACACGAGAAGAACGAAAGCATTACTAAGCAATTAGTTTGTTGTTCTCGATGCGATTTTTCAGTTTAGTTGATTCGAGAGCTTGTTATTGACAATACGTTTTTATCGTATGTGTTTACGACCTTAAATAAATTAAATGTTGTTCTTTTTATTAATAGTTGTTATTAATTATTGTATGTATGTGTGTGTGCGTAATATTTTAGAATTAGAATCTAGTCACAAAGAATTGTTTGTTAAAACCGTTTTCAACACGGAGTTTGATGGGACTACTGCAGGCAATGATTTTTTTGTATTATTTTGAGTTTCGGTGTGAGAGAATGACTTATTTGTAGGCATAAAATGTAGTAAAGTGTGATGTCGTCGCCCACATTTTTCGCAGATTTTTTCGTTGCATTCACCTCGTAAATGATCTTGCTTTAAACAATTGTAGCACAATTTTAATCTATGTACGATTTTCCATCGCTCCTGTCTTGATTCTCTCATAAAATTGCGACACAACGATATCGTATGATTACTGCGACCACAAAATGCGCATTTCAAAACATTAGAACATCCTCATCCATCTCATCAACAATCTGAGGTTCGTGTGCTTGCAACGAAAAAACCGTTTTTTGATTCACACTTGTAATGCGAGATGATCTAGTTTTTCGCTCGTTTATATTTTGATCGTCTCCCTGTAATCCAATAATACCTGCCTTCGAGGCAATCTTGGATTCTTTAAGCATAAAGGCAGCTAGTTTTTCTAGGTCGGAAATTTCGTCACTCTCTGCGGCTGCAAAGCGAGCAAAATCTTGCAACATAGATTCTGGAACCTTTCTTAAAACTTTTTTTATCAATTCGGGACTATTCAGATAACCAGTACTTCCTAAAGGTTTTATTGTGGTGATGATAGTTTTGAGGAAAATTCCACTAAATCCATCTTGCTAGACTCAACCCTATTTAAGTGCCTTAAGCCATTCACAATTTTTTCTAAAATAACTCGACGATCCCCAAAGCACCTTTCCAAAGTAGACATAATTTCTCGCGCAGTACTTCCCGACGCAAACAAAATACTCGTAGCATCGCGTGTTATATCTTTCAACGAATCAAATAGTCTAATTATGTTTTCTTCCTCAGAATATTCTCCTAACTTTGTTGAAAGATCAAATACTCGCTTAAAACGCATCCAATGTAGTGGATTGCCTGAGAATTCAGGTAATTTTTAGCTGATGTCATTCGATTCAAATAGCGTGGATTTTCACTAACAGATCTACTTTGAACCGTGAGCAGAGTATTTTCTAATACGTGTGAAAGTCTATCAAAAGAATCGGCTGTTTAAAGGAGCATTAGATCGTTCATTATTAGCGCAATCGATTACTTGCGACGCAGGTATATCTAGAGGTGGGCGATATCCCTTATATAAATTGAGCATTCGAGATAATCTATTTTGCCCTCGAACGATCTCGAAATCTCGAATAATCGAATCCGTCTCGAATCTCGAAAGGAAAGAAAGAAAAGACGAAGCAGTGGCGCGCATAGCACGCTGATTAACGCTAGTCCCTTATATAAATTGAGCATTCGAGATAATCTATTTTGCCCTCGAACGATCTCGAAATCTCGAATAATCGAATCCGTCTCGAATCTCGAAAGGAAAGAAAGAAAAGACGAAGCAGTGGCGCGCGTAGCGCGCTGATTAACGCTAGTCCCTTATATAAATTGAGCATTCGAGATAATCTATTTTGCCCTCGAACGATCTCGAAATCTCGAATAATCGAATCCGTCTCGAATCTCGAAAGGAGAGAAACAAAAGACGAAACAGTGGCGCGCGTAGCGCGCTAATTAACGCTAGTCCCTTATATAAATTGAGCATTCGAGATAATCTATTTTGCCCTCAAACGATCTCGAAATCTCGAATAATCGAATCCGTCTCGAATCTCTAAAGGAGAGAAACAAAAGACGAAAAAAAAACAGTGGCGCGCGTAGCGCGCTGATTAACACTAGTTTTCTAAAATATAGATATTACGTATCGATACGTATCGTACACTCAAGTATCGATATGACTAATATATCGTGCCTAAAATATCGATATTCAAAATATCGATAAAATCGGCGATAAAGCAAGACAATTATTTAAACAATTTTAAGACCAAGTAGGCGGGGGATATGAGGTCCACGCATATTAGGGAATTACGGAGATGCGCCACACTAAGCAGGATACTTATTTAAATAATTTTTAAAACCCAAGTAGGCGGGGGATATGAGGTCCACGCATATTAGGGAACTACGAAGACGTGCAATAATAAGCAAGACAATTATTTAAACAATCCGTAAACCAAAGTAGGCGGCGGATATGAGGTCCACGCGTATTAAGGAATACCGTAGTCATGCGTTAATAACCAAGACTATTATTTGAATAATTTTTAAACCCAAGTAGCCGAGGGGCGCGAGTTCCAAGCATATAACGGAGTTACGTAGATGTGCGACGTAAGCATAACGATTAATTGAATAATTTTTAAACTCTAGTAACCGGGGGACGCGAGGTCCAGGCATATTAGGGAGTCATGAAGACATGAAACAATAAGCAGGACGATTATTGAAACAATTTTTAAACCCAAGTAGGCGGGGTATATGAGGACCGCGCATATAAGGGAGTCATGTAGACATGAAAAAATAAGCAAAACAATTATTTAAAGAATTTTCAAACACAAACAGCCGGGGAATACGAGGTCCATCCATATTAGGGAAATACGTAGACGTGTAACAATAAGCACGACAATTATTTAAACAATTTTTAAGCCCAAGTAGGCGGGGGATACGAGGTCCACGCATATTAGGGAATTACGTAGACGTGTAACAATAAGCAAAACAATTATTTAAACAATTTTTAAACCCAAGTAGGCGGGGGATACGAGGTCCATGCGTATTAGGGAATTACGTAGAAGTGCAATAATAAGCAAGACAATTATTTAAACAATTTGTAAAAGTAGTCGTGGGATATGAGGTCCACGCGTATGATGGAATAATGTAGTCATAGGTTAATAAGCAAGACTATTATTTGATTAAATTTTAAACCCAAGTAGCCGGGGGATGCGAGGTCCACGCATATAGGGGAGTCGAGTTATAGAGGTTAAGAATTTTTCCTTATATTTTCATGTCTCCATTACTCCCTTATATGCCGTAGACCTCCCGTCTCCCGGCGACTTGGGTTTAAAAATTATTTAAATAATTATTTTGCTTATTGTTTTATGTCTTCATGACTCTCTGATATGCGTGGACCTCGCGTCTTCTGGCTACTTGGGTTTAAAAATTATTTAAATAATCGTTTTGCTTATTTTTGTATGTCTATATGACTCCCTTATATGCGTCGACCTCATATCCTCCGCCTACTTGGGTTTAAAAATTATTTAAATAATCATTTTACTTATTTTTTCATGTCTACATTACTCCCTTATATGTGTGGACCTCATATCCCCCACCCAGTTAGGTTTAAAAATTATTTAAATAATCGTTTTGCTTATTTTTTCATGTCTACATTACTCCCTTATATGCGTAGATCTCACATCCCCCGCCTACTTGGGTTTAATAATTATTTAAATAATCGTTTTACTTATTTGTTCATGTCTACATCACTCCCTTATATGCGTGGATCCCATATCCCCGCCTACTTGGGTTTAGAAATAATTTTAATAATCGTTTCGCTTAGGTTCGCACGTTTACGTAACTCCATTGTATGTGTGGACCTTGGGTCACCCGCCTGCTCGTTGCGCTCGCAGCTTGAACGCGCGCGTTATACTCATGCCGTTAGAGCCGCTCGAGCACCCAATCAGCGAAGGCCTCTAGTGCGCTGACGCCAGACTATACAGTGAAGTATCTACGCACTGGCTGTAACCCGTAATTTAGTCATTCGTCTCTCTCGCGCCTATCAGAGATTCCACAATATGATCTGCTCTGGACCCTTTCTACATATGTGTGTTCTGTCCGTTCTAGACGACTTCTCTCTATGTCTGTCTCTGTCTTACATAAACGGAACAGATCTATCTGTCTTTGTCGGGAACACACAGAACACACAGAACACACATATGTAGAAAGGCCCCTGCTCCGCTCTGCTCTGCTCCGCTCTGCTCTGCTCTGCCTTACCTGCTAAGCCTGCTTCTGGCGGTGATTGGTTAATTCCATCCATCCCATCCATTTCGTCAAGGGAATTAACCAATCAAAGCCAGAAACAGGCTTAGCAGGTAAGGCAGAGCAGGGAAGAGAGGAGCAGAGCAGAGCCGAGCAGAGCATATTTTTTTCCGATATTAGGGTAAACGTATCGATACTACCGAGTATCGGGTACCCAAAATATCGATACAAAATATCGATATTTTTCATTGGAAATATCGATACAAAATATCGATATTTTTCATTGGAAATATCGATATCTCGAAATATCGATAAATATCGCCCACCTCTAGGTATATCAGGGAGCATGTACATGAGCGCTGTGCTATGCAATGCTGTGCGATGCCGTATGATGCCGTTCGATGCCGTTCGATGCCGTTCGATGCCGCGCGGTGCCGCACGGATTAGTGCTGCATCCGATCCGTTGTCTAAATGGTTCAAAATAAATTGTAAGTTGTATCTCTGCATTATTTATTTAACTATTTAATTTAAATCATGCAGAGATACAACTTACAATTTATTTTGAACCATTTAGACAATGGATCGGACGAAGCACTAATCGTGCGGCACCGCGCGGCATCGAACGGCATCGTACGGCATCGCACGGCATCGCACAGCACAGCGCTTATGTACATGCTCCCTCATTGCCGTGGTCCGCAAAGCGACGTGAAGATGATGCAACAGGAACAGGTTCTTGAAGATGGTCGTAAAGCTCATTGTCGTAGTAGCTCTCGTATTCAGCTGCAGTTGAAGCAGTGGTCGTGAAGTTGTTGTCTGGCGGTATCAGGTTGCGTTGAAACCCAGCTAGATCAGCACGCGAAAAGTGCACCGATTGTTGTTGATCAGGAAATGGGGTTGATATCATTAGCGGAGTATGTCCATGCTCCCTAGTGACCAGTAGTGAGTGTTAAAATTATAGTTGGTATTCAAAGATAACCTACAATTGTACGGTATATTATTGTTCCTTATGAGGTATCAGCAGAGAATATAGAATATATTATCATTCTAATATATTCTATATTCTCTGGTATCAGCTCCAGGCAACGTTCTCAGCGGTATATTATTGTTTGCAAGAAAATAGTTTCCACACAAGGAGCATCATTTAATACAAGAAAATATTATAAGAAGAGTTATTTAGATTAAGTTAATTTGAAGTGATTAAAAGTAATAAGGAAGTAATAAGGATGATATTCCTTTTCTCCAAAAAGAGTTGTGTCCTCAACAAGAAAATTTTGTAATCACTTCAAATTAACTTAATCTAAATAACTCTTCTTATAATATTTTCTTGCTTTAAATGATACTCCTTGTGTGGAAACTATTTTCTTGCAAACAACAATATACCGTACAATTGTAGGTTATCTTTGAATACCAACTATAATTTTAATACTCACTACTGGTCACTAGGGAGCATGTGTACATGCTCCCCTATAGTGATATCATATATTCGAGACATCATGTGTGTCAGAACGTACTATCACGGCGCTGTCACGTTATTGTGCCCGCGCCCTAATGTGGACTCGCTCGAAGGCTGTGTCTACAATAGAGTGACAAGCGTGATATCACACTGCACGAACGTTCGTGACAGTGGGAGTAAAGTAACTGCCAACTGCGAAAAAAATATGAAATACAACATGTCGACGAGGACAGGTGTTCACGGAGAAGTGTATATTTTTTACAGTTGGCAGTTATCCCCACCCTACAGTTCGTGTGATATCACAGGCTGTCACAAACGTCCGTGATAGTATGACATCACGCTTGTCACTGTATTGTAGACACAGCCTTACAGCTTTTCGATGCACACTCTGCACTCAGAGCTAGCTGCTAGCTCTATAGTAGTATAGGTGATAGGTTCATGTGTTTCAGTGTATGTCACAAAAATGTCTAATTTTACAAATATCGCTATATTTCATTCGCACGCGAAGTGTTCGATCACGTTTAGAAAAAAATTGTGATTAAATCTTTTTAATAATTTTTTGAAGGAGATGAGTTAGTGAGTTATTTGTATCAAAGATGTATATTATCAAATAGGTAGATGAGTAGTTTATAAAAATGTTGTATGATAAAATTGTTTATTTCTTAGCAATAACTGCTTTGACTTTTGGTGTTGTTGCTGCTGCATTTGACAGGTTAGTTTTATATTGTTTTTTTTCTTTTGTTGTCATTTGCTTGTTGCTTTGCTTATTTAGTGATTAATAATATTATGCAATTTAAGGTATATTCTAATATTTTTCATAATAACTCACATTTGTTTTAGTTTATTTTGGGGGATATTTCTTTGTATCTTATATGTAATTGGATTAGCATGGGGAACACAAATAATCTGTCTGTCACGAAGTGCATCAGGTGCTTCAATTACAAAGTCTAAGTTTGATGCTGATGAATCATGTGGTGTCTGTGGTAATAAACAATGTAAGAGACATCGCAGATCACCACATTTAAATCCCATTCCTAAGGTTCCAAAAAGTTTTGACACTGCTTTGGAACATGTAAGTATAGAACAAAGTAATTACAAGTATTTAAATAAATAGAATTAGAAAAATTGTAAATTTAACTGTATCTAAAAATAATCTAATATACTACATTACTACTAAAACTATCTTTTTAGCTCCTGGAAGAAATATTGCGAACATATGTGTGCACTTGGTACTCTGATTTATCGTCCAATGAAGCATTTGTTCAACAATTAAGATTAGCTATTGCAACAGCAGCAACCAATATAACAAGTCGATTGTATAAAGCTGACCTTTCCCATATAATTTTCAATCACCTCATACCTCTTGCAATTCATCATGCTCGAGATTGGCAAGAATTGAAAAAACGTGCTAAGGATCTAGGAGGCAATCCCACGGATCATATTGCTGACTTTTTGGGTTCAAAAATTCATCCTGCTGCTTATTCCAGAGATGGGGAATTAAATTATCTCAGGGGAGTTGTAGCTTCGTTGTTACCACACTTATTACCTGCTACTCACGTTTCCACAAATAATCGAGTAAGAAAGAACATACTAGATTAATAAATATACATAGGAAATAATGCATTATTTCACAAGAATTTTTCATTTTTTATTTTATTTGCAGGTTATTCTTCGTGAAGTCCTTGCTAACTGGGTTTTAGTGCCTGCAATTGATGCTCTAGCTAATCCAGATAATCTAAATATGTTAATAACTCTATGCACTCATCATGAAGGAAAATTTTCTCAATCCACTGATACCATGTATGTTCCTATGTTTCAATCGTGGATTTCTAGTCCTCAAATCTCACAAAAAATGTCAAATACATTAAAACCTACATTAGAAGATGTTTTAAATGATCCACACTTGTTATACATGTTTATGCAACATATTAAAGATTCTGGATTAGTAAACTTGTTGCAATTTTGTTTAGATATTGGTATGTAGAAAGTGATAATGATATTTTCATATAATTTGTAATGTATTTTAAATGTTATATGCTTTTTACAGATGATTTAAGTAAAAGAATGCTGGATCCTGAAATCAAACCTGAAAATGAAGAGGCTTTATACAATGATGCCATGAATATATATGCAACGTATCTTGATCCTGAAAGTGTAGATTTTCTAAATTTACCAATGTATATTTCACAAGGAATGAAACAAAGTAATTGAATAATTTTTTTTTCAAACATCTGGTTATTTAATAGAATTAAGTCAATTTTTTTTCTCAAAATAGTTTTAGATCTTGGACCAGGAAAAGTGCAAGAGCTCAGAACTTCACGACCTCTCTATGAGGCCCATCAAGAAGCTCATACACTATTAGAAAACACATGGTTACCATCTTTTCATCATACCTACCAAGTATAAATAATTATTTGTTTAATATAAATACATCTTTGCATTTTTCAAAACATTAATTTTTATAATTACAGTTATATAAATATTTGTGCGGGGTACCAGTTATGACAACGACTGTAAAACCAAACACACAAAATAGGTAATTATTAGATTCTCTTCTATCACTTAAATAATCAAAGAATAATAATCAATCAATAACCGACTGGAAGTAATAAGGGGATATATTGCAAAAGCGTTGGAAAATGTGCCATTTCAATTCAGTGCAAGTTAACGATGTTGAACCGCTTTCAATTCATATGAGTGAATATATCGTCAGTTCCGAATAAAAAGGCGTTTGAGAAGCCTGTTGAAAAATGCGTTAATTCGGAAACCGGTTGAAAAAGGCGCTAGCTCAGACGAAAAAATTTTTCGCTTAGATTTAGCAATGCCGAAACATTTATGAATTAAAAAAAAAAGGTTAGAATTTATTTATATGTTTTCGAGGGCGGCGATTACGAATTTGCTGTCTAAATATTTATATTTACATAAACTTTACTTATAATTTGCATGAATTAAAAATCGCAAAGGCTTCTAAGATTTTTCACGAAATCAAGCATTCAAGTTTTTTAATTACCTATATTCGTCTTTCTTTCTCAAAGAGAAATCTGACGATATGTAAAGCACAAATTTTTTAAATTATATGTAGTGAATCTTTTGTTATTCTAGATGTTTTAAACTTTAACAAACTTTCTGTACTTTGAAAGAAAAACATACATTGTAGGTATCAACTTTTAATTCTCGAATTTTCTAAGTCACCTTTTCTAATGCATTAGCAAAAAACTCGTCACTGCACTCAGCCAGCATAAATATACTTTTACGTAAATTCGTATCGACGAAAATATGTTTGCCAGCAGCGTGAGCGGTAACATAGGAGTCGGCGCTCGTCTAACTAGTCAGCTGGGCAAGATTCGCGGGGTGTTAAAGGCATCGGCAGTGGAGGGTGCGCCGTTCCCTCAGCACGTATTCCAAGCAGAGGAGGCTAATTGCGGGCCTCGCACTAGCGGTGTCGAGTCAACAACGAACGCCCAGGTGTCGACGAGCCGCGACCTCACGACCTGGCGCGTAAGCGTGCCCCACGTGGACGGTGGCGGCGCCCAGCCGCTCTACATGGTCTCCGTGCACAGTGTCTCTGAGGACAAGTCGTGGACGGTGCTGCGACGCGATCAAGACTTTTACGCGCTGCGGGCGCGACTGTCTGAGTTCCACGGCGACAAGGAGCTTAACGACTCGCCGCTGCCCACGCGAAAGAATCCACACCCCTCCTTGACGGCTAACAGGTAGCGATAGTTTTGCAAATTATCGAATATTTTGAAGGATATTTTCATCGAGATAGACGCTTTATTCTTTCTTCTTTATAATAGGCAACGATATCAAGACTTTCTACAGAAGCTCCTAGCTAAACCAACGCTGAGGAGCAGCGAACTGCTACATACGTTCTTAACGGTGCCTAATCTGAAGCCTTATTTCACAAACTACAGCACGCCGGACATTGGCGTCCTGTATCAGAGCATGGCTCACAAGCTGCGAAAGGAAAAGGGCCAGCATCTCGACAAGTTTATGAGCACGTTTTTGGCCTCCACCAACGTCAAGTGCGATCAGCCGGACATGGGCGTCGAGCTCGATCACAACTTTCAGGAGGGTCAAAAGAAAGGACGCGATCTAATGGACGTTGGGCCGTTCGGGAACAATTTGAACTTAGATCCGAGGATACAGAATTTTCCTTATATTGTAAATAAATTGCAGCATACCAAGGGCGTTTGTTTTTGCATTGCTGAGGCTTGTGAGTACGGCTCAGTACGCTCCTTATAGTTATTGATATCAATTGTAATTATTTTGCAACTTGTATTTTTCAGTGGATAGTTTATTGGAAGTTTCGCCAACCTCTTCACGAGTTTTTTGGGTACTTGCCTCAACGTTACGCCAAAGTGTAGATCCAGCCATAAATAAGTGGTTTCACGACATGATAGTAACATTGTTGAGCGGTGGCAGGGCGGCCATTGTGGTGAAACTTTTACATTCGGCTATTTTTGATAAAGATTACAGCGGTACATTGCCAAAGACGAAGTCTGAAGAATATTATAATAACGCGAAAAACGGACTTTATAATCTCGTACCATGGTGGTTGATCGGTATACATTCCAAATGGTGTAAATTAATGGATGCCCTTTTAGAGCCTATTCAAAGTGGTCCCTTTAACAAGCATTTGGCTTACATGTTGGTTGATCAGCTCTTGGTTAACTTATTCCCCGAAGTAATGTAAACAAGATGCTTAAGTAAGGCGTAAATAAGTTTTTGTACGCGGAGTGCTCAATGATTCAAATTAACGCACAGTAATTAAAGTACTTTTGATTATTCAATTGTTAATATGTACCTATCAAACAGCATTTATGAAAGTGATATTTTAAATATTAGTTTAATCTCTGTTTTATCGGTGTTTAGTTTTTCTCTTTATGTACTAAGAAAAAAATTTTTATAATAATGCAATTTCGTCATTAATCTACAAAACTATTTATGTATATATTAAATAAACAAATTTCAAATTCTAACCCGATGTCTCGCTTTTTAATGTCGTAAATTAATGTAGACATCGAGGGAAAATGAAAAAAGCAGCATATAATTCAATAATAATAATTTATATTTACAATATTCTGTACAAATCTGTACAACGTGTACTTACGTAGTTCTATATACGTATGGTAAAAATAATACATAGTCTGATGTATCATACAAGGTAATAGCGCTAGCGACAAGCATTGGTTGTCGATAAAAGGATCAGTCTTTCATGCAGGGCCGTGCAATACTTTGTTAAGAAAACAATTAACAACGAATCGTCAATTATTACACGATCTCTCTCGTCTATATACACGTGCTATAGACCACGTCACTCTAAAGTAAAAAAACCTATTATCAAACGGTCTTCTGTCTTCCACGCGTTCCTAGGAACGAGTATAAATAGTATAGCAGTACAGTGGCTGGATACCAGCTTCTCCCTCTCTTTCACTTTCTCTATCGACTTGTTCGACGCACAGACAAATATGAAGAAATAACGACTCGGCGAAACGACGACCGTCACATCATCGAGTAGTGGGTGCGGCTGACTTTATTATGGGTGCAGCGGCTCAAGCCTTGTCGGAGTCACGCCTGGGCGTTGGCGCCTCACCACCCAGCTCGTACTGGATCTCCTCGAGGGTCTTGCCCTTGGTCTCGGGCACGAGGAAGAAGATGAAGACAAGGCCCGCGGCACAGATGGCGGAGAAGAGCCAGAAGCATGTGTAGGCACCCGCGGACGCTTCCAGGGTCGGGTAATACTTGGTCACGACGAACGCCATCATCCAGTTGAACAAGCAGGCGCTGCTGCCGGCGATACCTGTAATCAAAGCGAATTCATTAATTAAGAATACGTCGAGGAACGTTGTTTTCTTTTTTGCATAATAGGATTGAACTTTGGTTGACAGCTGTTACCAACGAGGAACAATAGAAAAAAAAGAAAAAGAGCATTGTTTACGTACTTTTGACGGTAGACGAGAATATCTCGCCCATCATCATCCAGGGTATGGGTCCGAAACCTAGGGAGAAGAGGAAAATGAAGGTGCAGATGCAGAGCAGCGGCAGCCATCCGATGTTGGTAACGTCGACGCCATCGTGTTTGAGGTAGAAGTATATGCCCAGGATGAAGGTCGTGATGAACATGGAGACGCACGAGACGAGCAGGAGTATGCGCCTGCCGAGTCGGTCAACGATGAGCGTGCTCAGGAAGACTGCCACCACCTGGATGACACCGACGATGATGGTAGAGATGTCGGACGGTATGCTCTTGCTGGCGCTCTCGAATATCGTGCTGGCGTAGAAGATGATGGCGTTGACGCCGCTAAGCTGTTGGAAGAACATGAGGCCGAACCCGATGATCAGACCCTTGATGGCAGCCTTGCCCCTGATAGCCGCGAAGAAGGAGACCCGGTTGCGCTCGATCTCCGCCAGGATCTCCTGCTGCGCCTGGATCTCCGGCTCGACGTTGTAGTGGGGGCCGCGCAGCCTCACCAGACTGGCCCTCGCCGCGTCCTCGTTGCCCTTCTTCAGGTAGTAAATGGGCGTCTCGGGCATGAAGAAGAAGACGCCGAAGAAGATGATGGGTATGGTCGCCGAGACCATCGACAGCTGGAACATGGTGATCTGGGGCCCAAGCGCGTACGTCAGGAGGATGCCCACGGTCAGCATCAGCTGGAAGTAGGAGCCGAGAGTGCCGCGGATCTCGTTCTCCGCTATCTCGGCCGTGTACATGGGTGCGGTGACGCAGAAGGCGCCGCCGCTCACGCCGGTGATGAACCTGCCGAGATAGAACATGCTGAGGTTCGAGGCGAAGATGATGAGGATCCAGCCGACCGTAAACGGCACCACCAGTATCAGCATGGCCGTCTTACGGCCGATCATGTCGCAGAGGATGCCGATCGGCACGCAAATGGCGGCGGCTCCGAGGTTGACCAGGGAGCCGATCCAGGAGAACTGGTCGGGGCTGATGTCGATCTCGTACTCGCGGGCCAGGAGCACGCCGTCCTTGCCGGCGGCCGACGTCCAGGCGAGCACCATGCCGGCCGCCAGGGCGCCCAGGGTCGAGGCTATGCCGGCGATGTACTGGGGCAGCTTCTTCGCCGCGGCGACGTTGCGGTCGCCGGCGTTCGACACGAGGGTCTGCTGCGAGATACCGATGTTCTTTTCCACCATGGTGCTGCTGGGGCTTCTGCTGCTGCTGCTGGCGCGCAGGAGAGGCGTCGCCTCGGAGTCCTGGAAGCAGACGAGATCATGGAATGCGTGAGATTTGGTTTTTTTTTCTTATTAGGTTTTTCTTTTTTATTGCGATAAGGAACATTCTGTCTCATGGTAATACGAAAAGATGATTTTCAGCGATTAAGTATGTGTATTAAGTGCGATGCCTTTCCCAATGCCACACAGTGTCAGTGGCATGTCGACTTGATTTATGTCTCAAAGTCATCTAATTTTTTATAAAAAATAGATAAAAATATGAGGCAAATGATTTGACAGGTAATATAATACTCAATACAGGAAAAATACTGTGGTCCATAAAAAAAGTTTTTTGACCTTGAAAATGTAGATCAAACTTCCGATTTTTCGGAAAAAATTTGCTTATCTCAGTCTACAGCTTGACTAACATTAATTTTTCAAATTCTCTACATTTTTTAAAATATAAGGTGCACGGGTAATGTCCTAAATTTGATAAAGTCCTATTTTGCGAATTGTGACAAAAACTATAAGAAAACATGTAGAGAATTTGAAAAATTAATGTTAATCAAGCTGTAGACTGAGATAAGCAAATTTTTTTCCGAAAAATCGGAAGTTTGGACCACAGTATTTTTTCTTTATTAAGTATTACATTATTTTAAAGCGTTCTGTTTTCGTTACTAGTTAACTGTACTAACTCGTTTTTTTTTTCGTCAAAGTCAAGGATATAAGTAATAATTTAAATTTTTATCGAAGCAATTAGTCTAACCGTTATCAGCTCTCAAAACTGTAAATAAATATTTCTAATGATTTAGGAAAACAAGTAGAATGTATACATTATTAAAGCTGACATTAACTGCTATAATAACTACATGTTTGCCACTGTTCAGCAACAATCGCAATAAAATTAAAAAGTCTGCTTCCGTTATCAGAAACTCGTCCGCATTCCAGAATCCCTATTTACTCTCGAGAGCGGCGCGCTCTCTAAGTGTTATACGAGACAAATTCGCGCTAATGAAAAAGGCATTGCGTAATACTCATCGAACAATACCCGCCACCCACGTGTGCGCGATAATATTATGCAACAACACGTACATACGTACACACACACACACACACACATTCCTCTCTACAACGCAAAAAGTTCGCGGCTGCTATCCGCCTACTTTTAAACCACAACAACCGCGCGAGGCGTTGTTCGCTTATTATCGGGGCAATTAACGTGTGAAGAGGAGCGAATGACCGTTTCGTTCTTCGTTCCGCAGTGCGCGAACGGGGTATGCATAGGTATTTAATTATATACTACTCACCGCCGAGAGCTCGGCATGGTTCGAGCCAGCTGATACCATGTGACTGTTACCCAGCATTTTCGTTCGCCCAGATATGTATGCCTATGTCTACACTTTCACCGATGAGGGAAAAGAAGAAAAGCTTATAGCCAAGGATTGGAAGAAACGAGCGCGCGGCGACACACTGATAATCTATTTCTCAAAAACATAGACGCCACGCAAGTATCTGGAGTACGGGACAGCGAGTAACGAGTGCACTGACGTCTCTCCCAGCAGCCTAAGCAGCAGATCCCTACTCTACTGTTTACAGCTGCATGCTATATGGCTGGGGTGACGTTGTGCTTACGCACCGAACGCCGCCATTGACTGGTTCTTTTTTGTATACCAACCGCTGCTACACATGCACGTATAGCAGGTATACCAGATACTACGGAGTACGGACGCTGCGCGACGGGATCGATTTCCCCACTCCACGAATACACGTGTGCATGTGGGTGTGTGTGTGAGAGAGCGCGCGAATGCTTGGCCGGTCAGTAGGCAACCCTATTTGCACAGCTGAAGAATAGTCGTATGCACAGGCGCAACTTACGGATTCTTTTGAGAGCAAAAGTGTGTATACGTCGAACGAGTTGTTTAATTACCTGTTGGGGAAAACGTGTATTTTTTTTCTTGCGATTCGGCGGGAACAGCTTGTAATTTGGAAATGGTACTTTTTCGGTAATTAAAATTCTATCAAGTACGAGTAATGCTGTTTGCCTTTTTTAATAATGTGTAAGGTATATTATGTAGCATGTAAAAGGATATTATATTTTCCGTGTGAAAATATTGCAACTTTATGGTCCATAATGTTGTAATATCGAATACGATTAATTGATGTTTACTGTAAGCATTATTTATAACATGCATGGCGCGATTTTATCGTATTTTTAATCATGGCCAACGAATGTTTTTTTTTTTTATCTCCGCGCTAATGCAAGCTTTTATCACTCTCATGAATTTTTTCATTCGTCGCCAATTTTCAGACTTTACACGTACTTTCGCTTCGTTCCAGATAAAATCCAGCGGAGTTTCGTGCCGAAGAACTTTTTCGTGCATCTGTTTTTGCTTCTCGCGACTTGATAATTAGTAATTACATGTTGCAAGCATACGCGACGCTGATGTGCCGGTAGACACGCGATTCGTAATTTACGTGACAGAATGGAATTTTTTCTCTCTTTGTGCTATTATTTGTTGCGTAAAAATGAATTATCTTATCGCCGGCATTTGGTGATTGGACTTTTATCATTCGTTCGGTTTTTTTTTCAGCGACGCTTTCAATTAGTTGTATCGACTCAATTTTTACCTGTACACTGCACTTTAGGTTAAACAGAAATGAAAAAGAATTGATGATGTGGACAGTTTTCCTGCTATCGGAAGACTATATCGATTGCAATTACAACAAAGTATGTATAATTTAGATCTTTTTTATCCTGGAACAAATTACTTTGATGCGAAATTATCATCTGAGAAAATAATTTGTTAAAACAGACTAGTTATTGGCTTTTGCAGAAGACACACGAATTCACGTATTTTTCCAATTAATATATCAGCTAAAATAACAGATGCCACGTGGATCTGTATTAAAAAATAAAAAAATAAATCTTATTAATATTAGAAAATCGTAGTCGAGAAGATGCTATAAATTCATTGGCTTTGCGTAATCACGCTCGAAACTTTTTCTGTGAAAATACAAACATTTTACAATCGCGCGCTCCGCGCAGTAACTTCTTAAGTGCGCCGCGGCCGGAGAAAAAGGAAAAAGCTGCAACTTTGCCGTTTATTGCCTAATCAGCGGCAACGAGCATCCATATATCCCCGCGATGCCCGAGTTCCTTGACGAACTCACGAGGTCGTACGAACCTGTGCTACCCCTTCCCCCTTTATTACATAAGCACGACCCTCGCGATCGATAATTTTATTTTAAGAGCAAACATTATCTTCTCTCGTGCGCGGAGCGCTAATGCGTCGCGGCGCCCGTTGAAAAACGAAGGAAAGAAGAGAGAGAGAGAGAGAGAGAGAGAGAGAGAGAGAGAGAGAGAGAGAGAGAGAGAGAGAGAGAGAGAGAGAGAGAGAGAGAGAGAGAGAGAGAGAGAGAGAGAGAGAGAGAGAGAGAGAGAGAGAGAGAGAGAGAGAGAGAGAGAGAGAGAGAGAGAGAGAGAGAGAGAGAGAGAGAGAGAGAGAGAGAGAGAGAGAGAGAGAGAGAGAGAGAGAGAGAGAGAGAGAGAGAGAGAGAGAGAGAGAGAAGTGTGTGTGATCTTCGATTGCGATCGATCATCGTGCGCGCGTCTATTTTTCTGTAAACTCAAGGAAGAGAGAGAGAGACAGAAAGAAAGGGAGAATAGTTTGCGACAGGTAAACGAATGAAGTTCGCCGTAAATTCAGTGTCTAAGGATAATTATATGAACAAGCGCACGCGTGTAACACGGCATCGCGATCGATCGAAGTTTTCCCGTCTCCGAAAATTACATCGCGTGTGTGTGCGTGTTTTTTTGTTCTCGAAAGAGTTGTTATTAGCCGGTGGAATTAAAATAGAAATAATAAAAAGCGCGCTGGAATTTTACCGGGAAATAGCCGGAGACTCTGCGCGTGCATTGTATATATTAAAGTTTAGAACGCGAGACGACGAAAAATGGAATGTTGAACTCCGCCGGCGGTGTGCACCCGGGGCTTGCAACTAATTGTTTCAGACTTGGCAACGTTCCATTTAAATATCCTAGAGTTTCCGGGAGGGGCGGAGTTATCAAATTATAAACCCCCGCGCGGGCTCGCATGAAAGGGTTTGTCAGACACGACCGGTACGAGCATTTCCGCGCTTTATATATACGCATACAACTCAAACGCGAGAGTTATAAATAACTACTCTAATGATAAAGGAAATAGGCTATAGAGCGTTATTTCGTCGCAATAGACCCGGCCACATTTCCTCGTCCTAAAATCGCGCGCAGTCAGCGCGCATACACATTGATATACACATGTATGCGTCTACGCAAAATCGATACACACGGGCGGGCGTGCGTATCGCTGACTGCGCCGTTTCGATCACACATACACGCGGAGGGCGTCAAATCCGACAAAGCGATGACGGTTATAATGGCCCTCCGCAATGAAATCGCAGGCGAACAATGACGAGTGTCCCATCCGCGATTCGCCTACGAGATTCTGCGTGGGTTCGCGTTTCGACTGATGCGCGGGACTGCGTGAGGCTCGGGGAGCGTTTGATGTGTGTGGAGAGGGGCCTCCATGCGCAATTAATTTCGCGGGGTTGACGAGCTGGCGCGCGCGCCTGCACGTATATTGCGTTTTGTGGACGAGTCCGAGTTTAGTAAGAGCCTGTTTAGGTAGTAATAGAATGTAAGAATTATTTCTATTCTTTTCGCGCATTTCAGTCAAGTTTTAGTGGATGTGCTGTGGTGAAAAAGAGTTCATTACATTATAGGGGTAATTTTCTTTTTAATGTTGGTAAGTGGTTTCAGTTATTTTAGTTCAATTGAGTATTCCACCAGTCTATCCGTATAAGAAAGCACAGAAAAATTCATGAACATTTTTATCCGTCTTCTGAAAACTTAATTTTTAATATCGAATATTATAAAATTAATCTAGTGATCTTCTATGTGTCTCAAATTTTAATTTTACTGAAATATATCGAAACTGAATTATATAATAAATTTCATAATAAATTGCATTGATTTATTTAGTGAGTCATCGGTTTCTCAAAGGTTTTAAAGATTTAAAAACAGTCTGTTACCAAATGTCGATATCACTTTACGATTCGTGGAAACGAAGAAATGAATTCTCCGAAATATCGAGAAATTTTATGCCGCATTAGATATTTAGTTAATCGGGAGACAATGAATTAAAACTACTTTCTCGGTATTACAGTATCGCGCAGAGAGCTCGAGTACGGGATGCATATTTTTATGTAATTTCTCTTTTAATTATGAATCGCGACATTTGAAATTCCGATCATAGAATACTGATTAGAACCGCACAATTCTCTCCGACTGCATCGTACAGCTGGAGTGATTTGCTCTTTCCTAATATTACTTATACAGTGTTACTATTTTGAAATTTCATTTCAACGTCAATCACGTCGCGAAACAAAAAAATTTTAACTAAATCATCATACATAATGGCCTTTTTCTTTCCAAAATTCAGTTCGCAGTTTCCCATCAAATTTCACTACCACAATATATACATTCACAGTCGTTTCGGCGTAAATCAATTATTTATAAAAGTGAATTTTCCTCGCGTCGAGTGTTCGCTAAACGAGCCCTCCTCTGTGTGCAGAGCGTCAAGGACCAATAGGTGATGCGTTATATATTCACACTGCTCGTAGCGTGTGGTTTTCATTGTTGCTTTATATAATTTTTAGCGCGCCGCTGCATAATTTACGCGGGTAAAAGCCGAGAGACGGAAGTAACCGTTTTTACCATTCCATCGTTGCTTATATCTAGCTCGCTTGGAGTGCGCTTCGTTACAAAAAAAGCTCGCCTTTATGTATAGAGAATGTACCACTCTCTTCCTCGCGATTTTAATGCTAATTTTAATCTTCCCGAAGTAGTTCGTCTCCTTTTTCCCGCGTCCTCGCGATTTTACCGCCTGGAAAAACTTGTTGACTCGCGCGTCGGACGGAGTAGGTACCGTTTGACGCGCGCGGCGTTTTTGTTTTCTCGAGCCGCGGCGAACGAATGGGAGCTGTAAAAGTCGCGCTTCAATGCCCTCTCTATACTTTTTCACAACGACGTTACATCCGACGGGGGATTTTTCGCCTCGAGTTTATTTCTGAAATTTGTATTACTCGCTGTGAACTAAATGTTCCCATTTCCGGCTCTCAACGGTTCTCTCTTATCGCAGTGATCGAATGCCCCCGATTGATTTTCCAAATAGAACATATAAATTTTCGCGCTATCGCGCGCGCCTTTTACTCGATTTACCGATCGCAATTTCAGATGGCTCTCGGGTAAAGTTGCAAATTCTTGAATCGATTTCGCCTCGCGGAATCGCTATGTAGGTATGTATAAAGTTGATTTCTCCTCTGAATTATTTATTCATTCCCGCGCGCGCGATATTTTATGTCTATTGAACATTGCGATAATTAATTTTGCCCTCTCTGATCTCTCGGTAGCGATGAGTGAATCATTATGACAGCGCGATAGAAATCTTTTATTTTAGAAAAGTAGCGCATTCTTATCTAGAACGATACGATCGTAGGCAGTTCATTAAGAGATAAAAAACAGACATTGGCAAAGCTGCTGCGATTCCACGCGCTAGATCAATCAAAGACGTCAATAAGTCCCCGTGTATATATAATAATTATTCATTTCGATCGGCCGCGTGTAAGCTACAAAAAAAAAACTATTTCTAAAATTTACGAAACGCGCGTATTATGCCAATGTAACGCATCGTATATAAAATATTATTCTGCTGACGAGGGGTTTCACGTGCTTAATCCAAAGTCACTATTTACACTTCGTAATATAATATTCCCCCCCGTAGAGTTGTAGTCCCGAGTCAGCATCATCCGAATGCTCTTATCAGCCCGTTCGCCTGCAGCATCTCCTCCGACGCTCCCTTCCCCTCGCTTTCCAAAAAAAAGAGCGAAAAAAGGGGTTACGACCGATAACCTGACGCGCCGTTGCTACACTCTGCTTATCAAAAGCCGTGCAACCTCGTAAGTCGAGCAAAAGGTCGTTAACGCCGCACGCGTCTATTTTCCTTTTTATCTCGGAGTAGTAATAATATATGTATATGCATTCGCTCGTATAATACAAATGCAATGCGCTAGGAATTTCGAGCGGCTGACGTGGGAGCGAAAAAATTTCAAGGCGGCGCACAGAACTTTGGGACACCTGACAATGGGCGTTACGTAAAGACACGCGCGGGGCCTCGCGACTGGGATAATCATCCTATACTTACGTGTGCCTGTATGTATGCACACAGGGATCCGAGCGGAAGAGAATTCGCGCAAGTTTGTGACCTCTCTCGGGAGGTATGCGCGCTTCGCGGGTGATGTATACACATATATATTCGCTTTAGAATGATGATCTCAGTGTTTTGCGGAAATTCGCACGCGCGCCCACCCCGGCGGCAGTATATACATAATGCCGAATGTGGGAACGCGCAGGCGAATTCCTCGGCGGGGCTCCATTATTGCGGTCCTAAATTACGGCCGCAGTATAGTCGCCGACAAAAAGACTGGAATACAGGACCTACCCAGAAATGAAGCAGTGCAGTTGCGCATGTATATATATTTTGTATATATGGCGCGATCGCCGGCGTATATAATTAAGGCTCGCGCGAGAATGAGTATGCGATTCCTCCTTCCGCCGGGAAAATTGACTTTTCACGTGGAAATTCGCGTGATCGAAAGAGCGGCGATCGCGCGAGCATCGCGAGTTTTCGTCCGCGCGGAGTAAGTGTGGAGGAAGGAAGACGGGAGGTAATTATGCACGCGAGCGAATTTTTGCTGTTGTCCGCGTTTCGTGTGCTTAAAAAAATATCATTTTTCGCGTTAATTGAGCCTCAATCAAATATAATTAGATTGTTGTGGTGGTGGTGGTAATAACGAATTTACCTGTCACCTCTGGCTCGAGAGACTGGATTCATCCGGTGTTTATATTTAATCATCCCGATGTTTATACGCAAATATTATTTTACGCCGTTCCAATTTTGTATGTCAATTATGCCTACATCCGCGCACCGTCCAAATTAATAGAACGCTGTGAACGCACTCCTATATAAACAACTAACTCCTACACAACAACAATAACAATAACGACAGTAACATCCTCGCGAGCGTCGATCCCGGGACAGGCTTAAAATGTGAGCGATATAGCGAAGTTTGCGGAGAAATCCTAGCTCGCCGTGCGCGCGTTACGACACGCGCGCGTATAATATTCGTTTGTAGAAGTTTCATTACGTAATGAACGAGACCCACGCCGAGGGAGAGTCGTATAGGAACTCGCGGCTTGGCGGATTAAGTTTGTCTCCCTCTTTGCCTTTCTCTCTCTGTGTCTTTTCTTAGAGCAAATTCATGATTCCGGGCGTCCCATTAGGATTCTATCGTCGCCATTTGCAACCAAATTAGAGAACGCGAGAAAAAAAAACGCGCGACTGTCTAAACTAAATTCGTTATCTTGCGTGTGTCTCATGTGCGGCTATACATATATAAAATTTCTTTTATATTCGAGACGCCGATTATCGGGTTCATCTTTATTCTCTCATCCATATACTCGTAGCTTTCGCAAAGAGAAAAAAAAAATGATCATGTTTAGGAACTAACGCGATTTCCGACCGACTTTTTCCAACGACAAGGAGTAACTTCTCACCGTTAAATCGCCGGATCAAGAACAAGCACAATTAGTTTGCCCGTTAAATAAAAAAATCTCCTATTATATACATATTTCGTTGGAAAAGCCCGCGGAGACTCGTTAACCCACAACACGATCTCTCTCTCTCTCTCTCTCTCTCTCTCTCTCTCTCTCTCTCTCTCTCTCTCTCTCTCTCTCTCTCTCTCTCTCTCTCTCTCTCTCTCTCTCTCTCTCTCTCTCTCTCTCTCTCTCTCTCTCTCTCTCTCTCTCTCTCTCTCTCTCTCTCTCTCTCTCTCTCTCTCTCTCTCTCTCTCTCTCTCTCTCTCTCTCTCTCTCTCTCTCTCTCTCTCTCTCTCTCGTTACACAAGTTTAATCGCGTAAAACGCGAAGTGTACACGAACGAGCGATACGTCAGGCTCCAGAGCAACTAAAATTGCCGAGAGAGAGAGAGAGAGAGAGAGAGAGCGCTAGGGGGGAAAAATCAAGTCTCCGGGAAAGTGGGTCGCGTCTTCGATCGATCTAGCGCCGATATACACATTCGCTCTCTTTTTTTCTACCTCGCCTCCTCTCCTCCACCCCTCGTTCGTTTCTTATCGGGCTCGACGGATCTAAATTACTTTTTGTGCAGTGCGAGGCAGCGCGTAGTTCTTCCGGTAGCGAGTTTCGCGGAGATGTATGTATGTATGTATGTATATAGGTAACTAATGGAAATACGTAAGTATATATGTATACACAAGCGTCGGCTTCCGATTGAATTCGCCCGGTGAATTAGAATACACTTACAGGTGCGCGCGCGCGAGTTCGCGCTTTAATTTTTAGTTTGGATTTTAAATCATGGGGCTGGGCGAGCGCACGAGGCGCCGCATGAGCGAACATTGAGAATTTCAAATGGTCGATTAAAGCTTCGAGTGATATTGGGAATCGAGAAAATCAAGAGAGAGAGGGAGATTATTTGTTTTCCGCGCCGGTTTAATTTGTTTCGGGCGTCGTGTGCTGCCTTGAAGAGCCTCGAATTACGTTGGAAGGGAGGTCGATGAGCCCTATATATACCTATATATAAACCTTTTCTGGGAATCGGTCAATTGCTACAGAAAATTATCGGAATGTAACGGTACGTTATATAATATTGTTGAGTTTTGACGTTTTTGCGAAGCTCGGCGACTGTTATGAAATTTGTTTTTAAAGCTGTGACGATGATAATTGCAGTAGAGCTGTAAAAATGTAGTACTTATGTATCAAATTTACCTCCAGTTACCAACTTTTGCGAACAGTCAGTCTGTAAAGTAAGTACTAATAAAGTAAACGAGGAAATATAACTTGCACTGTTTTCCTGTCGTAAAAACCAGCCCCTCCATCTTAGATAAATTTTTCTAAAATTGTACCAGAGAATTCTAATTTTTTTAAAGATGTGTGTGTGTGTGTGTGTGTGTGTGTGTGTGTGTGTGTGTGTGTGTGTGTGTGTGTGTGTGTGTTTTGTGTGTGTGTGTGTGTGTGTGTGTGTGTGTGTGTGTGTGTATCAAAATATATAATACGTATACACTGAGAGAAATTTTTTCTCAAAATGTTTATATTTAACATGGCATTGTAACTATTAAAATATATGTTAATAGTTACAATGCCATGTTAGTAGTTAAAATACCATGTTAAATATAAACATATTCTTCTCTCAGTGATAGTATACACTGTTGATCAAAATTGTTTATTGAAAAAACTGAGTGCCTCGGTGTACCTATATACACATCACCGTGTACCTACACGAAAACTCAGCGCGCTCTCCAAAGACAATACTTTTTTTCCGCAAAAGTGCATTTCCTCCCCTTTGTTTGCGCGCGCACCGCTAACCCCGCTATAACGTTTTTACACGCGCCTTTCCTACATTTACTAAAAAGAGGAAAAAGCTATGGCAAACGGAATAGAAAAAAGAGATGCGTGCGCGTGCTATGTGCACACAGAAAATAGCGCGCCCGGCTTCGGCATCAACAATATATATCCCCCGCGGGCCGAAAGCGTTGTATGTACACGGTTTTCCTCGTCCCGGCTATATACACGCGGGGGGATATATAGAATAAAAACCGACGCGAAACAAGATTTACCTTTCGCGCGCTCGTGCGCCGGAGGAACGCGGAAAACATGCTGCCGAGTATTTTCGTCGAATTATCACTCCGAGTTTATCTCGCGCGCCGTGCATTGTTAGAGTCAATTTCTCGCGCGAGCGAGAAAAAGGTAATGAGTGTAAAGCGTTGCTCCCCGCAGGAAAACTGCGTCTGTTTTGAAAAAGTCTGCCGAAAAATTGTGTAAACATAAAGACGAAGAGGCGCGGAAATGTAGTTTAGAGTGTATTATAATATTTGTGAGTACAATATATATAATAATAATAATGATATGTTTCAAAGCGTTTATTTTTGTCAACTTTGGCGATTAGCGCCAGCCAGGTTAGTGTCAAGCGAAGCGAAGCAGAGTGGAATGTCGTGTATCAAGGTACCCGATATGTTTGAGTGTGTGTGTGTGTGTGTGTGTGTGTGTGATGGATATTTATGTGCGGTGCATTATGAGGTTAAATATTGCGTACAGAATTGTATTGGCGTATGATGAAATCGTAAAGATGTGATGATTGCGTAGTTTTTTTTTTTAAATCGATTTGTATCTTTTTATCGATACGTCAAAAGGTAAATGTTTGAGTTTGCGGTTAGAAATTATGGTTCGAGTTTGTGCAAGTATTGTTAATCATGGGATAAATGAATTAATGCAAAGATTTTGTAGTGATCGACATAGCGAAATTCCATTGTAACAAGATATAAATAATAACAAGCCAGACTTATAAAACTCAAAGCTAAATCGCATCTGTAAGATTTTACCACATAGAAGCGTGCGCGCAATACTTCCCCTGAACATTTCGTGCGCGAGCCGATAGGTCACCGGAGCATTTCGCGTTTGAGCGCAATTACGTGAACGGTTTCAGCGCATATAACTACACATTTAAGTAACGTTCAGCCATCGGCGTTTAACGGTTTTACTGGACCAGCAAAAATATTGTTATGCCCCCGAATTTCGAAACACCCTCGGCCTGATTGCGTGCCTCTATACGTAGCTATACGAGCAAATAAGACGATCGGTAATCCCAAAGCCATTATTATAAATGCATATTCATTTATTATATTAGCCCTTTGCGAATTTCGTAGTTCCGGTATTTAACAAATTACTTAACGCTCGCGTTCTTTGTCGCGATTCCTGATCCGCCCGATATATAATTATCGTGACAAGTTACGCAATGTTATATACAGCTGACACGAGCCCGTCTAAGCTATATACGCGCGAGCAAAGAATATACGAGGATAATGCGAAAAAAGTCGACCGGTGTAATAGTAAGCGTTTAGTCAAGGATCCTATACAGAGCGGCTTATCTCGGACTTTCTCTTGTATACCTCTACACTGAGAGAAGAATATTTTTATAGTTAAAATATTTATCTATTTGATTAAAGCTGCAATATTGTAACTGTTACAGTATCCTATATTTGAATAGGGAAGATTTTGACGGTAAAACTCAATATAGTAACTATTACAATATCAATGTTTACCAGTAACATATTGTAAGTTAACTGTTACAATGCGACATATCTAAACATACGCATGTTAATAGTTACAATGCCATGTTAACAGTAACCAAATCCTTCTCTCAGTGTATGAACGAGCTTTGATACACGCGCGCGAACTTTAAAAAATCTAGGCAAAATCCAAAGCCTGTGCAGTTGCAAGTGTAACGTTTCCACGCGAAAAAGCGACGCTTCTTTTCTGCTTACCGAGCAGAAATCTCAAAGGCGTTCAACACGAGCAATTTGAATTTAAATACCGAAACAGCGCATGCTACGCGTATACGAAAGTAAACGCCACTGCGAAAAGCGAGAATCGCAGATCAAACGAACCCTTACAAAAAGCACTTTTCGTTCTACCCCTACTGAACCACGTCTCACTCGCGGGCTGCCTTCCCGACAGCAGTGTAAGCATTCGGGAAGTCGTCTGCTCTCTAAATGCACGTGTCGGTGCACCACGGCGCGCAAACCAATAATAACCCATCACACACTCATATGATTATTACATGTATTTCAATGCGCACCATGCTATATACTACAGCCATTTCTCTAAGCACGAAGATGGCAATCTACCTTATTCACACTTGTCAACGAGTTGGATTAACCGAAGCGTCCTGCTGCTGCTCCGCTGTTGTAGCCTGCTCGAGCGATATGCAGACGAGAACCAACCACTTTGCTCCGGCAGCGCACTCTTCAGCTGTCAACCTTCCTTATTGTGCCGTGGCGCTCGCGCGATAATATCGTGTCTCGGTGTTCCTTACTTGTTCATTGTGCAATGGCATTCGTGTAGCGGGCCTCTCTCTCTCTCTCTTCGTGTTTTATTCGTGCCAATATATATGTCTCCTCAGCACGTGCGTCGATCCTCTTCCACTTCCTTGTAGTTTACAAACACAGGTCGCGGCAGTGTCTGTTTAAAAACAGAGCGGTGCGCGCGTGCGTGTATGTATGTGTGTGTGCAGCGCCACTGGCGAGTAGGAGAGGGCAAGTAGCGCGCGAGAACACACTTAGCCGCGCGTGTGGTGTCGATGTATGACTGAATCGACTACACAGCCGGCCGGGGCTTTTAAATCCAAAGGGAAATGCCCCCACCACTCTACTCTGGTCGCGGCACCGTCGTCGTCGTCGTCGTCGTCGTTGCTGCGCTTGTGGCCGAGGAGATGCGATGCCGTGTGTGGCTCCGGACGGAAGGGGCGGAGATAGATATGGAGGTGGGCTTGCCAGGTATGAGAGGGATGATACGATGGGCCCTTATGTGGGCGAGTGGAAAATTTTAGATTTTTGCCAAATGAGGCTGCGATAAGAATCATCATGGTTCTGGGGAAAGTATAGGCCGAGGGGTAGATCGTACCAAGGCGGCGGAGGATCCCCGAATTTTAATAGCGGAAAATTTTTGATGTTACGTTTTGTTGATGAAAATCGTGATTTGCTGCTGATGTGAAAGTTATTGCAAATGAAATTTTTCGAAATGTGGGAATATAACGCGCCAAGTGCGTGAGAAAATAATATTTTTGTGCAGGTGTTTAAGACGTTGCCGAGTTAGTCGATTATTACTTTCGTTTGTTTGCGAAAAAAATGGCCATTTCCTTATTACACGTTTACGAACTATTGTTTCAACAGTCAATACATTTTTTTTCTTATCTTAATTGCTGCTAATTATCTTAAATTTAAATTACGGCACTTAGAAGTGTATAGTTTCATCAGTTAATTTTGCCAACTTCGATTATAGTGATTGCGTTTCTGCGCACTTTTTAAATTCTTAATCCGCTCGCGCGCCATTTAAAAGCATTCCAAAGCATCAAAACAGCCCATTATAAATTCCACGCGTACATACGCGCGCGCACCCGAGTGCAAAACATACTTGGACAATTCGCGAAAATATACAGTCACTCGGGAGAGTCGCTGGCATTAGTAACATTGACGCGTAACGACTTCAAATCCGGCCTTCTAAGCATAAGCACATATTCCATATATACTACTCCTTTCGGCAAACACCCACGGCCAATCCTTGATACTCCAACAAATAATCGCGGTTTGCGCGAGAAAACAGCGCAATAGCAGCGATAACTCATTTTTACACCTTTCTCTTTCTCTTTTTATTTCCCCCAAAAAAAATGTCAACTTTTCTCAACGTCTCGTTCCGCGAACATTACGCGCTTCTCTGATAAGATACCTCGGCGATTCAAGGTCCCGATATATACCGCTCGGAAGTTATTGGCGAAAACGCTGGGTCTGTCCTTCCACTCTCGCGGCGACGCGATTAGAATATTTTGGACCGCATGTATATGACAACGCGGCGAGATGATGACGCGCGTGTATATAATGTGTACGCGAGGCGCTTGATGATTTGTGCGCGGGCACGATCTCGACTCTTCCGGCTACCTGCGCGTCGAGTACGTGTCCGCTTGCAATGTTCAGCTGTACTGAATGGCCGCTTTGTTTTAGCCGCAAATATATATGTGTATAGTAGAAGCGGAGTTTTGGAGATTTGGAGATATTGGGTGAATATTCATTCGGTAAAGCAGGAAAACATTTGTCCAACGCGAGAATTGCCACATTTTAAATTAATCACGAAGAAATATGTTTATTGGCTTAAACGGGGAAAATATTTTCTTATCGCCGATAAAAATTTACTTTAGTGCGCTGACTACATTGATTAGTACTTAATTACGAATGAAAGTTTATTGTAGTTTTAATAGCAGAATCAATGTCCTAATTATCGTATTTCACTTGTAAATTATCAAGTTTACATACCACAAGATCAACACTTAATAAGTTTCATGTCTATTCAAAACAGAAAAAGCGCATAAATAAAAAAAATCCCGATTATTAAACAACTTCAGCATTGATTATTACATCTAATGACGTACTTGCGGAGCGCGCCAAATAAATATTTTTCTTCGCGCATGACAAATTAGATAACACTTTCCTGTATTATGTCTATATCGAGAAAATCCACGGCGCTATAGAAAATACAAAAAAAAAAAAAAGAAAAAAGAAATAATATGCCCTCGGCGTTATTTTCATTATATACATTTTTCGCGTACGACAACATTGTTTCCGCGTTAATCATATCGAAAAAATAACAGAACACCAGCAAAGTTCGATCTCGGCTTGTATATTATTACACTCAGGTATATATATGACATGAGCAAGCAAGAAGAAAAGAAATTCTGTAATCATTATAATTCGAGCAATGCGTGCCGCTAGTCAAACACAACGCGAGATAGACGCTCGGGCGTGCTTTATTATCGAGGAAACTGGATTCCTTTTCTTCGACGCGACATTGTGTGGATGCACATATACATAAGCGCGCGCGTTAGCGACGAGCCTCCGAATCGCGGTTATTTAAACAAGTGTCGTAAGCTCCCGCTCTCAAGGTTGGTAGCGACAAATAAATGTGCGCGATTGTATAAAAAAAGCCAGTGGATGTACGTTTTTCTGTGGGATTTCACGTCTGTACGACTATTTGCATTAATTCGCTGTTAGATGTTTTTTCGTTTTCGAGAAATTCGCGTGTCGCGGGAGTCACAGGGTGAACACAGCCTTGTCGCATTATACCTCCCATTGGTTTTAATTGTCTATTATAAACTATACCGATCGCCATAAATTCGCACGCATCTAAACCGCCAGTAAAAAAAAAGTTTGTTTCCAAATATTACATTCCATAGCTCGCAACTTCATTTATAAATTATTTATTCTCCACATCGGATCCCTGCAGCCTCGTATAAACGGGCGTTAATTTTTGCATTTTTGTATACAGCCGGCCGTATAGCGTCGTAAATCGCGCGACGCGCGCACACCCGGCAGAATTTACGTGTCGAATATAAAATTTTAATCGTGAGGATTCGCTCACATCACCGAAGCTTTTGCGTCGATGCAAATAATGATAGGTCATATAAGATAAGCCATGCGCGCGCGCGCGCGCGCGAGAGAGAGAGAGATAGGGAAGGAGAACGAGTGAAAAGTAATCGGGGGAAAATGAAAAATCATTACGTTTATCGTGCGCTTTTATTGTGGCAATATACGCGCGAGAGATTTATTGCGCAATCATTTTACAATCACAATAATAATAACAGTAATAATAATATTTTTCACGATAATGTCGATTATTTACGAATGCATATATACGATATCCAGCTAATTTGAAAAAGTGCACCGCCAATAACATTGATTTTTCTGCCACATTAACCGCTGTGCGGCAAAATATCTCTCCCGCCTTTCGGCCTGTGAGTTTCTGGTATATGAAATTAGTTTGCGCTCGCTAGCCAGAAAACTTTGAACTTGCTGTCTAGAATCTGGACTGCAGCATGTAGTATATATAAGTCGATCCACTTAAATCTTTGACCTTACCGGCGAGCTTTTTGCTCTCTTTCTCTCCCCCTCTCTTTCGGCCACTTATAAATCTTACATCCCACTATTAAAATGTTCGATAGCAAAAAGCACCGAACCTCGATTACTCAAAGTCAGCGAATTGAAAAATTGTTTCGTGTACGTATATATGTATACATATATAATACTTGCGCGCAGCCGAGCGCGAAACTTCGGGCCATTATTCATAATACAAATGCATCGCAACGTCCGCCAAAACAAAAACCGCGCGCCCGCAGATTCCGTCCGCCTGCACGCATCATCGAAGCCAAACTCTGACGGTAGTAAAAGTATAATACTTCTTTGGAAGAGAATGCGTGCGGCATGTAATCTTGCATGCGCGGCGACGAAAGCCGGAAAATTCCTTTCTCCGATTTCCGTGAAGTCTTTCTCTCTGTCTCTCTCTGTCTTGTTGATAAACGACGATAAACTGTATACGAGACAAACACACGATCGGTATAGTAATGTATGATGAGTGAGAGAGAGAGATAGCGATCGGTTGCAGCGCTGAAAGATCACCGTTTTTTAGCACCGGATGTGTTCAATCGCGGGGAGAGAAATGCGTGACGCTTAACGGGCGGAGTGGGAATCAATGAATCGTACATATAGTACATACACAAGCGAGAGATGTTCCCGGTAATTTTGTCCTGGGAAAAAAGTTGTCATATTATTGCGCGTCACTCGCGGCTCTATCTATTTTGTTTTGGATGCACCCGAGGAGCGCGTCATCGTTGTTTATGCGTGCGTCTTATTATATATGTACCCGGCCACTGAGTGCGATGCATGTGCTTGCAGAGAAGTTTAACGGCCTTTTTCTCTTCCTATCTGTAAACAGTGTGTTGCTTTCTACTTATTAGTGTGCCTTAATATGATGTAACATATATAACTCGTAGTTTTATTGGAAAACGAGAAAACTGATGTTTTGCTGGCAGTTAAGTGAATGAAAGCATGTGGCACATTTTTGCAATAATCGAGAAGTGGCTGCTTATTCTGCATATAAATAATGGAATATGTTAATTTACGTCAATATTTAAAATAAGACGACAATTTATAAAATTTTTTTCGAAAGATAATTATTTAACAACTATAATATACAATCACCTGTACTCAATGTTGCAAAATTTATTTCATATTCGCGCTTATTTACCAGCTTTAGGTGCCAAGTCGCGCGTCTTGTTTATATATCATCGAACATAGATATCATTATACGCTCCTAGAACACGCAATTTACGCAGATCGACAGTACTTTTATAATTAAATCGACGCGGCAGCTCGGGAACCTCCAGTCATCATTTCACGGTCCCGAGCAGCTGTGCTCGTTTCCATCACGACCTCTGCGCCAAAAGGTTGTTTCGAAAAAGCGCGCCGTTTTTAACGTTCGACCGATTTTTCGAAAGAAACACCCAGATTACTCGATCGAGGAAGCAGCACACCGCGCAATCACCTCTAAACTTCTTTACGCGGAAGCGTCGTTTTTATGTATATATACGTCCAATCGGAAATTCTATATTATGCCGCTGCGGCTATTGTGTGCTGTCGAAAAACGCGCGCATCAGCCCGCGGTATTTTCCACAAGCGAGTGCGGACACACATTGTTTCGTAATCGTCACCGTTCACCAACGCGATTACGCGCTAACGGCCGTCCATGCACACGTAGGTAGCGAGCGGAAAATTTTCTCACGCCGCATCATCCGCGCGCATGCACCGCCGTAAAGTGCATCCGAGAGTTCGCGTGTGCACGGCGTCGGGGTTGCACGCAAAACCGCCGCGGGCGCGCCGATAACGATCGCGCGGCCTTGGCCGAGACCTAATGTTCGTGTGGGAGGGTGTATATATACATGGAGTATTGGCTTATAGAAAGAGCACGGCGCGAGATCTGATCGCGAGGGGATGATTAGGTTGGTTTTGCTGTCTTATAGTTTGAAAGTCATTGCGTTGTGTGTCCCGACGGCGGCGCACGAACGCGATAAAAACGGCTAGAGAAAGAGAGAGCGTTTATCGTGAGTCATTGTTGTGAGAGGTTTATTTTTTGGGAGGTAAATGGCGTGATTGGTATATATAAACGAGGCCGTTGGTGGTGATATTAATGCCTCTAAGGTGGTTGATAATGTTTATGATTGTCGTTATTTGTGCGCGTTACTAATACGAATGGGATTGTTTTGCGTGTAATTGGCGTCGTAGTAATTAACGATAAAAATTAATGACATGATATATAGTAATTGGAAGTGCGGGTTCTAGTATTGTCGAAAGCTTTAAAGATTAAAGAAGCTTGCATAATCGGAGACAATGCGACGATTTTCATAGAAGAGTTAAACGCGCGGTTAACGTCACGTCAGTTGTTACCATAAAATATTTATGCTCGCAGTATTAGCGAGGTCTTTCCTTAAAGAACTTAAATAACTTTGTATACTACTATAACAGAAACTAATTGGTTATATAACCGAAAAATCGCCTTCCCAGGATTCCCAAGAACTGCATCTTCCTCCAAAAAAAAAAAAACGAAAAAAAAAAATAGACTACGCACGCGAGACCCATAAACCTCCGCACGGCAAACCGCACAAGAATAGCCCACCAATTGTAGTTTTTGATTTCCGTGGGACTGGCGCGGCTGTATATATATATATAAGAGCTATAAAAAAATCCATCACTCGCGTCATCCCGCGGTGCGACCCGCACGCGAGTACGCACCGCCAGAGTCGTGTGCTTATCCGCAGAAATGCCGCAGTGTGTATATAAAAAAAGTCATCGCTCTTCGCACTACTTTGATCATGAAGTTCCAGTTCTCCGACGAGAGCGACCTTGATTTCCTCGCTCTGAAGCGCGTATATTCCTCTATGTACAAAGAGAGAGAGAGAGAGAGAGAGAGACGGAGACAAAGATATAGAGAGGGCCGAGTCCGCATCGATCGCGCGCTTAAGTGCGCATCTCTCTCTTTTTCGCTTTATTGGTTTCCGTGCTTTTGCAAAGGCATTAGCTGATTAAAAGGCCTCGCGAGCAGTGGAGAAGGGTGGCATCGAATAATAAAATCGATGCGGCTGCTACTGCAACGCTCTGCTGCTGCTGCTCGCTCGCGCGCATATACGTAAGCTTTTCTTTTCTCGCTTTCGTTTTCGGAGAGAGGGAGAGCCATTAGGCGAGGAAAAGAGTCGTGTATAGTCGAGGCTATTGGAGTATATAGTCCCGGGGAACGATTATTGGACGTGCCACGGGAAGACGGAAATTCATTAATTTTGGTGCCGTTAGCGTTCATTAGTCGAGAAAAGAGTTGCGCGTTACGCTATGGCTAGTCGACAAATTAATTTACTGCAAGGATTTTCCCTGCGAAAGATTATTTTCACTTTCGATAAAGTTTGTTAAACCATGTTACTACTTGTGATAAAATATGATGTAACTATGCAAGTCATGTAATACACAACTTTATTTCTATTAATACCCTGGTAGAAAATTAAGCATATTTTATAGCTAACGTGTTAATTAAATGGAAGCATTTTTAGCAAAAATCATAATGCAAGAATTATATAACTCATCTAAAAGTTCTACTTTTACTTAAAATACATATATTTTATGAAATGTAAATGCCATAATTTATTTCGGATTGGTGCATAATTATGAAATACAAGCAATGCTCGTTTTTAGCCATAAAGTTAACTGAAAAATAACTAGCTTCTGGTTAATATTTCTACCAGGATATTTGTAATTATTTATAAGCATAGAATATTAAATATTTTTATTACAAATCTGGTGTCAACTAAATGTATTTCACATTGACGTAGCAATTATTAAAAACCAATAATTCAATAATCCAATACCAGCTGCAAATTTAATTCCAACATCATCCTCCAATTAGTCTCGAAAAAAACAAAAACCAAAGAAAACTTTCATTTAAGTCCCTATACCTATATATGTACAGTCCTCGCATCCAACCCACTCCGCGCTCTCCCTTTACAAAACCGTTGCCGGCCGGGCAGCTCGCTCTCTGCCCATAAAAATCCTCGGCCGACGTAATATTTCCCCTCGTGGCCATTCTCCTCTCTCTCTCTCGCTCTCCCTCCCTCTTCAAACGAGATCAATCACTCGAACTACGGCTTTAAAGAGCCCGCCGCGCGAAAAACGGCCGGCGGTGGTGCCGCAACTTCATTACCGCGCTCGCACGCCCCGGCTAATCGACGTGTGTGCGCGCGCGCATAAATCGCTCTTAACGGCCCGGAGAGGGACACGCGCGTAAAACGGTATATATGCGAACGGCGCGCACGCGGCAATCAGACGATATATTGATTCGGCGATGTAATGGCACAGGTTGACGCGAGGCGGAGGATTTTCACCCGCAACATGCAGTGCGTCTATTGCGGTGTGGGTAATGGAATTTCGAATTTGAGTTCGGATTTCGGATTCCAGCGCGTCGTTTGTGCGCGTACATGAGCGGAGATTAGGCTTGGCCTGGTTTTTGGCGGAAATTGGTGGTTGCCCGTGTGGGCATTTTTGCATGATTTATTTGTGGATTGGAGTTGAGAATTAATATGTAATGTGTTTAATTCATTTTCTCTTTCTTCCAAGAGACGGCATTTAGGTAATGAAATTTTGTATTTGAATTCTAATTATCAATTGCAACTCGACGTAGTTTCGTAAGCGTATATTGGGTTTGATCTGGTTCTTGAAGGAAATTGGGGACAGCCGTGTTATGATTTTGCATAAATTATATGTAGATAATTATTATTAATATGTTACTATTGAATATCTAAAATACTCTGTTTGGACCAGATTACCATTTATTTAATTGTCAAGAATTTGCAGAATTTTATGGGAGATATAAATAAAAATGCTTACAGATAAAATGTAAACGCGCTATAATGTCAAAACTGCGTAATAAAAATGAAAGTGGAAACAAAGCCCGTGAGATTTCTGAATGCACGAGTACTTTAAAATTCTAATGGCGGTAGTTTAATAAGCGCGGTTTCTGAATACTTTATCAAGTTCTAAGGTCATTCACCATTTTGCGCCGAGAAGACTTCTTACAATGTCTTCATTTATTTTCAAATGCAATTAGGCAAAGGCCAGCCGAGATGAAAACAATTATATAAAATGTAATTCGGCGCATAACTTGAAATGGAAATAAAAAATAATAAACAAATTTGACTTGCACGATCACGTAAAATACATCACAATATATTTCCTCAATGCCTCAGTAATGCTATAGTTTTACAATTCTGAGAATGTTTATCGCTATGTACCAAAAGCTTTTTGACCTGCTACTTTAAAACCTATACTAATTATACCTACTCTAAAACGGCCCAGCCGCTCTCGAACAACCCGCAATGGGTACACGGAGAGAAATTTTGTAGTGAAAATTACAAATATTCGAGACAAAATTACCAGTTTCTATGGTAATGGATGGACAGACTGACAATTTCAAACTTTTTACCAAAGTGCCTTGGTAAAATTTTTTTTTAGTTAATTAAAATTAAAAAAATGAACTTTTTTTATCCATATTGATGGATATATAGTATTTTAATATAGAAATAGAAACAGAAACAAGGATGAAAAAACATTAAACTGAAAAAAATTTTTTACGGAAGCGGGATTCGATCCGACGATCTTTGGGTTGAGAGTCCGACGTTCTACCGACTGCGCCACGGAAGCTGTTACCAACAGTCATTTGAATCGCCGTTATTGCTTACTGAAAATATGTGTATTGTTTTCATTTTAACGTCGCGCACGCCTCTAGTATCAATCTTCTGAAACACAATAATGCGCAGTGCGCATGCGCGAATACACAAATACCAGGTTATTTGGTAAAATTTATCAGTTTTCTTAGTAAAAATTCTTAGGTTACCTTGTAAAAATGACTAGATCTCAATTTTTACCAGTGTGTCTGGTAATTTTTATTTCGATAATTTGGCATTTTTTTTAAGTGGTTATGGTAGTTTTTCCTGGGAAACTTATAAATTGTATTAGAAACCTGGGAATATCACGGCTTTTGACAGTCTATCCATGCACTACCAAGGCACCTTGGTAATTTTTACTCTAAAATTTCTCTCCGTGTATATGTTCAGGAGCGAACCTCTCTCCTTGCCCCTCTGGCGCTGATTATGACGCAACCGCGGGCTGGCTACGTATATGCTAATGAATCCCGTCGCGATAATTACCCGAGCGCCGCGCTCTAATCTGCTTTTCGCTTCTTTTTCTGCCCACCCCCTTCGGATTAGCGTGGGAGAGATGGTGACTTTGTACCTTTTTTTTCGTTACGCACCGCGCGCGCGTGTTTGCTTTTGCGCGCGACTGGAGTTGGACGATAAGGCGAGAGAGAGAGAGAGAGGCAGTGAGATTTTTCTTTCATTTTTTTAGAGCTGGCTTTTGAGGCGCATTTGGATGTCGAGGCTGAAAAAGCACGCGGGAAGTGTAGTTGGTAATTATATGGAGGGTGCGTAAAGGGGCCCATCTGTGTGGAGTTTTTAATATCGTATTTTTGCTTTGCATTTAATTATTAAATATAATAATAATTAGAGAAATTATATGAACGTTTGCATAATATAGATTAATTAATCTTGCTGTCGAATTTATGGCTTCGTTTATCCGTCACGTTTGTACTATAAAATTACATTATAATATAACAATTTCATATAATAATACTGCTGCAGCAAAATAAAGTGTAAAATTTAGTTTTTGCACAATTATATTGAATATCTTGGACGCTTCAACAAAGACAACAAGCGTTGAATTATCGCTATAGGAAGATGCAACGATAGACTAGTAAATTCCAACGACTTAAATAGCTTGCACAAATTAGGATGTGTGCATTTGCATGATTATAAACAGGTTTTTCACACTTCTGTAAATTCGCAATGTATTATAAGTGGCTATAATATAGATTGAGTCGCATTCAAAACGTTCTTGTCGAATGCGGAAAAAACAAGAGAAGTAAGCCTCAATCGAATTAATTAAAATTCATTTCAATGTTTCCCAGTGCCGCCCATCGGCTTTAGATTCTCGCAAAATTGAATATAGGCAGACTCCTCTCAGTGAAATACGTCGAACTCGTGAGTTCCATCGGAAATTCACGAATAATATCTCTCTCTCTCTCTCTCTCTCTCTCTCTCTCTCTCTCTCTCTCTCTCTCTCTCTCTCTCTCTCTCTCTCTCTCTCTCTCTCTCTCTCTCTCTTCCGCCCCTCTCTACACACACACAGGCGCGCACGCACATGCACACGCACGCACGCACACACACACACACACACACACACACACACACACACACATACACACATATATATATATACACACACACGCTCCCTGTAAGTTAATATAATCTTTAACATCCGCGGACTATTCGCCGAGATTGATGAAGAAATAACGCAGAGACGCTAAGTGGAAGAATCATCATTCTCGTCACTATCATCGTCGTCGTCGTCGTCTTCCTCCATTAGCCTGGATTTTCACAGCTCGCCGTCAACTCTATATGCGACTATCCGGATAGACGTATATGACATTTATACTTCACAGTTTCGTAACATCGTTCCACTAATTCTCTCTCTCTCTCTCTCTCTCTCGCACGCGCTAGCGGTTCTTCAACTGTTTGTCGCGTTGAGGCGGCACATTACAAAGGCGCAAGATTAGAACCGCCAGCTATATACACAATAGACAATGCAATAAGTTTATAATGCGTGTAGCTTCGCGTGTGGGGCTGCAGCGGCGGCTAAGGAGCGCGCGCAATTCATTTTTAAGAGGATGCCGCGTTTTAAAAGTCAATTAGCCGCGTGCTCTCTCTTTCTCGGATATATGGGAGCTTCCTGAACGTCAATCACTGGATGACGACACTGTATGCCGCGCGGTGATACAAGCCACGCATTGCGATCGTCACTTGCACGTTATGTCGCGTTCTTTTTTCTCCTATAATTCGTGTAGGATTCTTTACGCATTGGCGTGTGGACAGATTGCCGATGCTTCGATTATTATCGTAGATATATATCTATAGTGCTATAGCGATTTATGCTGAAAAATGAGCAAGTAACAGCGATAGAGACATTCAGTCGAATTGCACAATATCTAGCTTCGAGCATGCGTGGTGTCGCAGTGTAAAAATTCGAAAAATGCCGGTTTATATAGGAGGAAACTTTATGGAATTACTAAATAATTGGAATTGAGTAATATAAACCTGCGCAATAACTGCTTAATTTAAAGTTCAATCACACTTAGTGACGTACGTGAAAGAGCGTCAGTGTTATTCCAGCAGGGGATTTTTTTTGATTCGATAAACAGATTTAATAGATAATTTAACGATTATTAATTAATTTTTATTTGATTATAAAAATAAATTGTACTATGCAGATATTAATTAACGAAAAGCAGCTTTAAATAATTATGCATATAATGGTAGGTTTATACGTGGTCTAAAGCACGCAGTCAGTTTTAACAATGATAACCGTTCTCAAACTGTAAGCGTACTTGACCTTTTTCGGACTTTCCAAATGACTCGAATGATGAACAAGGAAAATTAAACCTTGATGTCATCCACGATATATATTATACTGTTGTTATCTGAAATATTCATTGCGAATTTCGTTTTATCAGATCAGTATGCCACACCTCCAGTGCGTAATATTTCACGAGATTAAGACCTTTGAATCGCGTGAAACAGGTTTGAGATATAAAAGCTGTCTAAAATTTAGATTGCCTTGTGCGACGCATAAATATCGTTAAAATTGAATGAGGAATAAAAATAAAAGTACTTTTAGCGACTTGTAAGTAGCAAGTATAAATTAGGATGCTTGTATTTGCATTATTACAGCTGAGCGTTTTATTATCTTCGAAATTCCAGTCTTGTTCAAATATTTTTGTTAACTAATTTATAAGTTGAATTGTAAATAAATATATATTTGTTTTAAGACTTTGCATTTTGTCATAAGTTTTTATAGTTTTAACGTTCAAGCTATAAATTATGTCTGAACGAAAAGCAAAAGATTGAATCTCACATTTTTCTTATCTTTAACTGATTGCTCGAGTAAGAAGAAAAAGAATTGATTAAACAAATTTCTTTTTTATTAATTTACACTCGATCATTCTTTGAAAACGGCAACATAAATCTAATTGGAGCATTGAATCACAAGATAAATTCGACATTCTTAACTCACGTTATACTCACCTTATACACGTTTCTCGAGAAACAAGCTAAAATCTATATATAAAAGCACCGAAATAGTTATCGTCTCTAACAAGAAAATTCCAATAACGCTTAATCATCCTTAAGAAACTTCTGCTCCCCGAACTTACATAAAATTCCGCTTTTTCTTCGTTCTCCCCGCCGCAGCTTCTGCAACAAAGGGGAGCGCGAGAGAAAAAAGTCCGAAACTCTCAATAATAATTTTCCCGCCGGATCAGCGCGAATGGAGCATCCGCGCGCGCGAGGGAAGAAACTTCTTCTGCACGCGGGAGTTGCGCGAAAAAAAAGGAACGAGAAAAGACGCAAATCGCGAGAAGAATTACGACGGCGGGGACGAAGAAGACGCCAAGTTTTCACTTTTGCGCGCGCGCCGCTCTCTTTCTCTTTTTTTCCCTTAATTTATTAACCCCCTGCGCGCGCGCGCGCGCACTTTTTAATTGCTGCGCTCGGCCGGCTGGTTTAATGAGCGCGCGCGCGCGGATTTCCTTTTCCGGGGGGGATTATCGATATATACGAGCTGTGTGGCTTTTCCCGCCCGTCGACTTACGGCGCGCGAAAAGCCGCCGCCGGCGCCTGCGGCGATAGATCACTTGTTAGCCGATTTATCAGAGCGTACACACAAAGTGGCAATGACTCTTCGGCCGTCCAGCTATCTCGTTTTTTCGTTTCTTTTCCAGAGCGCGACTTAAAGCGTCGCTCGATTTTGCTTTTTTCGGCTGTGTGTGTATATATGCGCGTGTCAGGTTTGTTTCGTGTGGCGATTCTATACGTGTCCTGGGTATGTTTGGATTTCTGTATGCACACGGTTTTTGCATTCGTCCGGACGTCTGCTTTGTCTGACGTATAATACAACGTTTGCATATAAATAGATGTGGAATTCACGTGCAGAAAAGTGTAAACGATATACTCATTTTCACGCTCGAACAGAGTTTGCCGTTTAAGTACATTTTATTATATACAAGAAGGAGTAATAAATTTTTATAAAAAGTGCGAAAACCTCGGCGTCACCATTAAACTGTAGGTTTCCACTTTTTCCTTATTATCCTGTACGACGAATAGTATTTATAAGCACTGCACGTTCTGAAAATATCCTTACAGCTAAATTGCCTGATTTTATCCCATGTTTTATAGGTTCACGCGATTTGAAATATACAGCGAGTCGCGCGCAATTTATAGCTCGTATCCAGTCCTGGTGTATATATAGGGACGGCAATCGAACGATAAATTATATCTATATATGTATAGAAGATTTTAGCGTAGCAGAGAAGCACGACGAGCCCCTTGACGTTTCTCTCTTTGCGAGCAGCTCGCTTTTCACCATCGAAATACGAGCTGGGCGCGCACTAACGAAAAAGCGGTTGAAAGTGAGGTGGATATCGTAAAATGTTCCCGCCGACGTGTGCGACCTTAACTCGGAGTCGCAGCTACAAAAAGGAGAGTAATTTTTCTATATTGATATAGAATATAGATCGCCTCCGACGAGCGTTTTATATATGTGGACGCACGAGGCTAACTCCTGCAGCTCGAGCGTGACTCGCAGCTGTGTATACCTACACGGAGAGAAATTTTAGAGTAAAAATTACCAAGGTGCCTTGGTAGTGCATGGATAGACTGTCAAAAGCCGTGATATTCCCAGGTTTCTAATACAATTTATAAGTTTCCCACAAAAAACTACCATAACCACTTAAAAAAAATACGAAATTATCGGAATAAAAATTACCAGACACACTGGTAAAAATTGAGATCTAGTCATTTTTACAGGGTAACCTAAGAATTTTTACTAAGAAAACTGATAAATTTTGCCAAATAACCTGGTATTTGTGTATTCGCGCATGCGCACTGCGCATTATTGTGTTTCAGAAGATTGATACTAGAGGCGTGCGCGACGTTAAAATGAAAACAATACACATATTTTCAGTAAGTAATAACGGCGATTCAAATGATTGTTGGTAACAGCTTCCGTGGCGCAGTCGGTAGAACGTCGGACTCTCAACCCAAAGATCGTCGGATCGAATCCCGCATCCGTAAAAATTTTTTTCAGTTTAATGTTTTTTCATCCTTGTTTCTGTTTATATTTCTATATTAAAATACTATATATCCATTAATATAGATAAAAAAAGTTAATTTTTTTAATTTAAATTAACTAAAAAAAAATTTTACCAAGGCACTTTGGTAAAAAGTTTGAAATTGTCAGTCTGTCCATCCATTACCTTAGAAACTGGTAATTTTGCCTCGAATATTTGTAATTTTCACTACAAAATTTCTCTCCGTGTAGAAAGTGTAGCGAGCGATTTTATCGATTTTCGTCCCGACGGAATCGTGAGACTTTTTCGCGACGAGGATGCGCGCGACGAGCTGTAAAAAAAAAAGCGGAAGGGTAGTTTATCTGCGGTAAGGGAGAACCGAGATTACCCGATTGCAGCAGCACGAGTGCACGGATTGCTCTGATTTATAGTACAGTCTGCTGATTCCATGATTGAATAATCACCGGCCAACATCGATTGAGTAATCTGTAATCTTTTTGCGATCGATATCGTATACACACGTAACACGTATATCGGTAGCCGATATATATAGATAACAATAATGGAGTGATTTGTAATTTGCAATTGGCTAAAGGCATATACAGACTTATGGAGATTAATTTTCTTCGTTACATAAATTCCTTCCTCGAAGAATGATAATCCTTTGATAGAAGTAATTTAATCTGTTTGATCAATACAATTTTTCGCAATTTAATACGTTATTACAATTCATAGGTAGTGATTAATTGGGACGATTTCAGTATTTACCACATATATGTATTTTTGCCATTTTTTGCTCAGTGTAAATTGTACGCTGACCAATAAAACAAAAACCATTCGATTTTTATCAACATAATAAAACAAAAAGCTGAAACAATTTATAGCCAATCGGAAGATTCTCGTTATTAAGTAGCTCTATAATGATGCATTTTTTTCTCATAATTAACAGATGATCTTTATCTCTATATTAAAGCAAACAATATAACACGATCGATAAAATGGAACAATTAACGTCATAACTTCTGACCTTAGACAATCTCCTCAATGTATTTTCTCAATACACATATACTCTCTAAAGATGAATAAGTTAAAAGTCACTCACTGGTATAAATAAGCGAAAAAATCGATTAATTCTTTAATGACTATTACTTATAAGACGTTGAAAAATTTATTTTACTGCGCTTTAATAGGTATGAATATTCACTAAAGTATTAGTAGATTTGTTCCCTTGTTCATTTTTAGAGAGTAACCAGTCCACCCCAATAATTCAAATTCCGAACACGCAAGTCCAGCAGCTAAGAAAGCCGTTACATCATCCAATTTCCCGAAACCGTGTAGCTCCCATGTCCGATCGGGCCATTGCGGGATCCGGGACGAACTGGACTGCCGCTCCGCGGCAAGAGCATAGCTATTGAGGCGCAGATGTTTGCTCGCGACATGCTTTCGTGCGCCCGGTACGCGAGGGGGGCAATTACGCGTAATAGTTGCGATGTCAAATGCGTGCAACGGCCTCCTCGCGGCCCTGAATTCGCACGCGCCGTGCGTCTAGTGTTATTTACGACCTGTTTGCGGTGGTGACATTTTTCTTTCCGGTATACTTAATCCGGTGTAGGTGTGCAGGCGTCGGCTAGATTTTTCGAATTCCGCGCGATCGAAGAGGGAGGGGGGGGGCAAGATAATTGTGGGTGTGTTGAATTGTGAGAGATTTCAGTGTTACATGTGCTCGAATTTATGCGAAATCGAGTTTCTGAGAATGCGCGAATAAGTGGAGAATCGAATGCAGGTATGCGTTTTTGCGGAGTTAGTCGATGCAACAGTCAAGATTTTCCTGCGAAAAACGGGCGACGAGACGTTTTGGAATGACAACCAGTGCTTGCGGTTTCCGAATTAATAGGTTCGATTAAACGCGCATAGAATTAATTTAATACGATAAGAATGTTATAAAATTGTGGTCAAATAAATATTCTATAAGAAAAGTAGCTTCTGTTTACTTATTTGTTTGAAGAAAATATTAACAACTACTTGGAATGTAATCGATAAGAACGTATCTTTAAAAGTTACATTTTATACATTAATATCTAATCATTTAGATATCTGAAGATCGTTAATTTTTAACTCATGTCTTGCGTTGCTTTTTTATCAGGTGTTTTAAAGAAATAAATTTTTTTAAACTTACAGGTATAGTTATTGTTGAACTAAAGCTTAATATATAATATTGCATTACATAAATATTCGTAACATTTCCAAATATATAATAAAGTGATGTTCTACCATTAGTATATGTATAGATTCATTCATAATAAAGTCTTATATTAATATTGAGTAAGACTTTTTAGTGCAATTCTTTTACAGAACTTTGTACATTTTTAGAGCCTTTATCAAATTAATTTCTCTCATGCTAAGGTAAACGTTGCGCTGGTCTTTTCCATTATAAAGTTATTAAATTTACCAAGATGCACGTCTATATAATGTAATATATCTATAATACCTTAGTTTACCTGCAACGTTGATTTAAAATCCAATACCTACAGAGAATATTATTCAGAGGCGTAAAAGTATATCCATTATCCTATCCATTAAAATAAAGTTCTATTTTGTTTTCATCAAAAGGATTATTTCAATATTATTAGTATTGCAATTGATGTTCGATATGAAGTATAGAAAGCAGACCTATTAGAAATTTATAATTTTGACAGGATTCATATTGAACATTTATTTTATATTTACAATAAAAATAAACTGTATACACTATTATATTGATTACAAAATTATAAATAAAAAATAATGTATTTCAAAATGCTAAATTGAGCTGTAACCATAAAATAATGAAAAAACGCTGGTAATAAACATTACCAGTAAAATTGTTAGAAGTGACTTCAACTAGGTACTCTATCATTATATCTCACGGAAAATCCAATATTTGCAGATAAGTCGTTTTATTTTTATGCGAACTAAATACGAGTGGTATATCAAACGATTAATGTACTTTTTCGATATTATCTGACGGTCAAGTTCCACAGAATAGTTTGCACTGTGTTGTTTAACAGAATCAATTTTTTCCATCTATCATTATTGATTTTTATAGACATTCTAGCGCCAACTCTAAGCTGAAATAACTCAAACAAAATTTCATATTGATAGAAATTGTTTAGAAGTGCCTCTAATCAGTCTGTCAATAATTCAAGTATACATGATTATGGTAAATGTGAGCTTTGCAATTTAATTTGAAAAAATCGTAGCGAATTTAAACAGGTTATAACCTGTTATGACATTTTGCATTCGTCCAAGTCTCTATAAGATGACGCAAACAAAGCGATCGTTACTTCATTTCATTTTCCATAAATAAATAATAATTGGTCTTCATTTATCGAAGCAGTCCATTTACGCCAGCGTAAGGACGAAAGGATTTGCCTTTTATATCGCAACCTTATATAAATATCCCACATTTAGCTCGGGATTTTCTCGCGCTGCAGTGCCTTTCTTCGACAATGCATGCGCGTTATGTCGATGCGGTAAATTATTTAGATAATGGAACCTGTATTGCCGCGGCTCGTGTACAAGAAATGACTAATTAACATCATCGTGAGAATTCCGCAGCATCGAACAAGGCGATACTTGCGGTTATTTTCAGCCGCGGTCAGAGGTCACTCGTGATACATTTACCGTATTAGGGGAGCAATCTTCTTCAGCTTTCTTTGGTTATCTAGATGTGCGAATTGTTCTGTTTATAGAAATCACTCAGTATACGTAAACAGCATTGTAAGAGGAATGACGTTCCTTTTTAAGACACTTTTATTTTCTGTTGTTTTATAGTAACTTTTTCGATTTTTGAATATTTACTTTTCGATTTTTGTTTGCACTTTAAAGTTAATGTTACCAATCTTATTAAAGCTTAAAAATTTTATTAAAGCTTCCGAAGTAAAACAAAATCATTTATATTTGAAAACAATAGTTGATATAGCTATAGAGTCACTAATCGTTTATTACTAAAAATGTAATTTTTCGAAACAAGTTATATCTGGGAGGTGTTAAATCTTCGTCAGTAATAGGTTGGCAATACGGAATGATTGGTTTTACTTTTGAGTAGGTATACAAATATTTGTGTATTTTTCTTCATTTAAATAGTTCATTGCGCAGCGACATCAAGTATGTATATATATTTATATGTAAGGAAATCTACAAAACAACAATTTTCGAAAGCTACAGTCGCTAGAAAGTTTTTTCAAATATTTTTTCCCAACATGATTTTTCTAATCTTCTGTATCATATAATGATCGTATCCTTTATATTTAAACAATTATTGCTTTGTAATGTTTTTTACTTTACAGTATTTTCTGAAAAAACTTAAATTTATTTGTTTGAAACTTACAAACGCAAAAAAATTAAATTTTCTTATTTTAATCGTATTTAAAATGATGTGTGGAGATTAGTTTTTAAGGAACTATTATCGGTCATAATTTTGAAAAAATCGATTTTTGTTTTTTTACATTTATCGACTCGGGACTTCTTTTATATGGACCAGGGATTGCTGATTAACCAATTGTAAGTGTTGAAACTTGATTTTTTTAAAAATATTACATAAATAAATAGTAAAAAAACTTTAAACGTGATATTCTCGAAATGGTGTTTTTTCAATCGGCCCAGACTTATTCTCCACAACTATTCGATTGATCATTTTAATTCTTAGTGAGTTTTGTTCGTTTTAATGTCCTCTACCGTAATTTACCAGAAAATTGCAGAAAAGTTGGAAAAAGGGCGGCAAAAACGTAACTTTTACAACATTTTTTTCACATAATCGCCATTTTGTTTTTAAAATGATTTTTTTTATAAAAGGTGGTAAATTACGATGTAAGACCTTCCTCATTAAAAAACCTTTTTGAATTTTTTGTTTCAGAGTTACCAATTTCGAGATTAACCCTGGGCCATTCGGCAGTGTCATTTTGAGCACTCAACTTTGACGAGCTCTATAAAATTATGTAAACATTAAAAAAAAAAAAAATTTTTTTTGTAATTTTGAAGAGTAAATTAATAAAATTAAAAAAGTTGTACAAAGTTCTGTAATAAAGGAAACGAGAAAAAGAAAATTTAATTATAGGTCATTTTTTGCCTTTGTAACCGGCCTGCGCAATCTAATAATCTACCATCCTACGCAGTTTTGAGCCCAAATATCAACGGCACCATAAAACATTTTTCGAACGAAATTTCGGTTATTTTTGTTCGAAAACTTTGTTAGGGTGCCGTCGATGTTTGGGCTCAAAACTGCGTAGAATGTTAGATTATTGCATTGCGTAGACCAATTATCTCCTTATAAGACGAAATTCGATATATTTATTTTGATACTATAGAATTTACCGTGTTCTGTAGGTAAAACAGAGTACAGGAGTACTACACCACCTTAAAGAAGGTAAATCTCAATTAATAATTTAGATTACATAAGTTGTTAAAGTCGGTAATGATAAATCTATTATTAAACCGTCAACATTGAAAATGGAGGTTTGAGATTTTGAAAAATGATGCTTTTCCATACAAGTCAAGATGTAGCACTTTCGAGGTTGAAATACACTATAGGTAATATTTATTGAAGTGACTTGAATGAATTTTACTTTGATCGTCTTGCTCAAGTTATTCAGTAAAATTTACTTGAGCGATCAATAGATTTTACTTGCAATTTTTTTCCGTGACAGTGAAGAATTAGGGTTGCACATAAACTTTCAGAAAGTGAAAAAATGAATAACTGTTATAATCTTCTAAACTTACGTTAGTTCAAGGTTGAATATAAAATATACAAAGCATTGTCTAAATTAGACGTACGGATTAAAGTAACGTAACCGCAGAAGAATGTACGTTTCAAAGTCTTCTGTAAGAATCAGATATTTTTCTCGTGTATTATACAATACATAATATAGAAGAACAAAAGTATGTCTAGAAGGTATGTCTATAAAAGAACTGCTACAACTCTTTCGACTGGTTTTTGAGTCAAAAATTGAAAACCGAAAAAAATGAGTTTTGTATGTCGCACGATAACTGGAGTAAAATTGGCTTAATCGCTTTGAAATTGTTTTAAGGGGTAGATTTTGGATATTTTTCAGCTGAGTTCTTTGGGAAAAATGATTGGTCCACAAATTTAAGAGATATTTGAGGTTAAAATTTTTTTAACCTTTTTTCAAATCGTAATTTCTCGAGAACGGCTCGATGTATCAGCTCCAAATTTGTAGAAAATTTTGTATGTAATATAGATAATATGTGTATGTATTTTCATAAAGATCGTTCGATTACTTTTTGATATATATTTGAGATTTTAAATTTTGGTATTTCTAAAAATGACTTTCTTTGTCGCACGCTAGGTGGAGTAAAATTGTTTTAATTGCTTTGAAATTTGGAGGAGATGTAGAGTTTGTATATTATTTATTATATGAGTTCTTGGGGTAAAAGAATTCGTCTCGGAATTCGTTTATGAATTTCAGAGATATTTGAGGTTAAAATTGTTTTAGCCCTCTTTCCATATCGTAATTTCATGTTGTATATTTGCTTTTGTTTTTTATTAAGGTTAATTTACAGCGCGCTTCGCCTAAACATGAAATTAGCTAGATACGTTGGCCAATTAATTACACGCCGAGAAATACATTTAACAGTACTTTTGGCTCTACTTCGATATTAATCACGTTCTCTTTTTTATAAATGGAAACATGAAATTTATAGAAAATTTTGTGTCTGGTATAGGGAATATGTGTGAAATTTCATCAAGAAACATCATTTATTATACAGAATATTGTACCACAATGATTATGAGGTCATAGGAATGTAGAAAAGGGATTCTTATAGATGGTGTAGCGCATGTGAGTTAGTTGCGCTTCAGGTAGGTAGCTTTTTTATTATTAATATCTTAACATAGTAATATGTGTTATCATAATGTCAGTGGCAGCTAATTTTATACATAATTTGAAAATTAAATTACACCTGTTATTTTATTCATATTTTATACATAATTTAAAAATTAATACTTTTTAATCTTAATAAATGAATGTAATTAGAATTGTGTCATAAATTGATGTAATAATTTTAAATTTGCGCATTAAAAATTAATTAAAGGAATCAGTAAACGAAGTTTGAGGAAGCCACGTGCCAATGAATTGGCAGTGGTTTTCTTCTTGTAAATGAAAGAAGATAGCCTCTGGCAATGTTACCATATGAAGTTATTTCATTAGTGGTTTTTAAGAATAATAACTATGATATCGTAAGTTATCTTTACTTGAATAAGACTGAGAAGCGCACATGGGCTGTGTTTGATTTGTATTTTTAAAAGGATTATTGTATTTATATATTTAAATTGTTTTTATATTGACTGTTCTTTTGTATTATATACACGACTATTATACATTAATGTTGTTACACCACTTGTAAAATTAATCATATTTGCAATAAATGTTCGGTGAAGATACACGAAATATTTTCGAAGACAAACTATTCTGCTATCAGCTGTCCAAACATCCGTGACGCGCACTTACGCGTACAAACACTAAAACATGTATTTATAGTCACAGACACGAACAAAATGTTCTCAAAAATGACCGATTTTTATGGCAAATGACTTTAAACGGGCTTTTAACACAACATTTTGGTCTCTAAAATTTTGTTCCTCGTTCCAAAGTTTTCTCTTTGAGGAAACAATTTCAGCGCTTCCAACTTACGGAAATTTCTTAATCTCTTATGGATTTGCGCATGTACGACTTGGAGCAAACCTTTTTTTCGGCACCACGGAGATAACGACACTCAGACACCGAACATTAAACATGCGTTAACCTATAATCCGATGCTACAGATTTAGATAAATCAGGAAGATCGCTGCATTGTTCATTGCAGTGACGCATTTCTCTCCATATATAGTGTATACCAACAACGGAAGTGGAAAGTTTTTCGGCCACTCTAAACTTCAGCGACGATAGGTCCCCTCTTTCCCCGACCACTGCAGCGTGGAATTTTCCGCTCGCAGTAGGTATATACACGCACCGCTACTCAGCGCTGCAGGCGCGCAAATGGTCGCAATATCGGCCGGGCGAAAAGGGCGAGCGCGCGGGCGGTAATTACGAATCGGCCGAGCGTCTCTCTTTCTCTATCTCTCTCTACCCCCGTCTACCTTTCATTGTCTCTACATATATACCTACCGAAGCGGGCGCACGGGCGCAATTGTCCGAGTATGCGTAGGATTTTCGGCTTGCGCAGGACTTTCCATTCAGAGGCCTTGTTCAAAGTGCCTCGCTCTCCTCTCGGCCCTCCCATCTCTACCCTCTTGTTCTTTGTCCCTTTATATATCGGCGCGGGATCGCCTCTCTTTTATTTGGCCCCGTATTGCAGTTGTCCGAGCGCCGGAAAATTCCGCGTACCGCGCGCCCGAGAGAGGTTTTCGTTCGTTTGAACAAGCTCAATGCGTCCAGCCAGCAGCACTGTATATAGCCGCCGCTGCGGCGGTGGGTGGATCGTTGCGGCCGGATGCGCTGTCTAATTAATCCACTATAGCGCGTTTATTGGTTTTTGACGGGCGGTGCGGCGGCGGTGTGTCTGCGTTCGTTGAACGGCGGCGACACGGTGGCTGCCTGCTCTCTCGTCCACTGTGATTTGTTAATGCGAGCGTTTTTTCTCGGCGAGAGGGAGGTAAAGTGGATACGGCTGAACGGCGCGCCGAGGCGCGGTAATTAGGTTGCGGAATGAAGTTATAATTGAAAGGAGTGACCGAGTGGTGTGTGCGTGTGTTTTGGTGTCTGGGTCAAGTGGTATCTAAAATTGGAACATTTAAAAATGTTTATTGCTCTTAATAGAGAACACGTTTTTGAGGGCCCTATTAAGAATTAAATATTTAAAATTTTGAAATTGTTCTAATGCAATTTATACCGTGTGATTAAGCTATACTTCTTTATACAGGTCCTTCCCTGGTAGAAATTCATCTATATGAAATCGCCAAGAAATTAGAAAATAGCTACTAAAACTTACTAATTAATCGTTATGATGAAACGATTTTTCGACCATTATTTGCCTATTTCTTAGATTGACGTAGCATTAAAGTACATTGGATAGCTTACCGAAATATAAATAAATAACGTTAACTAATAAATCATTTGTTGATTTATCATTTTTTTATATCATTTGTTGATAAATCATTTGTACTCATTCTATGAACAATTCAGCAAAACTTTTATTGATCTCCATCTGATTCTGTCTCTCTCACTCCTTGTCATAACAGCAAGCCTTCTGCTAGCCATTTCCAGATTAAAGACACTGATCAGTTTTAATATCTTTAAAATACTCAAGAACAAGCTTGTGCTTGTCTTCGGAAAACTCATTTTATTTTTCAACAAGACAAGACAAGCGACAAGAGAAATTCTCATTTCATAGCAAGTTTCTAATACAAATGGCCAGTTATTAGTTATAATATGTTTTGGATTTCCACCAGGGTTAATGCACACATCAAATCGTACTTTGCGAGCTAATATATATAAATGGACGGCTTTTGCCGGAAATTAGATTTTCTCATTTTCATTATGCAACCAATTTGGAATTCGCTGCTAATGAATAAATTATGAATAAAACATCTTGCGCGAGTACAATTAATAAATTGCATTTTAGGCTAATCACATGATTGAAAGTACTGATACATTGATGCCACAGATGCAGTAATCAATTACGCTGGACTTAATAACGAGATTATAATGCGGCCGTTAATTTGCAAATGAAAAGCTAACGCGTGGGCGGTGCTGTGCTGCTGCTGCCGATTAAACCTGCGCGTTCACCATTTCTGCTGTCGTGCGCGCTCTCGCTGTATTAGGTACCGAATACTGTAAGACTGAACTGGGACGGGATGGCGAAACGCCATTATCGATTTGAACTTTCAGTGGAAAAGTTTCGAGTAGCATCGTCTTCTTCCTCCTTCCTGTGCCGCGCTAATTACCCATTTGAATTTATCGCGCCCGCGAGCGCCTAATTCGCCTTCGTTATATTCATCTGTCCGTTTCCCTCCGGCCGTGGAAAATTCGATGTATAATTTTTATTTTCACTCTGACAAACGGACAGCTCTCCGCACTACATTAAAAACAGACGTTTTACCTGAAGAGGGACATTCATTAAATAAAAAAAAGATGTCCGAAACGTTGTGAAAGTGAAATAAATTTGTTGTTTTATTTTTTACCATCTCTTACAACAAAATATTGGTAGTAACCTTGGCCACTAGCTGCAATCAACATTCGATGTATAATTGCTACGGAAATGGATTTTTTTATGTATAAACCTCGCGTCTATCTCGAAGAATCCAGAAAATTTCTGATAATTAGTTGTATGTGGCATCTACAGAGCTCGCGGGTGGTGATAAAATAGCTATCTGTAGAGAATTAAGATTATGCCTTTTATGACACGACACACAGCGAGACGCGCGGTCTTACCTACTTTTCAGCTGTAAAGTAGACGTCTCGTGCCCGAGATAAAGTACGAAATATTTTACAAACAGCCTGATAGATAAGGGAGATATCGCGCGACACGCAATCTAGCGTAATTTCACTGTAATTTTTTTTTCCAAATCGGCAAAGATGATCATGATTATTGAGTCGTCGATGAACAAACATTCTCGTAATCGATGAACGATAATATCTTACAGGCTTTCCGATCGAGTGGTAGCTATCGATTAAATTGAAGTGCGATAGCGATACGATTGCGGTGCGAAGCCTATTTTTATGAATGTTCATTAGGTCATGTAATTTATTGATAAATAATAGAGAGTCTTATACATTTTCAGAACAATTTATGATGTATAGAATATCGGATTTCAATGTGAAATTCCTTTAGATTAAATACCAGTTGCTATGCACCTATCTATACACATGATCAATTATTATTACATAGCCGAAAGCGTTATTAATTCATACATTAAATTATTCTCGATACTGTATATATAATAGTGTTATATTAGTGGTTTGAAATACGAAGGTAGGAACAGGTATATAATCGTAATTGTTCGGGATCGTAGTACCCGAAGTGTCCGCCAGATGGCAAGCGTCAAGCGCAACCTTCAATGAAAAAACATCACCCGCGTGCTTAAGTAGAGACCTACTCCTCGCACTCAATCTTATCATATTACGCATACTACTTTGCCTATGCCTTTTGCCTATACTTACATTGCCTATTTTTGGTGTCTTACTTGCGAGTAAGACATATTATTGCCTATTTACACGAACGCGTTTCGTGTACACATTTCCTTTGCTACCACTCTACTTGCGAGTGGGTGGGAGCAAATACTTTAAGTCCTACGACTTATTTTTCTCTCTCGCCAAACATTATTTGCCTTGTCTATATTTACCCCTTGCTTTACTTCTTGCCCAATTGCTATTTTTTGCTTTGCTGATATTACGCGAGGCTCTCGTATTATCAGTTTGCCTATTGCATATACCTTGCGTATTGCTTGCCTATTTTTCTCAAACGCGCGTAGCGTTCATATGCCTTTTGCTACAACTTTACTTTCGAGTGGGTTGGAGCAAATACTTTAAGAGTCATTACAATTTGTTATTTTCTGTGATCGGCGATAAACCCTAACAATATAAACTCTGTATACGTTCATTCGTATACAGTAATATATAAAAAATTATTTAATCTAAATGAAAGAATAGTTGCAACTAAAAAGTCTTCTCCTCCTCTTCACGTTAAATTATACAAATAGAAAAAGAAACACCTAATCACAAAACTTATGCATCATATGCAACAAACCATAAGTACCAACTTATCCTCCCCCCCCCCTCTCTCTCTATCTTTCTCTCTATGCCATTTTAACTTCTAATTCCCGGGCAAACAAAAAAGTTCGCAAACACAATTGCCGTGGAAGGCGCGCCCGCGCACGTTCACCGTAATCCGTCGTTTATATCGACAATAGCCCCGGCGTCTCTGTGTGTGTGCGTGCGTGCGCGCGTGTGTTTGCTCTTTTCGCGTTGCAAAAATACACGCGTCCCTCGTGCTTGCACCAGGTGAGCAGAGTTGCGCAACGTGTAATTGCTCGCGGAGTTAGTGCGGCCCTGAGTGCACCAGATATATATACATAGAGAGAGAGAAAAGAGAAAAATAATAATGGGGAAGCGCCGTGGTATTACTATACTTCCGCGAGCGAGCGTAGCGGAGAATGAAAATCGAATGGAAATTAGGAGCGCCGCTGGAGTGCGTGCATGTTATCTACGTCCGTCATGCGTCGCACGAGTTTGACATGATAATGGCGACGGCGATGTTTAATATATCTGTGATGTATTTTTTTTTCTTACTTCTGCACGTTCGGAGTGATTCAGATATGTAGTATATGTGGGCGGGGGGGGGGGGTAGCTTATTGTTGGGAGGATGGCTAGGTGGATTCTGTTGTGGATTTTTCAAAGAGTGGGTTTGCGACCCGTTGCGCGTACTCGTGACGTTAATTGACGTAGTTTTGAACGCGGGCGTCGAGTGATGTACTTGAAATCATTTGGACAGCGGTAATTGTTAGTCAAGGGGGATTAATCGCACTCGTGCAGGAAATGATTTATATGATTGGTCGTGATGCACTTGCCGATAACTGAAGTAGTGGGTAAATACGTTTTTATGTAGATCGTAAATTCTCCGTAGACAAATGACGCGGATTTTAAATAATAGTTGAATGAAAAATTGTTTTAATTTCAAATCAGCTGAGATCAAATGAATTGATATATCATTATGTATATAGGTTCAATGTTTGATGAATACAGAAAAAGTTAATTGGATTTTTTTTTATATTTGCTGAACATTTATTTTATGATCGATTTTATGACAAACGGTCACTTCTAATTCACGACGTATTTTTACACTGTTTTGCTGTTAGTTGCTTTGATTCGAAGTATTTATTAGTATCTAAGATTTTGTAAGACATATTTCTCTATATCGTTCCTAATTCTATATTTGAAAGTTAGTACCAGTAAATTAAGAGATTAAACACATTCCTCAACTAAATATGGCATTTTTGCTAGATATTTTCTAATCAATGTTTTGTTACGTATATTTAAGATATCGACGCAATATTTTTATTGACGTTCTTTTGAAAAAAAATATATTTTTAAGAAAGAAAATTTTCTAAGGGGACATAATTTTTTACATTGGATCAATAACATGTTATGGTGAAATATGAAATCAAAGAAAAATGTTGAATTTCTGCGTACTATTGACTTATCAACAGCTATATAGATGGAATTCTCCCCCCCCCCCTATCGATTTTTTCGCCACTATGATAAGGTCAAGTATATTCCAAGCATTCAGAATATTTTTCTAATCGCGATATCCATATATGAACTGCGACGTGACGCTACTTGTCTGGTTTGGAAAAGATTAAATACAAATCCATGTGACATTATATTATCGCGCTTGCTGAAAAGTGAAATACTTATGTGTTACAAAAAAAAATAAGGCAAAAGAGGAGAATCCTCTTCGATTAATTGTTTGAAAAATGCAAGTTTAAACTTTTATCGGTGAAGCATTTGAAAATATGTCATCGGAAGACATGAACAAAATTCAGTACCGCGGAAAAACAACATTATAACTTTCCACACAATCGTTTACATATATTTTCGTACAAAGTCTTTTCTAAATTTTCTTCTTTTCTTAAAATTAATTTCACGGACAAATGGTTTGCTAGTAACTCTTCAAAATCCGGCCTTGTTTCGCAAAAGCACGCACTCTCCCCTCGGGCTATTATCACATTCTATCCTCCCCGTGTACAAGTACATATATAGTGCTCTCCTTTTTCTTTTCTCCCACAATTAAGCCCTTACACGACAATCGAATTTGCCCAAGAGCGCGCAGCGCTGCAGCGCCGATTTTCCCTCTAATTCCATGCCGGCCCCCCTGTACAGCGGTCGTCATTGTCGCCGGCGATCTTCGAGTCGCCGGAAGGTGTACGATACACACACATGCACGTGACGCGTGCGCTTAAACGCAGCCGCGACGAGAAAAAATCTCTCATGCTAACGAGCGCGCAATTACACACGTGACACGACCGCGGGGCATGCGATACCCCGATTCTCGGCTTGTATATCTATACGCCCGTGTACAAGTAACAAAGGGAGTAAGAAAAATCGGGCGATACAGTGGGGTATAGTTGGCTGTGGTTGCGGCGATCCCCCGCCCCGAGATAAATGGATTTTAATCATGGCAAATTTCAATGTTCTTTATGTCTTTATCGAGTTTTCCTATTGGTTGGGTAATGACGGAACTGGTTTATTACTGTGTTTCATCGCGTCGCAAATTGTATTGGTGCAACAATTTTTTCAACTTTATATAATACAATTTATTTTACTTTCGTCTTTAATAGTAGTTTATTCATCATTAACATAAACGTTAAGTGTGAAATAATGCAGCTTTTAATCTTACTGGAAAAGAGCAATTATCATGTTGCTCATTGTTTTCTACGTAAACGTTTTTCTTATCTTCGAATTAAATGCATTAGCAAATATTACTGTCAAAAAGTACTATCAGTACAATGCTTAAGAGAGGTATAATTATAATATTAAATAAATTACCTCACAGAATAATCAGAATCATCAAGGAAAAAGAAATATTAATTTTTCCCTGAGACTGAATTTGCCGCTCAAACTAAAAATCAACAACGTCAACTCAAAAGAATCAGATCCAATCTGCGCGACAACCCAATTTTCCTCCGTAACAATGTTAAACAAATAAAAAACAGGCCCTTAATTGGAAAATTTCGAAGCTAATAAAAAAATCTCCAACGATCAGGGGTTATTAAACTTTCATGGCGCATGCGATGTTAATTATATTTCGCGGAGAAAAATTAAGCATGCCGAGAACAATTAACTCGCGTACATGCAGCGCCGCGCGCCGGGGGCTTTAGGTCTTGAAGTTATATAATCACACGAGGCAAAACTTCGTTCCCCCGGAGTAATCAGTTTAATGCGGATTAATTTTCGCCGAGAACGTTCTCTTCCGATTTCATGACGCACACCCCTCCACCCTATCTCTCTCTCTCGTCGAGATAACGAAGAAAACTAACTGCCACGCGAACTTTTACCCGCCGCTCGTCAAAACACTCGTTGCGCGAGTTGGTTAAAAATCTCCTCATACGTTGACGCCGGAGTCCATCGACTATACGAGCCGAAATTGATAAGCGAGCTGTTTTCTCACGCGGGAAAATCGCTTGGTTCCCGAGAAAAGCGCGCGTGCGCGCGAAAGAGAGAGGGGGTGGGAGACGACCTTTGCGTGGTGACGCCGATCGCGCGAGCCTCCACGCGCGAAAGTCTGACGCACACGACTTTGCGTCTCTAATGAGAACGAGTTGGATTCATTTTTTTTGTCTTTTCATTTATTCTTCCTCTTCTCCTTCTGCATGCCATGCGAATTCAGCGCGATGGCTTGCCGAGGAAACGAAAATATTTATCCGCGCGCTAGTCCAAAGTGCGCGTGCCGTGCAAATAAGGAAACGAAAAGGAGCAGATTCAGTCGGCCGCGCAACACGTGTATTTATAAATATATGCGCGGCTTTTGTCACGTTTTTCGACTGGAGAAGAGCAAAGTCGCGGAAGCGGACGATATTTTTAAACTTAATATATCGTTTTGCAGAGCTGTGTGTAGTCTGCAGTCGTGCGGAGTGTGACTCTTTTTTCTTTTTTAATGTATTACTTCCTAGTCATATTGAAAAGACGATTGTGGCGTAAATTTTGTTCGGAAAAGCATTTTGTTTGAGGAATGTAAACAAGAAAATAAATTATGTACTTGACGAGTTGCTCGATTTTACAGCTCCTCAGATTTATGGGAAAACGTAATGATAGTATAGACATATATATAATATTGGATACTTACCGAAACATTCTAATAAACAATTGTTCCCACAAACAAAAAATGCTGGTCATGTTTTTATCGGTTGGAAAACACTAAACATAAAATGCCGTTTACAAACTCTTGAGATTTAATATCCCCTTCGAAACGCATTGCATTATTCGTATTATCCCATTTCCCGCCATGTTTTCCCAACTCTCGCTCGGCGCAGAAAAAAGGCCTCCTCAATACACATTCGCGCACTGATGGCAAACGAGATTGAAATTTACGCATTCACCCCGTGCGCTCGAGCATTCGCAATAAAAGCGCGAAACCGGCTCCAATAATTTTCGCTCACGCACGCGCGCGCGCGCGCTTCAAACGTATCCATATGTATAGGTATATATATATACACGTGTACGGGAACAACCTCTATGTGCCCCGCTGAAATTTTTCGTATACATCTTCCCTTCCCCCAGTTGTGTATATACGAAAAAAAGCGCCGGTACACCCGGGTCCCTTCGAAAGAATCGAGACAAATAAAGAAGGAAGAAGGAAGGAACGTTGGAGGCAAGCGCGAGAGAAAGGCGTAAACAGGGGGCGTGCGTATATGATATTAGCATGCATACACGCGCGAAAATACGACGTATGTTACGTCGATGGCGCCGGTAATATTTTCCGCGCACGTTTCTCCATTGGCCTGTGCGTCTCTCTCCCCCCTGGGAGAGGCTTTGTTGCACGTGCACAAGAGAGAGAAAGTGAGATATTTTCGGATGTATAAAGTACATTCGCGTTCGCGGTATTTTTTTGACATTAGGTGCTGTGTGCGCGCGCGTATATGTATAGGTGTGTATAAGGGCGTGAAGGATAACGCAATATATATATATATATCGAGAGAAATGCGATCGCCTCCGTCGAGAGCGCGGGAGAGTGAGCTTTCGCGCCGCCTCGTATCTTTTCTGCGCGGCGCGCGCGGCTGATGTAGCGCTATTGTGCAAGAGCGGGTGATGGGCTAAGGGTGAGTTTAGAGTGGATGAGGATGGAGAAAATATTTTGTTACCGTTTTTGGGGGTTTAATGATGAGGACGAGGGGAGTACATAATAACTTGTAGGGGAAGGAAAAATGAGCGTTAGTATATTATTATATTTTCTCTAATATTGGTGTGATACAAATTTAGAGTTTAACGAAATATGCGGGAGACTTCTAAGATAGATAAACGTGCACTGAGAAAAGGATTTGTTTACTGTTAACATGGCATTGTAACTGTTAACATGCGTATGTTTAAATATGATCAAATATAGGCATTGTAACAGTTATAATACCATGTTAACAGTTAAGTTACCATGTTCTCATAAACAATTTCAATATGTTACCTGAAAATATTGATATTCTAATAGTTACAATATGCTTATTATAGTCGTTTTTTAATCTAACGGCCAATTTTTTACCAGAATGATGTTGTTTTATAACAAAAACGTTTAAAATAAAAACATCATTTAGTTTTTTACTCCAACGTTTCGGACATTTTTATTTTTTATACTGATGAGGGTCATAAACAATAAAAATGCCCGAAACATTGGAGTAAAAAACTAAATGGAATTTTTATTTCAAACCTTTTTGTTATATAACAACATCATCCTGGTAGAAAATTGGCTATTAGATTAAAACACTACAATTTACAAGAACTTCTACCATCAGCTACTTTCAAATCTCAATATGTTATTAGTTAATATGCATATTGTAACTATTATAATATCACATTTTATCCTTAAACATGTCAAATAGTTGTATTTCAAATAGATAAATATGTTAACAGTAACAATACTCTTCTCTCAGTGTGTTTGTGGATATACATATGTTCACGTAATTTTATTAATATCTCGTATATAGGTTTAGCAAGTGCGCGAAGAAATGTCCTTGCAATCAGAAAATGTGTCATTATTTTTCACGTAGTAAAATATTTGTGCAGTAAGAATATTTATAAGTCACATAGATTTTTATCTACGAAAAGAAAATATATATATAAGAGCAATTCGAAATTTAACAATATGCATCTTTGCCGTCCCAAAACTGGCAAATTTTGTTTTAATTACACCTTACGCATATCGTTTTTTTCGAACGTTATACCTTCTAATACACGAGAAATATGTTGAACAATCGCAACATATTAACCGCACATCAATCTTTCTTACAGAAATTTAACATCGGAAAAATGAACGAAAAGTAGTCATTGATGTAAAGTCAATAGTAAGCTCCTAAAAGCGCCAACGAATTTTCCGTAAAAAGAAAATTAAAATAGAAGAAAAGAGCTTTAATACAAGCTAAGAATCGTTAAAATCGGAAAATCCAAGTGCAAAGTTATGTACATATATTTGAAAATCGCGAAAAATTTATAAATTTTTAGAACTCCGTAAATCCGCGAAAAATTTTTGATGCAAAATCCACACAACTTTGCACAGGATCTACAATATTTCTATTCGCATTCTTAGCTTAAATTAAAGCTTTTTTTTTCACTTTAATTTTTCTTATGGAAAATTTGTTGGCGTCTTTTGAAGCTTAGTACTGGCTAATCATCAGTGAGTACTTTTGTCGATTTTTCCCCATATGTTAAATTTCCATAAGAAAAATTGAAGTATGGTTTAAACAGTGTCATAAGAGTGTTTTCGTTTGTTCAACATTTTTCTCTTGTATTATAAGGTATAAAGATCGAAAAGGTACGTATTAAACCTAAATGTCGAATTGCTTATATAAATAAATTGGTAAATTTAAAAAATTTTAAAATACATATACTGAATTATTAGAAACTTTAAATATTCTACTTTATTGGACCTTTAAATTATTTGTAAAAATCAAACAGAAATCGGACTTACCGACACTTACACTTTTATGGTAGTTCACCGTTGCGCGTGAAGAGGGCAGCAGCTGTCCAGCTGGCGTGCCACGGCGCGAAACTTGCGCTGATCGATATTTCGAAAGTGAAAGCGTCAGCGCTTTCATATATTCTGCATTCGAGCATAAAGATTCTAATACCGCGATAAAAAGTGAGTTTGTAAACACAGCTGAACCTAATAGTCTTCACCGGTGTTTCCGATAAAGTAGCATCCGTTACGAAAATGCTTCTTTATTTTTATAAATAAGTTCTGATGTGTTCAGAGTTGAAAAATTAAAAACTTTAGCAGAATAATCAGACGAATAGCTCGGGATGTTGCAAAGCTTAATTGGAATGAAATTCCGAGAGAATCGATAAAGAATCTTGAAAGGTTCACAATCCCTTTACATTCAATTTACCATATTGTATAATTCAAAAGTTGATATCTCATTCGTGTACGTTTACTCAGAGTACACACGTGAAAGCGGCGGCTCCGGGGGGCACAATCTGCATACATACACACACACACACACACACATATACACACACATCCTCGTCTCTCTATAACAAAGAAAGCGCCCATGTACCGACGGCATACTTGCAATTACCCCCGCTGCAAAAACTTTATACTCTCGTCGGCGTCCGATAAGCGCAACTTTCCTCCTTCAAAAAAGGCTCACCCCCTTTCCCCGTCCACCTTCATCCATAATCACGCGAAGAAAGGAGTCTAATAACGCAATGAGCTGCTGCTCCTATGTATACACAGGTATGCGTACACGTATACTCGCTCTCTCGAAACTTCTTAAGTAACGCGTGCCCGTGGCGTATATCCGCATGAAAGCTCGAGGAAGTGTCCGGAAACGAGCGACGGGGAAAAAGAGTCTCGCGGAAGAAGACAAAGCCATGGTGGGGGAGAAAGAAATTGCGATTCCGGCCGCCGGCTGCCTGCAGTACGCGAGCGCGCCTCTATCTCCGACATTCCGCTTCAGTTGTGCGCCTATTTATATCTCTCGCCGCACTCGTTGCCGGCGTCCTTACATTATTATTACAAGAGCCGACACTTCCCGAAGAGAAAGAGAGAGCAAGAGAGAGCAAGAGAGAGAGAGAGAGAGAGAGAGAGAGAGAGAGAGAGAAAGAGAGAGAGAGAGAGAGAGAGAGAGAGAGAGAGAGAGAGAGAGAGAGAGAGAGAGAGAGAGAGAGAGAGAGAGAGAGAGAGAGAGAGAAGTGTCTCTTTACGACGCGCGGCGCGGGCCAAAGTCCGCGTGTAAATTTGAGAGAGAGAGAGAGCTTTTTCCATCCTTATCGCGTAGGTCGACTCGAGCCTCGAGAGCTTCGTTACGAGAGAGAAAGAGAGAGAGAGCGATAATAAATTCTGTCGTGGGAGAGATACGAGGCGCGCACGCATTGCCAAATCGGTTTAATGTGCCGCGAGAGACGTTTATGCAGTCTAGAAGTCGCGAGGGTTTTTTATGTCGCGTCGGGTCTCAGCCGGAGAAGGAGAGAGAGAGAGCGAGATGAGAGACGGCGATTTTTCGCCGTTTGTTTCGGGCGTGAAAATACGGCCCCGTTTGGGAGGGCGGGACGTATCTCTCTTTTTTTTCGCGTTTGGATAGGATGAATGCGAGTCGAGATTTCTTTTATTTGTCGCGCGTGTAAGCCCCGTAAATAAGATTAAATCGTCCGGATGTATATCGTCCTTGGGAATGACGCGATTCGTCTTGTACACTCGGGCAGATAACGAATATTCTTGGTTATGAAGAAACCGATAAATTTATATTTATATTATATTAATATAAATATTGGATTTATAGTTATATAGGTAATGACCGTAATATTTATAAGTATACATAAATAAACGAAGTTTTAATAAAAGTGATTTTATTTTTATACGAAGCTCATAAAAAATTTATGAACCAAGTTTTCCAACAATAGCAATCGATTTAGATATTATTAAATATCCGATACTTTTCCAATACTTTTCTCTCTCTCTCTTTCTCTCTCTTCCCGTCTTAAAACTGACCACTCATCGAAATATCAACCCGCAAGCGATAAAAAAGCGCTCGCTCTCGAGCGCAATAAAACCGCGCCTGATGTCCCCTCATCAAACAAATAAACATTTCACGAGTCGTCCTTCAAATCTCGTCCTTTCTATACCAAGTAAAAGATTCTCCTCTTCACCACCAAAAGAAAAAAAAAAAAACACGCAATAATAAAAACGCACCCCGTCGTTTTATATACCTTTTCTCGACACAAAAAGCCCCCGAAAAGTGCTCCTCCACATAAAGACGTCGTCGCCGTCCTCGTCATCTCGCTCGCGCGGTGTCGCTGCTTAACTAAGCGAAAATATTTATTCGTCCACATTGTCCGCGCCCGCGCGCGCGCACAGACAATTAATTTCTCCCTCTCTCCCTCTCTTTCTCTATTGCGCGATATCAAAAGCGTTGAGAAAAGAAGTCGTCTGGGACTTGGCCCCTGCGTCCTATATATACACTGGAGTCTCTTCCCCTCTCTCTGTCTCTGTACAGACATCACGCGGGAGAGGCAGACGGCGGGTCCCCGAGGCATCAATTACGCCCGCGCGCGCGCGCATATATACGCGCGGGGGGAGAGGATGGAGGAAGTGAGCGAACGATTGCAATTAAAATGCAAAATTTAACGATCCGCGAGCGGAAGAGAAAGCGAGAGAATCCGCTTTTCCCGGCGCTTTTTTTTGTCGTTGTTGTTGCTGCCGCCGCGGCGCCGCCCCGCGACAAGAGGGGATTGCCATTGACGCGGAAGGAAACTGATCGCGTGAGCTCGCTCGCGTCGTTTGTTTAGCTTTCGCGCGGTGCGAGCTTGCGCTTGCGTGCATGTATATATATATATATATGTATAGAGCGAGTGATAGGACGGGAGAGAGAAAGGAGGAGTTGCGTTGGGTATTGAAGACTAGGTGTCAACGGGAGATACGGTAACGATGATAAATGCGTCTAAATATTTTAGGGGGGGATGCGCGCTTGAAAGAGTCGTCGAGAGACTTGGGGATGATGCTTTACTTTAAAGACCGCCACGAAGTTGGGAACAGAAGCGAAGGCTTGCATTGCGTTCACAGAAGCTATGTACTGTGTATGAAGTTTGTTGAAAAAGTATAATGGGGATTAAGTACATATTACATGAAAATCAAAGAAAGATAGAAAATTTAGAGAATAAAAGTGGTAGAAGGTAAAGTAACTTTAGTATTTAAACATTCCGGGTAATGAATGTTTTAAACAAGCATGAATGTTTTAAACAAAAAACGTTATATGATTTATTCAAAATCCTGAATATCTTATAGGATTAATTCGTTATTTTATTTATTTATTCAACCAAAAATTTACATAAAGTAAAATCCCGCAGAAGTAAACGCAGTTACCTACTCGCTGGGCGGTTGAGATTTACAAAAATTAACTTAAAAACTAGAAACTAAGACTAAAGAAAAAATATTAATATAACAGTTTGTCACTAGATGCAGAATATATATGTGTTTAACAAAAGATATATATTTAAACTTAAAACATTTTTTTTAGTGAGACAAAACAAGTATCCTTAATTTGTAATCAATTTATTATTCACTATTTACTAAATATTTTTGGATATTTTTGGTAATCCACTCTTTTAACTTATTTTTCTTATAAGAAGTATCATTTAGAATTTTTAGTTCATTTGGTAACCTATTGAAGACCGTGATCGCTTTAAGATAGCTATTTTTATTACTCACTGTTCTGTGTTTTAGGGGTAATTGAATGCTCTTATTTCTTGTTATGCTTGTTGAATTTAAATATTTACTTTTGAGCGCATTGTAATGATATATAAAGGTTTCACATGCAAATAGCTGGCCAAGATTTAGAGGGTTTTTGTGTGTTATAAAGTTGTTTTTGTTTATTATTTTCAGTAGTCTGTTTTGTAGACTTTGTAGTAAATTAATGTTATTTGCAATTGCACCACCCCAAGCTATAATCCCATAGCTAATAACGCTAACGAAGAAAGCATAATGTATCACTTGTAATGTTTCAATTGTCATAAATTTTGTTATTTTGTTGAATATGAAAATTAAATATTTTGTTTTATTTATTATGTATTCTCAGTGCTTATTCCATCTCATGTAGTGATCAATTATAATACCCAGGTATTTGCAGTTTTCTACTCTGTTTAACGTTTTTCTATTGATTTGTATATTTAGACTAAGGAATCCTGTCAGTAATTTCCGTAGGTCATGTAGACTGTTTTGCCTATGTTCAGTGAGAGTTTATTTAGTGCCATGTAGAAATTTTATTTAGATAATTATTTAATCTAAGCGTTACTTCACTCCAGTTCTCATCTGTTGATATAACATCGGTGTCATCAGCATATGACATTATACTGTTTTCTGATATATCTTGTAATAGATCATTTACGTACAGTATAAACAGCAACGGTCCCAAAATTGTTCCCTGTGGAACTCCAGTGGTTATAGTTTTATATTCACTTACGTATTCATTTATTTTTACTCTATGCTTTCTATTCTTTAAATAACTTGTTATAAGTTTATGCATATTGCCTCTTATCCCATAATAATAAAGTTTATTTAGTAATATAGTATGGTCGACAGTGTCAAAAGCTTTTGCAAGATCTAGAAATGCAATTGCAATTGGAGAACTATTGTCTAGTCTATTATATATTATGTTCATTAGATGATTCAAAGCATCCTTTGTACTTTTATTTTTAACAAAACCATATTATCTATCTGATATAATTTTGTATTCGTTAATGAAATTTACCATTCTATTATATATTATTTTTTCAAATATTTTTGCAATGTTAGAAATCAAAGATATTGGTCGATAATTCGATGCGAAGTTTTTGTTGTTAGTTTTATATATTGGTTTGATTTCCGCTGTTTTTAACACATCTGGCCAGACTTATTATTTATTATTTATTATTATTTCTTTAGTTATTTATTTAATCAGAGTACACGGAAAAAATAAAGCTTATTAAATTTCTCTACATTACCTATAGTGAAACCAACTGGTTCAGGAAAAAGTTCAGGAAATGTCGTCTATATAGACTGTCAGTTTGCAAAGATACGAAAACGAGCAAAACAACTTATAAAAGCTAAAATTTAATCTTCTCTTCGTTGAAAAATATTAATTTTTAAGGAAATATAAGCTTTCAAATATAAGGTAAGAAAATGGTTAAAAATTTTCCTTATTTTTAAATGATTTAATAGGTTGTATTTTTAACCAATTACCGTAGGCTATTATTGTTTGCTTATAATTTCCTGAAAAAAATAATCTTTTTTAACGAAACAAAGCTTAACTTTTAGTTTGTTCTAGCTACTTATATAATCTTTTTTGTTCGTATTTGCATCACAAGTACTTGCAAAGTTACAGTCAATAGAAGAAACATAATTTTTTAACGAAATAGAGGATATTTAAAAATTAAATGGCCTACATCTCGAGAAAAAGGGAATATTTTTTGGAATTGTGAGCACTATAAGTTTTATTTTTAGATACAAAAAGTCGACTTTCAAAGCCCCGTTAAACTCCGATTCTCAAAGGGTTTGTATTATCCTTGCTGGCGATATACTTATATATTTGCTTACGTTTGTCTATATATATTTACCGGTAATTATTTAGTTTTAAAAAATACAACCTAGGCAAACTATATGCTTCTTATTCTTTCGCTCTCTCAATGTGAAACTTCCTACCTTCAAGAACCACCCCGATCATGGCTTTTCCCGTGTGTACTGCACTCTACAACCATTCTATTCGTGCACGATCGACAGCGGAAAAGGAGGCGAGCACGGTGCGCATGCACAGACGCCGAATCGACGTCCTGTAATTAAAACTTCACGAAAGCGTATAAAGCGTGTCGACGCGGCATTAATCGCTCAGACGATCGAAGCGCAACCCGCAGACGTGCAGGTACCGCAAGTGAATCTGTAATTTTACAAGTTCGGCCGACGCGTCGCGCGCAGCATGAATAAATCAGCGGCCGGAGAGCGCCACGCGACTGCTGTCGGCGAGTGAAGATTCCTTTAAAAGAGAGAGGGGGGCGTGCGTATTTTAGTTTTCCTTGTGGTAAAGGTCGTTGTTGCATTTGTTTGTGTAATATTGTAAGTACGTAAGTTTCTTGTATACAATCTCGTTATGCATTTATTTACATATTACAGCGATTTCAAGAAATTGTAATGACGTTTTTCACCATTTTACTGAATTTAAATATAAATTTTGTAATTGTATATTTCAATTCCGTTTATAATAGATTAAATTTAATTCAGCTTCAATTTTGTTTTTGGGGCTATAAACATGACTTTTATTTTGTATAATTTTAATTTTTTTTTCTTCAAATGATAAGATAATATCAGATAAATCTTATAATTTGAAAGAATTCAAATATAGCAGATTTTGGCGCCTATTCTGTGCAGATCAATCACATTCGATCATTAAATGTTTCACAACTTCCGGCCATTGTTTTTTTAAGAGAGGAGGATTGTTGAATTAATATTTTCCGTAGGGATAAGAATCTATTTCAATGTATTGTAGTTCACAACAGCATTAGTAATCTTCACCTCTGCTATAGAATTCTCACAACTGATAACAAAATTACAGTATCGGAAAATAAAGTATTAATTATTTTCACCTTGCCCAGAGATGTTAGAACTATTTCTATATATATTCAATATGATTGGTCCAATTATACGTAACGAAGGTGTAGAAAACCGGGTCGTGAAACAATATCGAAATAATGAGGCCGCGCGCGAGGAATAAAGTAACGTCTACAATGTTATTATTAAACTTTATCAATTACCACGATATAATATTTTTCCTCTATTTATTCTTATAAATATATAGTTATTTTTGGAAAGATTACATGAACCGTTATAATTCCGGCGCGGCGGCAGTGCGCTGCAGGGCACAGGGATAGTGAATTTCCGATCACGTACGGGCGAAATGACGTTCCAAGGATCTTCCACACTACTAATTACAATTGCGCAAAAACGTATGCGCCGTGCAAAGTCCTCTTTGCTCCGATGGTCATCTCTTTGTCGTGTCCCGCCGCTCATGCTGCACCGAGTTTTCTGTAAATTAAATTGGATGCCGGCCTAGTGATAAATGATGGATTGTCCTCGGCAAATGTTATTCGGGCGTGACAATTAATGGTAACTTAAATTATTGAACATGCTCACGGTCTCATAATTAAGCCTTTTGGGATTTCCCGTCACGTACTTCGAAGAGAAGGTTATTAATGATGCACTGTTTTCTGAAAAGTCGGATTCCCTAGTTGAACTACTATTGTCATCTTGGCAATTTACTGAATATCTTCTCAAATTAAATACTGGCCTAATTATTTCTTGAAAAACAAACATTTCTATTATTATAAAAAGTACTTTGATTATTATTATAGAAATCTGATGACTTTTGTAGATTGGTTTTATCACGAATAACCTACATATCTGAAAATTCGGTCACCTCTATTCACCGTATAGAAGCAAATCCTGCGAGATCCTTTCACACACATTCGCCTTTCATCGCATAAATCGCTCATCGCGCGGCCGAGAGCGCTCGTCGCGATAAGACCCCCCCGATCCGGCACAGGTGTGCCGACTGTACTCATATATGCAAAACCATATAGTGGACATGTCACCGCGTCGCCGGCTTATCAGTGCTCGTGATTTTTCATTCGCTTATAAGCGCAGTATATGCAGCGCATAGAATAGAAGAAAGACTCGCGGATATCGCGTGCTGCGCATAATGAAACGCAGCCGAGGAATTCGTGTTCGTTCGTCCCTCTCTCTTTCTCTCTTTGCCCCTTGCCTATTTCATTTGCGAGGAGTATATACATAGGCGCGGGGTAAAAAGTCAGGGAGTAAAGTATATATATATATACGTTGTCGTCTCGAGGAATCTCGCCGCGAGGAGGTGGCGCGCGGCTGTCGGCAATTATTCCTGCTTTCACGCTCGATATTTCTTGAGTAATGGCGTACGCGCAGGGGGCGCGCATTGTGTAGGCGGTTATACTCGCCCGCGACCGAGATACAGGATGTGTGTGCGCGTGTGTGTGTGTGTGTGTGTGTGTGTGTGTGTGTAGCGGGCGAAGCTTTCGGGGCTTAAAACCGCGCGGCGCTGAGAGCTTGATTTGTCATGGGTTTTTAAGAGGAAAGTTGGCGATCCCCGCTGGGACTTGATTTATTTTAGCGGGCAATTGTTTTATGTCCCGTGTCAGCTGAATTTTATCTATTTCGGCTTTTTCCCGCGAAATGGGAAACACGTTATTTTTGCGTTCCTTGTCAGTGGGGCTTTTCAAATTTAATTTATATTTCGATTAATTGTTTGTGCATGAATTCAGTATTTTAGTAATGAAAACTGATATTTGAAAATTTACGATATAAAAAAAAAAAGTAAAATAAAAAATAAAAAATAAATTTTTATTTAAGACAATAAATTTAAAATTATTAAATTTTAAATTTTAATAATGACTTTTTAATCATTTGGGATGCTAGTTTTTAAATTAATCGTTTATTAACTTTATTTCGTCAATATTTGAATTTTCTACTCTCTAAATTTAAATACGTGATAATTCACTTATTACATGTCAATATTCTCATTTGGAAAGTAAAAAGTCGTCCACTGTGAATCCGTCAATATTCACTTATTCGACAAGTAAAAACTATTTCGCTTATTCTATAAGTAAACATTATTTCGCTTACTTAATTATAGTTATTTTATCTGTAAAGTAAAATTGCACTCACTTAATAAGTACAAATTTAATATACTGCAATTAGTGAATATCATTATACAATTACTATAAATACGTAAGCAAATTTCCGATATAATATTTCGGAAATTACAACATTCATTTTTACATTATTTTGATAAAATAATAATTTTTTGACGGAGAGTCCATGTATGTATATAATATTTGAATTGAATGAATATTGAATTGAAGTTTTTTTCACCCTCCATGGTTGATATGTGTAAGTAATAGTTTTCTCGATCAGGCGGCGGTCATGTATGAAATAAAACACCTTATTTCATGTAAGTTTTTTTTAAAGCGACGTTTCGTTGACTGGTGTGTCAACCTCTTCAGGCTAAAAGTTTTTTATTGTGAAACAAATTGTACAAAGTCAAATATTTTAATTTTTTAACAAACAGTCAAATATTCTTTGTTCTATCGATACTAACGGTCGTGCTGTCCAAGGAGTCAGGATGGTAAATGACAAGCCGTGTGTTTAGCTTAATGTCGACGTTTCGGACTCTTTTTTTATTGAGTCCCTTCTCAAGACTCTAATACAAAAATCATATATTTATAAACTTTTGATACAAAAATGATAGAAAAATTTACATACAAATTACACATAATTACTTACAAGAAACAATAGTCTAACAAATTTTTAGGTGGTCACAGCGATACCACCAGTCAATTGAAATTAAATTCGCAACATTTTGGCCTTTATATACCGTGGAGAATTACATATGTATTTGTTACATTAATACAAGGAGCCAATCATATATTGTATTGGGGAGGGCCCCGTCTCTTTGACACCTCCTTGACATATATTTGTCTAATACTCTCTCTCTCTGTACAGCTAATAAGCACCGCCTTATACAATATATGATTGGCTCCTTGTATTAATGTAACAAATACATATGTAATTCTCCACGGTATATAAAGGCCAAAATGTTGCGAATTTAATTTCAATTGACTGGTGGTATCGCTGTGACCACCTAAAAATTTGTTAGACTATTGTTTCTTGTAAGTAATTATGTGTAATTTGTATGTAAATTTTTCTATCATTTTTGTATCAAAAGTTTATAAATATATGATTTTTGTATTAGAGTCTTGAGAAGGGACTCAATAAAAAAAGAGTCCGAAACGTCGACATTAAGCTAAACACACGGCTTGTCATTTACCATCCTGACTCCTTGGACAGCACGACCGTTAGTATCGATAGAACAAAGAACTCTTGAAGCAGCTGTCGTTAGAATCATCATCTCAATCAAACAGTCAAATATTCTAATTTTTTAACAAAAAATAGTAAAACGTAATGTTACCTCTTAAAAGTTGTGTATGTTAACGCATGTTAACAAGTCGAACAACCGACATTATTTCGCCGAATTTTCGATTTCGGAAATGCGATGGATAAGCCGTACAATTGAATGAATATTTATTTAAATAATAAGTCGAACGCTGTAACAATTAATATCCGACTTGATCAAATATATTGCATCTACTGGCCTTGGTACTACCAAAACAGGTGGAAATTTTGTTAAGGTTGTAAATAACAGAACACCATTAAATAAATTACGACGTTTCGAGCATTTTATTAGTATGCTCCTCTTCAGGTATCTAAATAACAAAAGATGATATTTTGACACATTAACCCGCGCAAAAAAAAATTTGTGGGCCATATATTGGCCACAGTGTTGGACAAGTATGGGCAATATATGGGCCATTGCAAGCCATATTAGAGCAATATATGGGAGATACTCGGCCCCGGCGCCTGAGCCGAATTCGAGCTGGAATCGGGCCATAGTATTCCCACCAGTATTCCATATCGTTCCCATATTAGTCCCATATTTTTAATTTCATGAGAACCATTAACAAAAAAAAAAACAAAAAATAAATAAATAAGCGTAAAAAACAATCCTATTGTGCATGTACTGTGACTGTAAAATTATTATTAAAAAAAAAAAAAATCTATAGACTTGCTCGCTACCGACTGAGCTATTTAGTTATGTTTATATCAAAGGATCAAATGGAGGTTAATACTTGAACGACATCATTCGTTTCAGATTACAGTCAGATAACCTCCATTTGATCCTTTGATATAAACATAACTAAATAGCTCAGTCGGTAGCGAGCAAGTCTAGTAATTCAAAGGTTCGAGGTTCGAATCCACTCAAAGAATTTTTTTTTTTTTTTATATATTTTACAGTCCCACTACATGCACAATAGGATTGTTTTTTACGCTTATTTATTTATTTATGTTGTTTTTTTTGTTAATGGTTCTCATAAAAATAAATATGGGAACTATATGGGATACTGGTGGGAATACTATGCCTCGATTCCAGGCCGAATTCGGCTCAGGCGCCGGGGCCGAGTATATTCCATATATTGCTCTAATGTGTCTTGCAATGGCCCATATATTACCCATACTTGCCCAACACTGTGGGCAATGTATGGCCCACAATTTTTTTTTTGCGCGGGAATACACATGACAAATTTTTAAACAATTAATCAAGATAACCACAATAAAACTTACAAGAGTATACGAAGTCAAAACATGTTGCGCGGGAAACTATCTGCTCGTCAATAGTATTGCGTTATAATTTTTCGCCTTATATAGTCAAAATTTGTATACAAGTGTGAGTGTACAATTATACGATATTCCAACATAAGCGTAACGAAGGTATAGTGGGGCGCAGAATGAATGATCTAAACCGAACATGTACTTGTACAATCTGTGCTACTACTAAGAGGATAAAAATTCACAATTATTTTAATATACTATATTTTTTTGGTAATTTACTGATTTCAAATTGCTTGTTCATAAAGTTTTTTTGAGAATGTATGTATAAGGCTTCAGTGAATAATCTTTTATTCGTGTTTAATTCAATATCTAAAATTTTAACATTATTATATGGTTATTATCTTTTTTATGGATAAACAAAGACGAATTCTTATCTTCATCGATGTACTTTTTTTGGTGTTCCTTAATTCTAATACTTAGACGTCTACTAGTCTGTCCGACATATGAGGCATTACAATGACTACAGTCTATTTTAAAAATTTGCTAAAGAATTTTGAAAGGTCATACGTAGGCGAATTAATAGTAGAGTTAAAAACTACGAAACAAAACGTTCATAATAAATTATTAATATTTTGAGTGATGTACTAACTTTTGACGCGGATTATATAGCCAATACAACCTTAATGAGGGAGACGCTTTATAATAATAAATTAGTTAATACAGCTTCATTTTGTCATTTTTTCAATAAGCTTACCCTGATTAAAAAAACCCATTCATTCCTTTAAAAAGCTGTTAGTTGAATCGACTTTAATGAGGATTTTTTACTGACTTAATACATGGACTATATAGGGAATTTAATAGGATCCAATAGGATTTAATATTTTTTTTTAATCAGGGTAGGCTGATAGCAGTAGGGCATACGGAGACCACATACCTCAGCGAGCTTTTCCATACAATTGCGTAGAATCTAATGTCTGCATACAAGCAACAGCAGTCATTTACTAAGTATATTTTTTTGTTATAATCACTATTGAAAAAAGTAAAACCTTCACTTATTCATATGTGAGAATTTCGTTAACTGATAGAAAAAGTGAAAATTTTACTTATTTTCAAGTGAAGGATTGTTTACCTATGAAAAAGGGAAAATGTCTCCTATTTGAAAGTAAAAAAATCGTCTACTTGTAGAACAAGTGGAAATTCAACTTATTAATAAGTGAGAAAAGTGTTCACTTGTAAAATAAGTGAAATTTTCACTTATTAAAATTTAGAGATTATAATACGAGGACACGATTTTTAAACCATTTTAAAATTTTAACAGAATATTAGACAAATCGTAAGTGAATATCTATTTCTACTTCCACTATTTTAATTTCATTTGGTATATCTGAAAATTTTTGCTCCAAAAATGGAAAATTTAATCAACTAATAGCAAATACGAGAGAGTCGATGACCAGGTACGAAATTTCATTTTGAGCATTTGACATTCCCTTTGTTTTTAATTATATGTATATATCTTTTAATTATTATTATTAAGTCATTTAAATACTACTAATTATTTTTTTTTTAATTTATAACCGTAGAACAAAAAATATATTTTGTTTTCCCGCGTAATTATATTCGCGCCACATAATGACTCGCGCGGCAATGAAATTCGGCAGCTTCGTATGCAATTTTGTGCAAATAAAGATTTTTCCCGCGCGGCGAAAATATTCTTGCGCTCGCCAAGACCATTCAATTTCCTGCGGAGTGGCAGGGTAGAGAGCATTCCGCATGCGAGTCACTGACCGCCGAGAAATGTTCTTGGTTTTATCTAGCGCTGCAGTGAGAATATCTTTCGCCAGGTCCGCGAGCGCGCACGCGCGCGAGTGAATAATGCACAAATGAGAGATTTTAATTTAAAAATTGTTGGAGCGAAAATGACTGTCGAGCACGTAACGTTTTCATTAAGAGATTTCGCAGTATAATGCGGATGGGGAAAAAAATTTTGAGCGTAATTAAAGAAACAGCGAAGAAGTGGTTGTATTAAGCATAATTATGTATGCAGAAGTAGAAGAAGATCGAATTTAGTCGGACGGAAAGCAGGAAGCACCCAAGAACTCTGCGCGGAATTAATTATTCGAATGTTTTTGTTCTTTCTTGCCGCTGAAAATACAAACGACTTTCAAATGACAACTTTTTTCAATTTGATAACATAGCCTTGTCTTCATAAGACCTCTCTCAAAGTTGCGTAAAACATTTGTAACGCTTATACAAGACATTTTAATATTGTTAAATTAGAAAAGTTCCAGTAGTTTAGATTGCACATAAGTGATAAACAAAACAACTTTTCCTAGCTAAATTTTGACGAAAAATAAAAAACTTAACGCTTTCCACAATATTTTTTAATTGCCCACACTTCGCCCTCTGAACGCCGTCGCTCGGCGCGCCCAAACTCCGCGACCATAGATTCCCGCGCGCGATTCCGCACGAGTCTCTATACAAAACTCCAGCGCCGAAATGGACTCCCTCCCTCTCAGCCTCGCCTAGGCAATTGCGAAATAGCTCTCCGCGTCGCTCCTGCAATGGCCCTTTCTCTCTTTCTCCTTCCCATTCCGCGCTGAGCATACGCGGAATGTTTAGGCGCGGGCGAGCAATTACCGCGCTCGCTCGCTCGCTCGCTCAAAGTAAAAGTGCTTCGCACTCGGCTGGGCCTGAAGATTCCACTTGAGAGGGCGCGAGCAGCCGTACTGTGTGTCTGGGCGCGGGTGCATGTCATTAGCGGTATATGGCGGCGAATGTATTAAAGTAAACGCGCGCGCACGGAAGATGAAGGGATGAGGGAGTAAGAGAACTGGAGCGCGCACCGTGTTGTTTCTGCGCTGGAGCTGCGCGCACCCCCGCGGCGGTTTCTTTTGTCGGGATATTGCGCGCTCCCTCTCTCTCTCTCTCTGTGGCTTTCCGTCAGACTAGAGGAATTATTATCTGTATTGCTTCATTATGTGTGCGCGGTGTATTCGAGGGATCTGTGGCTGAAAGACGGTGAGAGAGAGGGAGCGTGTGTTTTTCGCGTGTTTCCGGGGAATGTTCGTGTGCCTGAATATTTTGCGAGTTTGGAGTGTCGGAGGCATGTTTATGTGTACCGTGCGCGATATACGTGGCTTTGCAAGATGCACGGGATGACTAGCCGAGTCGCCACTGTAATTCAAATGTAACTGTAATTAACGTACATACGTGGACTCCATTGTGTCTATTTGGGATTCATGCATATATATGCATCGCGGTGGCCGAGGAAAACAGGCGGAAGCTATTTCATAATAGAACAGTTGTCTGGGTTATGAACATTGCAGTGTAGCACTTTTCTAGTCAGCTGGAAGGGAGCGGATTTCAATAATGTGATATTATATATATGGGAGTCTGCAAGATGCTATAAACAGCCGAGAAGACCGGAACAATTAGCCGCCGTACCCTTCAACACCCTCGCACACCTGCATACCTACTCTCGACAAAAAGAGCTGGCACACCTTATATATATGTATGCAGCGTTCGCTAGCTTGAGAACGAAAGAAAGAAAACGAGCGACGACGGCGACCGCTAAAAGAGAATAACGGCCAGACGGCGGAAGGCACTTGGGGGCTCGCGCGCGATGCACTCACGAGACATTAGCCACTTACGGGAAACTTCAGAGCACGCGCGCGCATGCTAATTTCTCGCTCGAGCTTTTTCTCGGGCGCGCGGTCCCCGCTATGTGTGTGTGTCTGGTGTACTTTGCACGTTCGTCGTGCGCGCGAGTGCGCCGGGTCTGCGAGTAGTGTGTATGTAGTGCTAACGGAGAAAAAGAACGACGCGACCGACGTGCAGCGTACAGGCGACGGCGTCGCTAAACGTAAACACGGTGAGAAAGAGAGCGTGTAGAGTGTAACGGGGTACGTGTATAGCGGGTGTTCTGCGCGTCGAGGTGGTTGCCAGTGGTGGTGGAATTGCGAAAATCGCCGAGGTTGCGAGAGAAGTTGTTGGAGGGAGGGGGATTGTTGTCATTCCGAGTATAATCTCGGCTACGATGGAAATTTTAATTTTCCTCGTGAACTTGATTGTGCAAGTAATTTGTCAACGAGTGTGGAAAAATTTTGAATTTCTTTTTACGGAAATTCAGAAATGGCTGTGTGCGTAGCGAAAATGTCTGAATGAAGTTTTTAAATATAAAAATATTTGATAATTTAATGAAATTTTTAAATATAAAAATCAAAGGGCGCGGTAGCGCCCTGCTTGGCGAGTTGTAAGGAACGAAGTAACGGATGAGCAAGCGGGACGACGACGCAGCCTTCCCTGGTGGAAATCCAAAACATTTTATTACTAATAACTGACCATTTATATTAGAAATTTGTTATAAAGTGAGAATTTCTCTTGTCCAGTTTCTAGCTCCCGATGAAACGCTTTTCCTCCCATTATTTGGTCATTTAATAGATTGAAAAATAGATTGAGTTTTTCGAAGACAACCACAAGCTTGTTCTTGAGTATTTTAAAGGTATTATAACTGACCAGTTTCTTTAGTATGGAAATGGCTAGCAAAAAGCTTGCTCTTATGACAAGGAGTGGGAGAGACAGAATCAGATGGAGAAATAAAAGTTTTGCTGAATTATTCATAGAATGAGTGCAACAAATAATTTATTAGTTAACGTATTTTATTTTTATTTTGGTAAGCCGTTCAATACACTTTAATGCTCTTTCATTAAAGATAAAATTAGTAAGTAAATCAAATACTAATATTTTGTTGTTACGTCAATCTAAGAAATAGGCAAATAATGGTCGAAAAATCGTTTCATCATAGCGATTAATTAGCCAGTTTTACTAGCTATTTTCTCTAACTTCTTGGCCATTTCATATAGATGAATTTCTAGCAGGGTTTATTCATATTTAATACTGTGCTTCCATGTAAATTTTAGCGTTATATTTACATTAACTTATATACAACGAAAAATTGACAAACCCTTATTAGTTAAACCTTTCACTCATTCCATCTAATCCTAAGCCTTTCCCCAGGCCTGTATCACCCATCACACTCCATACAATATCTTCAACAGTCCCGAAGCCACAGTCACGCATTAGAGCCGTAATCCTGCCAGCACACAGAATGCTCCATATATACATACGCGCTACGTGCGGATAATACGCGGGTGCGCACGGCCAAAGGCTTGCGAGAAAGCTTTTATCGCCCGTGGCTCTCTGCCGATGAGAATACAGCGGTGACAGGAAAAAAATACGTTCTTTGAGAGTTGCCGTTGACGTCATCGTCGTCGGGGAGCTAAACCACATCGGAGTACATACTTAAATCTCCGGCAAACAAATTAATCCTCCAACAAGAAGTTTTACTGATAAACCGTTCATTTATGCTCACAAATATGATAAAGATAAAGTCGGATAGCTAGCCACGTGTGTGTGCATGTGTGGGTGTGTACGTGCTGCGAGTGGAACATTTTTTAGCCCGTATTAGCCTGCAAGGGGATCTCGTCACTAACGGTCTGTGTGCGAGTCGTATATACAATATACACGATGTTTCATCGTGGGAGTAGCAGGGAGAGGGAGCGAGAGAGATCCGTTTAATTACATTAGTCCGCCAGGTGCTTTAGCCCTTCGGCCAGTTCCTTTCATCTCGTTTCTCTGCGCGTGAGTTATGTATAGAAGCGTCGCGTTATACACAGCGTGTCCGCCCGTAGCGGGATGTATAGCTACTGGGATGCTGTGCGCGCGCTCTTGTATACATATTGTATAGTATCTCGCTAGCGAAGAGATTGCTTTATTTGGACGACGACGACGATGGGGCTACGCTGCTGCCGATGCTGTTGCTTTTGTTTTCGACGCTGGATGTCGAGGTTCCTTTGCGACGCGCGCGTATACAGCAAGGATTATCCGTTGGCCGGGCGGGGCAACACATTTCTGCAGCTTGTTCTTTTGCGGATTGTGCATGATGCGTATATTTTCCTCTCGCGCGGAATTGGATTGGGATGTCTAGTGTATATGATGGTATGATACAGGGGTACCACCCCCGATGACAGAAGGTCGTTGCTGGGTTATTTGTTGCTTGATGGCTTGAGGGTACGTCGGAAAGGAATTATTGTGTGGTTTTTCGTGGGAAATGTTGTTAGGAGATGGTAGTTTCGTTAATAATTAATTCGGTGTTTTTGTAAATGTACTAATCATTGGCCATCTTAAGAGCCTAAAGTTAGATAATATAAGAATTAGACGTATAAAAACACTACCAAATCTAAAATAATGACTAGGCATATAGTGGTAAATTGTTCTTCAAATCATCAAAAAAACCTTTAAAAAGCATTATTTAATAATTGTATTATAATTAATCAAATAACGACGAGTATCAATGCAATTTCGCTCCAATACTTGGTTCCCTTACTTACAATACAGTACATAATCTTTCTTAATCTAAAATATGTGATAAATTTTTAATTGTCAACTTACATAAACTGTTATTTGTAATGCCTATTTAAACATGCATTCAACAATGTTACTTAAAATACGCCAAAATGTATACTACTTGAATATATAGTTGTTAACCTATCTTTTCGTGTATATGTGGCCATTATTTGGGCTGGAATTATCTTTAATCTTCCCTGTAAGTATCAGTAGGTCGCCGCCGAAGCATACAATGTCATCACAAGTTTTGATTTATCTTCATAAAATATAACCCGCAGACAACGCAAATCGTTATTAGTTACTAGAATATATATAATTTTAACAAGAAAATAATGTATTTGTACTAATGTAACTTGAAATACATACTATTCAGTGCATGTGACTACTTTTTGGTACACGATTTTTGATAACCAAGTATTGGTACTTTTACCTGAGTGTAATATTGTATTTCGGGAAATTTAAATATATATTAATAATGGATTCAGCTGTAATATACTGAACGTTCGAATGGTGGTACGATCCGTTTTTTAATTTAATTAAAAAATTTATCTTGTCTTCAATTTCATTAGATACAAAATCAAATTTAATTATGCCTTCTGTGCTTGGATTAAATAAGGGAATTCCGATCTTATTCATATTTCCGTATCTAATTATGAGTTAAATCTGAATAGATCTGAAATATCCGGAAACGTAATGACGTCGCTGAAAAAATAAATTGCAAATTACCACTTTTGCTTCGGTGAGTCGACAGAGATTTAATTAAATGTAGCGTGGATATTAAGATTATCTTTTAAAACGACGTTTGAAAAATGTGCTTTGTGTGAAAATTTAATGCATTATAAAATGTTTATTCTATTTTTATTTTATTTTCATAAAGTTAACGGGAGTTATCCCTGTACATAAGAAAATGCAAATATATAAATAAGTGGTACTAGAACAACACACAAAATTATTAATAAGATTACGCTCATAATTAATAACATTTTAATAAAGATGTCTTCATATATACATATAGTCGAAATAACGCACGGAAAGTTAATTTTTTTTATAAAAATCGGTGCTTCAACTGAAAACATTTAATTTTAAAAATTGATGATTTTTCGTACTTTATTATTGCAGTAAATTCCGTGATTGATTCTGGAATAAAGTAATTAGATAGTGCCTCGTGTAAATCATAAAACCAATCAGCGTCCACTCAATAAACGAAAACGCCGAATAACTGCGCGATACCAAATGCAATTTCAATACCAAATAACTTTTTCGCCATACCCCCGCCCATTCCCACCCGGCTCAAAAACGGGAATGTGGTGTTTTCGACCCGGGTATGGCGAAAAATAGTATACGCACCACGGGAGTAAAATTGGCCAGCCCTCAGCTCGTGTTTGCCACCTTCGCCTTCGTCTCAGGTGGCAATTTACACGAGCTGTGGACTGTTCAAGTTTTTTCCTCTCCCATGGTGCGTAATATACTAATTCATTGTCGGTTCTTTTTTTTCTGCTATTGTAGTCCAAGAGGCGCAAAAAAGCTTGCGCGTGGGAAAAAAGAGAGAAAGAGAAAAATATCTAATATCCGGTGCCATTGCGCCCACAGCTACCGCCGAGCTTATATTAAAGGCCGCGGAAAATTGCATGAAAGCGTCGTTTGAAAATTAAGACTCCAAAGATCTCTTTCTCTGTACGGGCGCCAAGTGAACGTCTGGCTTTCTTCTCTTCTCTCTTTCGCTCTCGCGGCGACTTATTCTATACTGCGCCCGTGAAAACAACTCTAGAAAAACGCTCCCCCAGCAGCAGCAGCCGCAGACCAAAGAAGAAAGAGTGAAAGAAAGAGGGAGAGGAAGAGGGAGAGTTAGTTAGCGCATCGAAAAGCGGTCGAGCTCTGATGGTAAAAGGAAAAAGCTGTCTCTTCTTCTCTCGTATTACGCAGTGGAGAAAGAGAAAAGGAGAGGAGCGTGGTATATATTTTGTACGCTATGGATAGATCGATAAACGGACCATTTTCACAGCGTGGCGGAGAAAATAAAATGAAATTTACCGATGAAAATTGCTTGGTGGCGAGGTTCCTAGTGGATTAGCTTTCAGGACTTTTACTAAATTGGAATTTTATTTTTCTGTTTTTCAATTATTTTCTAGTATTTTATCCTTTTTGCTTTCTCGTATCTTTGTGACAGAAAATAAAGTATCGACTTATGTGTATATATGAGCAGGACGGTTAAAATATATTATTATTAACGAAAACTTACTCGTATCATATTCAAGCTATCGATTAGGCAGTAATATGTTTCAGTTTTACAATAATATAATAAAATTTGAAAAATTATAATGCACATTTTATTTCATTTTGTTGTTCTTCTGTAAATTTTAAGTAAATATTTCATTCAACTATTTAGGAAATTTATAAGTGGATATGAGGAGAACGACCCGATCTCATACTGATAAGTCTCGTCCATCAAAATTTCATGTACAAAGGAATTTTCTTTAAAACGAGACGTAACTTATTAAAAACTTACTAAAAATATTTAAGTAGAACAACTCATTTATCACGACCCAATGAATTAGCAGCGAGTTTTTTCATTCTTCATGTGAATGCACCTATTTCGAACTGTATAGTTTATCAGTTTAGTTTTGAAAATTAGAAAAGTATTTAAGAGATTAGTATATTTTGTTTAAATGGTCAAGGTGAGCAATAAATATGAAATTCATGATTAGTAAAAAAAGAAAATTAACAAACTGTTATGTACTTAAAAAGTAGTAACTTACAAGCTTATACATGTTCATTAAAGCATGTTCACTGAATGAAGACGGACAACAAAGACTCTTTTTTCCCTTTTTTCTTCCAACTGGAAACGCGATGTTCGTTCGGTATGCGCGCTGTAATATTTCTAGAAAAAGAGCTACAACTCTTGTAGAAAGAGAGGGGGGGGGGGAGGAAGAACGAAATGGCTCGACAATTCGCCGAGCAAGTGCACGCGTATGCGATAAGGCGAGCATGTAATGGAAATGCGCGCGTGCGACAGTGCGCGAAAACTTTCAGTCAGTTGCCTTTTAGCGCGCGCCGATTGTAGAAGTTCGCCTACGCATTCCATCCCGTCATTCTTTACGCTCTTAAAGAGGCTTTATCTTTGAAATTTCCTAGGTTTTGCAGATGGACTTGTATCTATGCGCGCACTCTGCAGAAGTTCGCGGAGCTGAAAAATGTTTGCGATTTCTTCTACAATGTTTTCTTTAAATAAAATGTGAAGATAATTAATTAAATCTTGAAACAGTAATTTATAATGAGTAATTAGAAGATGTTCTTTTTCTGGGCGTGCTCTCTTTTAATTAAGACAAGATTATTCCATAAAAGTCAAGGCCTCCGACGACGTTTTTCCGCGTCTTTTAAAAACCTTTGTGTTAATTTTCATTATACTTAATATGACATTCTGGCTTATTATCGCAGAACCATTAGGACATCAACTATAGAAGACGGGAGATTCCCCGAACGCGGAAAAATTACAACTACAAAGGTCGCCTCATTCCGCCGTTGCATCTCTCTTTTCCTGCTACTCTGCTCCTTTTGCTCCTTTCAACTCGCTCCTCTGGCAATAAAAAGACGAGCGCGCGAAAGTAAAGCAAACGGGTATTAAGCTACACGCAATGTTTGCAGGCAGGCGCACACCTCCGCTGAAAGAAATGGAAGTCTGTGGCCCATTTTTAGCCCGAGTGAGGAATGTAAACAGCCTCCCCGGAATATCTCTTCTCTCTCTCTCTCCCTCTCACTCGCTCGCGGTTTAGCAGTCGCACAAAGAAGGCGCCAGTCTGCATATACGCGCAAGCATATACGCACACGTGTATTAGTCTCAGTGGAAACTACAGGCGAACAGAGTGGAGTAGGTACATAGTACGCGGTGCGGGAAAAAACAATCTCCACGCGCGAGAGGGAAAAGTGAACTTTGCGAGTGCACGCGTAGCGCTTTTACAGGCTTCTTTGCCACCTGACTTCCGTCGCCGCTGTGGGCGCATAATTATTCATATTTTTTCGAGTTTTCCGAGTTGCGCGCGTAAGTGCGCTCTTTCATCCACACCCACGTTGTCCATGTGCGTCAACAGCATCGTTCTTTGTTTTCATTTTTCCGTTTCTCACTTTTTACCGTATTTTTTTTATGGCATTACGAGATTACCTGAGTAATTTTGAATATTCACAGCGCAAATCTAGTTGACGACGATGACAGCACATTATATAAATTTGGAATTCTTATTAGATAAAGGAATAATAGAGGCTGGAGGGAATTTACAAGGATATGTTTATATTTTCATTTTCAAGATTTACATGAAAAAGATATTTTGGTTTTTACGAATTCCTTATTAGATTACAACAAACGCGAAACTTAGTGTCTATTCCCCTATTGAAAAATAAGATGCTATAAATAATTGAACTACTACAACGTTTTTCAGACACTTTATAACCATGGGATAGTTATAACTCAGAAGAAGTTCTCACATGAACGACTTCTATTGACATTATTGCAAGCATAACCTTTACGTGACTTTGTAGACATATTGAGAACTACAAAAGTAAAGAAAAAACCATCGTAAGATAAAAATTCACAAAACGAATCCTAAGAGAGACGAACAGTGAACTTCTTGACACTTTGTTCGTTCAAAATCCAAACGTACAAAATATTGACAATACAAACCTTTTACTCATATACGAAAGACGAACGGCTAGATAAGTTTTCCTGTGTGTCATAATCAGCTGCTGATTGTTTACATTTAATATATGTATTAAATACTGCATGATGAATGTTATGTCGAATTTCAGTTTTTTTGCGATAAAATTAGTAAAAAAATATTGTGTTTGAAAATAGTTTATATACAAAGGAGTTGTCGCACACTCATGGCCATCGCCGAAAACTGGCCACCACGCGTTGCCCGCGTCTGGTGGTATGTGATAATATCGGACAACTATAGCTCTGCTTGGAGCTTAAATTTTAGCTTTTCCTAGCTATTTTTATAATCTTTTTTGTTCGTTTACGTATCAAGGAGCGCGGGAGCGTTCCGAAGGCAAGTAACAGCCAAACAATGTAAAAGAAGCCTAAGGAGTGAGTCATAAATATTTACTAAATTAGGAACACTTGGCTTCATTTTTAGAAACCAGAAATCGACTCTCAAAGCCCCGTTGAAATCCGTTTCCTAGAGGCTGTGCCCATTCTCCTCGTAAGTTTCTGTCTCACCGGAGCAAGGTCTTGCATGTCTATATGATGTGTAATTATAGAGTTATTACTCACTGATACTTTGCTTTCTACAGGTAATAATCCACTCGTCAGTTGTTCAGCTATCGCTCTGAGATCGCTTTTCATATTTCGCTGATTTTTGCGCACTCCAAGAATACTAAGACTTCCTCGACCGAGCTTTTTTTTGCAAATGTCGATCGAAAAATCGACTACTTTTAGACGCGCGCCCGAATTTTCGAATAGAATAAAGTATTTGTACTAGATATTTTTTGTAACAGTGTATTTGTCAGATTATAAATGTGGAATGCATGTAGAAGTTATTAATTTTTTACAAATTATAAATATTTTAAAGTAAATATCTGCATGTGACTTAACTAATTATAACCAATTTAATATAAGGATATATATTTTAATTGTTTTAATATTTCTATAAACATGATATTTAAAGTTTTGACTTTACGTAGTCATAAAGTTTTAGTTTAAAACAAAAATATTGACAGAACGTGAAAGTACATAAAGGGAGCTCTACCCTTTTTACTAATTCGATGAAAAATAGAGCTAAACTGATTGAGTGTGCCCATATTAAAAAGTAGAAAGCATACCGTAATTGAAAAAAGTGAAATTTTATAAAAATGGCGAATATTCGGCCTCTTAAAAGCTGTTTTTGCTCTTTCGTTTAACTGAACAATTATGCCGTTTTCGATTAATTTTAGATAAATTCTTACAAACTTATAAAACAAGGGCGAATCATTACGGAAAAGTATCACATGATATCTATCGAAGAGTAGGTCTTGGGAAATGTGCATTTCATTACATTACTTTCATATAAAACGTATTTACACATTGAGCAGTGTTCCACGCAAGCAACTTTATCATCAGTTTTTATTAACTCTAAACATTCTGATAGAAAATCAAAATAAAGACTGCTATTTCCAAGAGGATCTATATCGCTGTAATATAGTTGAATATACGGTCTTTGGTAAATTTTATAGCCATAAGGAAGCAGATCTGATGCAGTAATTACATTAGTTGACTCTACTGATACAGTTCTAAGTATTGCACTCAAATGACTTTGCAAAAGAATATTTAAAATGAGAAAAATTAAAACAAATAGCGTTACGATTATTCTGCCCAGCTTATATTTTGGTTTACGAGTCAAAGAAACCGCGAGCACCGCACGAATTACTTCCATTGTCACAGTTCCGTAACTCCTTTTCAGTATGTGCACAAAAATGCCGATGATTAAGACGATGAATACCAAAAAGATTATTTGAACGTTCAGAGGAAATACTTTGGCCAGTTATTGAAGAATCAGTATTGATACTTTCTTCGTGATGATACATAAGCCTGGTTGTACATTTGTGTACAACTCATTTTTCCAAAGACTACGTTCGTGATCATAAACCGCCCTAGCTTCATATTTTCCTCCAAGGACGTCGTTTATTATTCCAAATGCTATACCATCTGTATGAATTCCACCACCATAATTTTTTTCAGAGTATTCTTGAAACGTATAATTTATTCCCATCCAATTCAAGATAATTGCCATGTGTTGTCGAGCAGTTTTGAAAATTTCCATTTGAAACATGTTATGGCTATATTCGTCAGTGATATTGTATACATAATCTGATATGGCAAATTTGAGAGGATAGTTGGTTCAATTTTCACATTTGTTGAACCAAATATCACTGCATATTTTTTTTATTGATGATTGAAAATACAATTCTTCTATTAAGGAACAATGAAGTAATTTAATATTTTATCACTGAATTTATGGAGTAGTAACAGAAAAATATCCTTACCTGTTAGGTTGTAGGTATTTATAAATAATGTCAATGGAAATCCATTTACTGTGTGTAACTAGCGGTTGGCGTCCAAAAATGTGGTGCGTGGACTGAGTAGGGATTGAATGTATATAAAAGTATTCCAAGTTCCAGATCATGACAAAGAAATACAGCAGACAATATATTAAACTTCCATATCTTTTCTAGAAAAAAAGCTGCTGATTCGCAACTGTTAATCGTTTGTATATTCTTGATAAGAAAGTGACCGTTATTATTCCACCAAATGGAACTTCTTAATTTATGTAGAACGACCTCGAATGATTCAATATTGAACTCTTCAATAATAATCCTATTTAAAGGTAATACGTTGTCGTATGTATCAGTTGAGTAGCGTTTTATGCTGCTTTTAAATGGTTCCATATTATCTGTACTTGTCAAATTAAATAAAATTATAGGCATAGATTCTAATTTACTAAAATAATTGTCGTGGATACTTGAATTACTAAAGATTATTATTACATCATCTATGTCGAGAAAACAGTAAGCAAATATAGCTATCTAAACCAGAGAAAACAAATAACACTGTACATTTTATACATATATTTTATTCGATAAAGCTTTTAAATGATTTATTACCTGTAACATATTAGCAACATTTTTCATGGATTTGGCATTCATTTCTTTTTCCACGAATGAATTATGACTTATCGAAAGTTTTATGAAGATTATGTGTAATATATGATATACTTGTTCTTGGGTTTCATTATTTTTTTTAATATGAGTATAATTGACAATATATAAAGTACGATGAAGCATTTTCTATCTTTTATTTATTGATATATAAAACAGATTTCATTATTCATCAGTGTAATTACTTATCTTTCAATATTAATTGTTTTTTAAGAATTTTAGTTTTAATCATAACTAATCGTATTTTACTATAAAGATACTGATTTCCGGACTTAAACTCATAGCGTATTCAAATTTTTATTTTTTTTCAGAAAAATTTTATATTTTTACTGACAATTATTTATGAAATTAATTCGCTCTGCATTACAACTTTAATAATGAAAATATATTTAAAATATATATTACTTCCATTTGGAATTATATTTAAAAAAAAATATTTTAAAAGACAAAAATGAGGTTATTTTAAGCGTATTCAGAGTATTCTACTTTCTAACAGAATCAGATTTAATATTATAGGTGACCTCACAGATCATTTCTTAGTATTAACTACAGTTAAATCACCGCAGTACTTACAGAATTATAAAAAAAGATGTGCATTTTCAATTGATAAAAAGAGATTGATAAAAGAATATAAATTAAAATCAACGAAAACTGTCATAATGATATATCGATTGTGGGTGGGTCTAGATATTTCGAAAGGCTGATAGTTAGAAGCCTTATCCTTCAGAAAATTAGAAATAGAACACGCGCGCCTCCTTAGCAGAAGCCGGCTTATCATACAGGATTTAAAACAGAAAGCACGATTAACAGAATGCGAAAATACATAAATATATCTACAGAATGAACTAATTCCATATTGCCACAATTGTAGAAAACACATAGTACAAAACGCAGATTTATAGAAAATACATAAGACGAATGCCGTATAATATAAAATTCACCATAGTTTTTCTATATTTATGATATTCGTCTTATGTATTTTCTATAAATCTGCGTTTCGTACTATGTGTTTTCTACAATTGTGGCAGTATGAAATTAGTTTATTCTGTAGATATATTTATGTATTTCCTCATTCTGTTAATCGTGCTTTCTGTTATAAATCCTGTATGATAAGCTGGCTTCTGCTAATGAGGCGCGCGTGTTCTATTTCTAATTTTCTGAAGGATAAGGCTTCTAACTATCAGCCTTTCGATATATCTAGACCCACCCTCGATTGTTAATTACAAACTGCTGAATTTCCCCAAAATTATCATACAATCAAAAATCTATATATAATCGTGTACATAATATGTTGCCGTAGTAACAGTAGGAGAGCTACTGTAGTAGTAACTTCATATAACAATTGATAAAGATAAACATGTTAAGAAAAATTGAATAATTTATATTTGAGTTTCTGTGAATATAAAATCTGCTTCTTAATAAACAAGGTAAATCAAAGAATTTCCGTATCGATGCATACATATTTTTTAAATTACATTTTATTTATTTTTGTGTTTCAATTTTTAATATTATTAGCCTAATTTTTGGAGTAAGCTTGACGTTCAAATTATCATATCACTACTTGAATATTTTATTAACATATTATTTTTATTTACCACAGAAAACCTAACAGAGCCTTATAGAAACAGCGCTTGTTCTCTCATTATAAGTTATTTTGCTGTTCAATTTTTATATTATGTCTTCAATTTTATGTTCTCGGGTTCAATTGTTTTATTTAATATAATAATATCGTTAATTCTTGTATTTTATTTAAAGATTTATTATCGGTGAACTTACCCCAGGCCCATGGTCGACTTACCCCACTTCTGGGGAAGGTCGGCCGAGTATCGTGCGATTAGAATATTGATTCTAGCTTTTTTAAGGTCACCCTACAAGTTTATAAGAATTATAAGTATTCTCTAGGCAAAGTACTTTGAAATATTGGAAAAGTTTTGTTCCTTAAGTTTATATAGTTAAAAAAAAAGTAAATCGTCGGCCAACTAGACCCGGTCTCCCCTAAGTACTCATCGGTATGACCTACTTTGTGAGTTGCCAATAAAGATTTAGAGCGGCATCTGTAATAAAGGTTATTGCGGTAAAACGTCGTCGTTAGGGCGATCGTTTCCGTGTGGGCTCAAGATACTATACTTACTTGTCACGATTATACGCTGACGAAAAATCAGTGTTTTCGACTGCTCCGGACGCTTTGTTTTCCAGCTCCTTTTGCCGATCTTGTCGTCGGCTGTTTCTGGAGCAAAATAAATGAGCGTCTCGATGATCGATACCATCACCACACTATATCTGTATATGTAACGTTCGGGTAAAAAGTCTCGTAATAAATGATCTGTGAGATGTGCCAGGCTCGAGACGCGCGCAGCACTTCGCCTCTCGACGAACACATATATAACATCTTGATATAGAAAAAAAGGAAGGATGGCAAAAAAGAGACACCTTTCGGCGGTGCTTCCTTTTCATCATTATCCTCGTAGGAGATGAAAATCTCGCGCGTGGACGATCAATCAGCTCACACAATTTCGTTCGTTTTTTTTCTTTACAAAGGGGAAAAAACTGGAGTATTTCTGCGTATATATAAGTATTTCTGCGTATACACTCGTCGAAGAACAAAGTGATTACTCTGTCGCAACTCTCGCTACTTCTTTGTCAAGGCAAAACCGAGAAGAGACTGAGGCGAAATGAGCTTTTGTTGTCTGTCTTCGGTGCCATAGTATTTTCAAAAATACATCTCATCCATGAAAGGTGTATAGAATCGCATATCGATATTTCATTCTCTGGGTAAAATAAATAACTTTGCTGGCAAAATTGCCAAGCATAATTCACAAAAGACTCTCACGATTAATCAAAATTTCATACACTACTTACAACCCAGTGCGCCGCTCTAGCCCTTCTCCAAGAAAGACGCTTCGCGACTGTTTCTCGTCTCGTGTATATACATGTGTACGTCGCTTCTGCATCGCACACCAGCAGCCAGTCGACAATTACCCCGATGGTTTTCTTGCAGCGTGTAAAGCAGATTACCGGGCGGTTTTTCGGTAAAAAGCGCTCGCGCTCGATCTCGCGGGGCCCTCTTTTTAGCTGGCATAACTTGATTGATTACTCCCGTAGAAAATCCGCCTCCCTGCCCCCCTCTGCAGGACCTCGCTTTAACGACACGGAGATTAACATGTCCGACTAACGAGTCCTCGCTCGCTCGCTCGCTCGCAAGCGAGAGAGAGAGAGTTTGCTTTCTTCGACGCGCTCCCCTTCGACGACGGGGATGACGCGCGTAACTCCGTGAGGCAGGGATCCTCGTTCCGATATTGTCCGTGCCCGCACGTAGGTATGAGGAGAAACCCGAATCGGATTAGGAGTTCGAAAATGAGAAATCATTGGTATAAATATTGATGGAAGTACGTAAATGTGTACTTTTATACGTTATAGAAAGTATAAATTTTGATAAATACATTTTATACCACTCTAACCTCAAAATCACAACTTTGATATGATTTTTCGGCGCTCGTGGTATAAAATACCGTTCGAAACTAGTGCGTAAATCGATTATTTAGGTGGTGTGACTTTCTCACCCGTGTCGAAATGTACTATTTTATAATATAAAAAGCTTCCTGTCGTTTTAATATTATTTTAACTGAAATTAATTTTCATTTATTTTTACAAAAATAATAATCTTCTTAAACAAACTGTAATCCATTTTAATCTAGCTTTTCGCAGATCATAACGAACGAGTGCATTATGTGTGTCACAGAACTGATCGACTTTTACATCAAATATAGAAAGTTCCGGGCACAATCCTTAATGAGATTCCTGTCATTGGCGCTTGCTGCAATATAAGCTGCAACTATGGGGATGACGATTTTATAAGTACAAGGAGACGAGCTGACGCTTGTGTTACGAAACTAATTCAAATAAATTGTAAAATCTCTGTCTGAGCTTTCAAACGAACAGATGTATACATAATTAAAAAAGTTGCCCTGAAATAAAGTGATAATAAAACATACAATTGAATATAAGTATTTTCTTCCTGCTACAACTTGGATTATTTACGTTGATTGATAATAGGATGCGCCGAAGATTATCGCTGCTTGCACCGCTGGTCGTTAATTACGTTTCGCGTTTAAGCAGTAGCGATTAATTGGAAGTGATCCCCTTTTCCAGGGTGATATACGTCAGAAGGTATTTAAATTTTCTTGAGGACAGCTGGAAAATGAAAGAAGAAAATAAAGCAATTGCAATTTTAGTAAAATATAAATTATGAATAATATAATTCTAAAAAAATATTATAACATCGTATATTCTCAATTAGAGTTAAAAATCGTTGAAGTATCAATAAAACGGATGCAAACCCGTGTTCTTCAATGATGATCGTGAAAAGAATATTCTTAAAAATAAGCGCACGTTCAGATTTGGTTAACGTAAGAAACAATGTTGTCTCGCAACGCAAATAAACAGACCGCCGTCGATTCTCTCTGCGTTCTCAAACGATCGAGCGAGAGTCGCACCAGACTCACTCGGATAGTCGGATGTATACGTGGGCTTCATTCGTATGCGCGCGGCGTGTACGAGGTAACAACTGTGGCCGTCGTGCGCGTGATGTTCTCTGTTGCACGCACTATTATATTGGCGTGTGGCGCGCGCAAAAGTCGCGGGGAATAGGTTTCCTCGTCGCTTGCCGAGAAATCGCTTATTTTCCCCTCCCCAGAGCATTGACGTCAACTATTGTGGGTTTATAAAAATCCCGAGGCACCGCCGCGATAAATCATGCAGGAGACCCCTGTACTTTTGCAGCCTGATTATTGTTCGGCGCAAATGCTGATTTCAGCTTCTAGAGAAAAGTACGTCATTCGCCTCAAGTGCAACATTAAGGCTATAAAATTAAGGATATTGCGGTGTAGAATTCGTCGAATTTAAATTACGCGGTTATACATTTTTATCGACCGTTAATGGCTGTTATAGTACCTATAAAGAAGCTTAAATAATCGGTTTTTTATTTGTACTTTAATGTACTTGCATCTATAAGCTTAATAATTGTTGAACCTTTTAAGGGATGGCATTAGTTCAACAAATGAGTGACGATAATTTATACTTTTTATCGTATAATCTGATTTTACTGTCAATTATATTTCTCTTTGTTTTTTATTTCAGCACGTGCGCCTCGGACAAAAACGAGGCGAACGTTCGTAAAAGGGATTCCTTGTTCGGCGGTGATTATCAAGGATTATTGAAGGATCGGTTCGTCCCATACGAAGGTCCGACATCGCTTCATGGGGGTGCTAAAAATTTATTGATCAGTAACGAAACAGAGAGAAAAATGAGCGTAAAAGGAAAATAGTATAAACTTTTTACGACCCGCAAAAGATTGGCGAGCTTTAATTATTGCGATATCGAATTATACAGTATTTAATATTGCAGAAATGTTGTTCTTTTACAGGAAACAGAATTAGAAAGCCAATTATATATAGACGGTTTTAATCAATCACTGTACGTCTTATGAGTTATTATTATACCTATATTGCTTTTAGAAGAGTTGAGTGAAAATATTACAATTACCGAATATTACAAACTAAAAAGAGAATATATCGCTTTTCAGATATTTATGTTTTTGAAAACAAATATAAAATGCTGGTTGGGCGAAACGTGTGCAAGTAAAAACTTAAACATAGTAAATGAATTGTATTACTTTACTTTTACATTTTATAAGCGAAATATAAATCGAGTTCCAAGAAAGTCGTCACACGTGTTTTACGATCAGACGTCGAGCATCCGCGTAAAAAACACAAAAGATTCTTGCCCCCCCCCCTCCCCCCTTCCCTTAACTCACCTCGGCGAAATTAGGTCAATCGAAAAATATCTCCTCGCCTCCCTTCCTCTATATACCTCCCGTCGTATCAGCGTTATTCACGGCATCACGCCGCGCGCAAAGCCCGGCATCATCGTTACCGTACGTCCCTATCCCGCGCTCTCCCTGTCCCTTCCACCAGCCGGGAATCCGGTGTCAGTTGCACTTCAAAGCCGAACTACCCACAGAGAATGTATAGAGCTCGTCCTGTAGACTCTCCGTACACTATGTATATATCCAATAGAGCCGGAGACTGTCTAGTCGAGGATAGTAGTAATACGTTTTATTGAATCGCGTCGCGTTTATACTTGTGCAGGAGGGTTCGTCGCTCGAATTTCCGGCAAGATTTACGTGATTCCGCCTAGAATTTTTCATTAGCCGAGCCGAGTCCGGGCTATATACGCGGATCGTTAGAGAGAGGGAGAGAGAGAGAGAGAGGGGGTGAGTTTACCGTATAGCAACGATATCCCGCGGCGCGCGTGCGCGCACGTGACGCGATTTGCATAATTCGAAAAGGGACACGTCGTTTCTCGCGCTCCTCTCCTTTTATTTGTTTCAATCAGTGTCTCAGACGAGAGGCGCGACAGACTCCGTACTTTAATTCGCGCCTGAGTGAATGAGGAGTAAGGAGGACCGTGGTGAGGGAGAGTCTTTTGTCTTTTGTTTGGCGCCAAGACGGGAGACGGAGTGCGAACGACGCAATCGAGGAATAAGTGTACCGATTGCAAGGCAACGGGATCGTTCGTGCGTGTAATTATTTATTGATTGACGAGGGCGCGATTGACTAATGCCCGTTCTGCATTTGAATTTCTGAGGGGATGAAGACGCACTTTTAGTAAGTTTTGTAAAATATTTCGAAGAAGTAATTTTATTGGTATTTAGTTTGTAGAAATATGTTTTCAAATAGTTTTGGCGGCTAGATACTGTTAGATCCTATTATATCAGTATTAAAAATAGATTTAAAAATATTCAATCTATACTGTTAAAAATTCCTCACCTGTACTTCACACATGTATGTTAAGTAGTCTCACAAATACGTATATTAAATTTCAATACATGTATATTAAGAAATTTTCAAACACTGTTTTGAATTTAACACATATGTACATTAAAACTGTTTTAAATTTGTATAGGCATTTTAAAATTAAAATATGTGTATTAAACATTCCTCCACGTGCGAATAAAAATTCAAAATGTATATTAGTTTGTTTAAATTTAAAAACCTTTTCAATCATATGTATAAAATTAATAACGGTATTGTAATTTTAAAATATTCTTTTAAATTCAACAATCAGTTTTAAAGATCAATTCACAACTCTGTGAATTCTGAACTGTAGTTCAGATATTGTAATACCATGTTTATGAATAAAAATTCAAAATAATTATGAAAAGTTTCTTAAATAAACTTGTTGTTATAACAAGTATGCTTTCTTCGCTCACCACTACTCGCTCGGATAATTTAATTTAGGAAATACATTTTATTGAATATTTTTCATTTCGTATTTATTATATTAATCATAATATAACTCTTATGCGGTTTACGATATCATAATATAATAATTTCATTAGAGCGTTGTTTATAGCGATAACCATTTCTTGGCTATCATTGTACGGTATAAAAAGTACGTTGTAGTGAGCCTTGATTGTATAATAGTACTTTTCTACATGGGTGCGGAAGTAGACTAATTATTTACCTCATGTGACGTTATATATCTGTGGCTTCCAGGAATAACGACTTAACTAACTTTTTGTCAAAATTGAGTTAGCACCGGAATTTAGACCTTCTAACTACCTTTTTTCATGTAGACTTGGTCCGGAAATCTGAAACGCGTTCAAAGAGCAAATATCAGATAAGTGCATAACCACTTAACTGTACCTGTGCCCGGAAAAGCATTTAACTGAATATCGACGGCTGAGAGGAAGAAGAACGTATCTCGGCGCGCGGATGAAGAACGACGTATCTCGGCGCTCTTACGGCTAGTACATGGTCAGTATACGGCGAAATACGTTGTTCTTCATCCGCGCGCCGAGATATGTCGTTCTTCATTTTCGCGGCGAGATACGTCGTTCTTCATCCGCGCGCCGAGATACGTTCTTCTTCCTCTTAGCCGTCGATATGCTTTATTTACAAATCAATATTTTTCAAAAAGGATTCCGCGCAAAAAAAAAAATTTGCGGGCCATATATTACCCACAGTGTTGGACAAGTGCTAAAACTTTTAGCACGTGGTTTAATAATAACGTATGCCGCGACGTCTAGACGGACTGAAAAATATATTGTAACTAGTAGTCAGGGCCTTGTAAAATATATTGCTTGCTACTTGACTGAAGTTTGATTTTTCATCCTCAATAATTAATAAGAATACGCGGGCTAATTTGATCGTGTGAAAGATCAGGAAGGTATCTACACTTTACACTTTCAAAAAAGTATTTCATACCTTTTAACGGCAAGGTATCGGCTATTTTCATATGTTAGTGTAGATTTCTACAGAACTTAATTTAATTAACGAAAGTTAAGCTTGAAGTTGAATGTGGGTAATTTTACGTCGCTAAGCTCGTCATTATTAATATACATTTTTATCTTTCGTAATTTAAAATGACAAGCGTAATATTTAGTATAGCATTTCTCATGTAACGTGGAACGTGTCTCAGTTTTTGCAGGTCATGATGGCTACAGAATAAAGATTGGTTAAAAAAAGAAATATCTATATGTACATCAGAGGCAGAGTATTAGGTATTACCTACTTAGTTGATCCAAAAATATGACTATGCTTTTACACTCGGAATTATTTCTGTCTTTTTTATTTCTATAGTTAATTTCCACTTCTTTGGTTAAAAATATAATACTACTATGTTCTTAAAAGTAACGAACGACAAAATTATCCATTTCAAGATTATTTAATTACAGTCAAGCGGAAATCACGTCAATCCTGATAAATGAACTTGTATAACTTTTATTACGCGTGAATCGCCTAATCCCGCGCTTGCTTCGAAAACTTCTATCGATTATGCAAATCAGGTTAAAAAGCCCTTTAACCCGCCGACAAGTGACAAACGTCGTCGAGTCCTGCGCGGCGGGCAACCCTCCGCCCCCTATCCGCTCGTAAATCATTCAATTACGCTGATACGAAAGAACAACGATCAAAGACACCCCGAGCATTGAATCGCAATATCAATTAAACGTCAAATTAAAAAAATTGCGAATTAACAAAAAGAAAATACAAAAGAGATGATTCGCCTCTCGGACGAGAGAGAGCGAGAGAGGGAGAGAGCGCACGCGCGCGAAAGGGATAAAGATCAAAGGGCAAATTGCTTCGCCGTTGTCGTCGACGTCGTCGTCGCCGGCAGCAGCAGCAGCGCGGGGCCAATGTAACTTGTTTATCTAAATAATTGCCGGGGCCGCCTTTTGTGCGCGCACTTAACTCCCGCTCCTTCCCTCGGCGTATGTACACGCGTCTGAAGCCTGGGCTGGCTTAATATATACGTATACGCACACACACATACACACAGGGGTATATACAGGCGCCATTGTTGCGTGGCCTCAACGACGTCCTGTCCTGGGTCAATAAGTCGCCGCATTGTCGAGGGAGGTGGGGCGGCAGAGAGTGCAAAACTAAATTCTATGGTCACGTCACGTGGCACCCGCCCTGCATAACGCAGCCCGCCATGCTGCTGTCGCATGTCGCGCTTGGTTAACGATCGTTTAGCAGTTTCAGCCCCGGGATTTTAAGGACGGAGAGGACCTGTGTGCGTGTGCGTGCGCGAGACGTTGTGTGCACCCTTCAACTGTTGCACGCGCACGCACTTGCGAAGGAGAGGGAGAGCGTTAAAATATTGCGCTCGCAGGTGATTTAAGGACGGCAATCGCGGGGGCCTGTTTTATGGCTTTTAAATTGTCATGATTGTCGTTTTCGTTATCGCGATCTCGAGCTACTGCAGGAGGGTCGCTTTTGCCCGGCTCACGTTTATGTATATATAGAAGGGGAAGGCTAATGAGTAGGAAAGCTCGTCGAGGCTGTTTTTAACTATTATTATGAGCGATTGATATATTATATGGTGATGTTTTGTGTAATGCGTTGGGTTGGGTTTCTTTAGCTATTTTGGAATATAGGTGGGGGTAAGTATGGACTGCCATTTATCATAAATTGCATTAACTTTTTCCTGGCATCGTTCAACTACTAATGTCTTCGTAAATATTTAAAGTACTATACGTAACAGTATAAGATGAATATCTATTCAAAAACATCCAAATTGCAGTATCTACATTACAATAAACGTATCTTTCTATATTATTAAATTCTCCAGTTCACCAATGAAACAATACCTTTAATCGACAAAGAGTTCCCTGGTGGAAATCCAAAACATTTTATAACTAATAACTGACCATTTATCAACTGATGAGAATTTTTCCATCGGTCTTACAGTCTTATAAATTAAATTAAAATAATTAATATTTAAGGCAGTCTGATTGTCCTTGTTTATAATCACCCCCGCAGAATCTGAAATAAAAACTTAATTAAAACATGGAAAAAAAAAACTTTATTAGCAAAGGACTATCTGACTGCCCCCCCCCACCACCAAATTACCCAATTGCCCAACGTTTCGAGCCCGCTCCGGCTCCTCCTCAGGGACTGAAATGAAACCCGCGATACACCTCCTTATATACCCATACCCACTTATTTCCTCTTATCCCCACCACCATCCACCTTCCCCTCTCCAATTTTCCATTCTCACTTAAATTAATAAAGAATGATAAATGTTATCTAATTTACTTGACTCTACCATTAAATTTACATTATTCCGATTTCTTAAAATTTTACTGACCATTTATATTAGAAACTTGCTATAAAATGGGAATTTCTCTTGTCTAGTTTCTAGCTCCCGATGAAACGCTTTCTCTCCTATTATTTGGCCATTTAATAGATTGAAAAATAGATTAAGTTTTTCGAAGATAAGCACACGCTAGTTCTTGAGTATTTTAAAGGTATTAAAACTGATTAGTTTCTTTAGTCTGGAAATGGCTATAGCAGAAGGCTTGTTGTTATGACAAGGAGTGAGAGAGACAGAATCAGATGGAGAAATAAAAGTTTTGCTGAATTATTCATAGAAAGAGTACAACAAATAATTTATTAGTTAATGTTATTTATTTATATTTTGGTAAGCCATCCAATGCACTTTAATGCTCTTTTATCAAAGATAAAATTAGTAAGTAAATCAAATACGAATATTTTGTTGTTACATCAATCTAAGAGATAGGCAAATAATAGTCGAAAAATCATTTCATCATCACGATTAATTAGCTAGTTTTACTAGCTATTTTCTAACTTCTTGGCCATTTCATATAGATGAATTTCTACCAGGGTTACTGTTCCTCCTAAGGTTTTTTATTCCAAACGTATTTACCTGAAACCCAAATTACACGCCCTAACACATGCACACAGCCTCCACCTTTGACCCGATAATTCTTCTTGTAAACACTACGAATTTCCTTTTCTCTCATGGCCAGCAGCTTGCAAAAAGAGCGAAAGAAAGCCACCGACAGTGAACCACCGCGCTCCTGCACTCGAATTAATACAAACAAGAGCAGCGGCTCTCAATAAAGGGGGCCCGCGAGGAATGCCCATTAAGCATCCTTGCCGCTCCCCCTTGTGCCACTGACAAAGGGGTAAATACTTAAACCCTCGGCGAGAGCGCGTGTGTGCTGCACTTATTCAAACTACCTTATATATATACACACACACACACACACATAACTCACCGGTCAAATACGAATCCGCACACGCGCCCGACGCTTGATCTTCCGGGTGTGTACGTATAAGCTATAAGTATAGCGCGTACATACGGAATGTTCATTAAGCTGCTGCTCTTCGACAACAAGATCTATCTCTTTCACCGCGTACGCAATGGACAAGCGCGCTCAATTTTTCCCAGTGCGGCTGCGTGTATAGAAGGATTAGAAAGAAGAAATCGTTCATTAGCGAGGAGCGTTTAAGCCATTACTATATGGGCACAGTTGCGAGCGACAGATGGAGAAAGGGTCCCGTGCGCGCGCGCCTCTCCCCATTATAAATGTCAATCACGCGCGCGCAATCATTTTGCGAATGGACCTGCAGTCCGCGCACAAAGAGAAAGTTTATAGTATATATCCTACTGTAGAGGCGCACAGTAGCGCGTGGTGTGGACGCTGTCTATGCCGCTCTGCGTGACAAATCAACGTTGGGGGTGCTGTGCGACGCTGGCCTGTTTATCACGCGGGAATACCAATCGCGCACTGCTGCTTCTGCCTCTGTCACGAGCAGAGCGAGAGAGTTTCGTTATTCGGTCTTTCCCTTTTAACGGTGATTGGCTGCGAAAGGAGGGGGTCGGATGCGGGAAGTGGCAATTTAGAGGTAGTGTTATAATTGTCCGGGGTGAGTTCGGTGACGGTCGAGGGGATGATCGGGCCGAATGATTTGTTCGTGGCTGCGCATCATTTTCGAAGTGGTGCTTTTGCAAAGCATTTTCTATTGCGGCACGCTCGTTGAGTCAGACGATGTGCGTGGGTTATGGTTTAACAGCGGTTAGAGTTGGAGATATAAGCAATAAATTGTTTGGGAAGTACGAACGACTATTCGGAAACAAATTTCCTCTTGAATGTTTTATTACTTTTGAAAACAAAGGACTGTTTCGCTGTCTTTCTGAGTGTTTACGATTTATTTTAATAACTTTATTTGCATCTGAATAGCCTTAATCTTTCCGTATACGAAACATTTACATTTTGCGCACTCTCAAACAACTGTACTTCCCGGAGAACCGAAACATATGCTCATCAACGCTTCTTTTTAATTTTACAGTTTTGCAGCTTTATAGCACCAAACACGGGAAAGCAGGTACCAATTATTGTTAATCGCACCCCTGGTAGAAAATTAACCAGAATTTCTGCCTAAGCAACTATAAATTAGCTATATTTCTTAGCTATAAATAAGCTACGCTGTTAACCAGAAACTAGCTAAAATATCGTTAATGTTTGCTTAACCGTCGACAAGCGATATTCGTTAGCTATAAATTAACTAATTTTTATAGCTAACAATTGCTTAAACTTTTAAAAGTATTGATTTTTCTTTATAAATTAGTCTAGGCGTGGAAACGCATACAGCATGGTCCAGGTGTTCGGTGTGGCCTAGGTGGTGCGCTCCATAAGCTTTTGTGTCTAGTTGTCGGAATGCTTTATATAGATGTTCGGGGTAGTCGATGACGGAGTTTAGGTAGTTTGCACCGTAGGTTTTTGCCTCTAGGTGTTGAAACTCATCGAATGCAGGTCTAGGTGTTCAGGGTGTCCGATGACGGAGTCTAGGTTGTGCGCTCCGTAGTTTTATGCGTCTAGGTGTCGGAATGCATTCAATGCATGGCCTAGCTGGTCAAGGTAGTCGATGACGGTGTCTAGATGATGCGTACCATAGTTTTCATTGTTTCGATGCATTCCACACTCCGATACTTAGAAATAAAATACTTCGGAGCGCACGCCTAGACACAGTTATCGACCACCTTGAACACCTGAACCACGTATTAGATGCGCCCTGAGTTCTTAACGCAAAAAACTACGAAGCGCACCTACACTCCATCATAGGCTACTTCAAATACCTAGACCACGCATTCGATGCATTCCGACACCAAAACACAAAAACTTATCGAGCGCACCTCCTAGGCTTCATCATCGGCCACCCCGCACACCTAGTCCACACATTTCATACGTTCTGACATATAGACGCAAACTTCTACATATACTATTTGCTCTTAAGCATGAAATAAACTGAAAACTAGGTAATTTCTGGTTAATATTTTTACCAAGGCTTAAGCATATTATAGCCAGATTTCAAGCTAAAAACGTGACGTTATTACCTGGTTTTCTAGCTTATTTCTAGCTAAAAATTAACGATATTCTCAAAATTAGTTAATTTATAGCTAGAATATGATTAAGATTTCTACCAGGGACCAGCTTCGCTTTAAAACTTTCCGAATTCTACATTATAATCCATTCGCGTTATAAAGCTCACTGTGTTGGCGGGGCACAACCATAAAAACGACGCGGGCTAGTAAAACCAAGTTTTTCCAACCTTTTTGTATTATCTATTTTGCCATGTTTCTATACACTTGGTAGCCTCTGACAGTACTATCGTCGAAAAAAAAACCACTTGAGTCTCGATAAGAGAGTAATCGATTGAGAGCAGTCGGCAGATTTCTGCACGTACCTTAATTAAGTTCAAATTAGTTTTATCTTTTTACTTGTAAATAAATATCCTTAATATTTTTTAATCAATTTAATAGTATTTTTTAACTTAACACAATATGTGTACAATACCTTATCTTTTACTACATGCATATATACTCAGTACAGCAATGAAATATTACTTTAAAATGATACATGTAAATGTCCAAAAATTAACATAAAAATCGGGTTTTCTCATCATAAAATGTGTTTATTTCCAAAAAATAAAGTAAATTTTTGTATTAAAAAAAGCTGTAACAATGATCGATAAAAGAAATAATAAAAAATGTCAAAGTATACTTAATTAATTAAACACTAAACAGATTTGCATAAAAAATTGAAAGTGAAAGAATGAAAACGTTTAGTTTTTCCTGCAGTAAGGACTGTCATAACTTAGCATTAATAAAGAAGGAAATCGTTAATTTGCCAAGACAATCCATAAATTCACTCTATTGTGATAAATTTAAATTCGTCATGGGTCATTAACGACTCGTTTTTGTTTCGAAAACAAACTCGCTAGTGAAATTTAAATAATATATTCATCAATTTGAATTCAACGATGGTAAATGACTCGGCTCCTCCGTCTAGCGTAATTAATCTGAATTACCGAAAGAAAAATAACGCTGCGTCTCGACATTCTTTCACGATAAGAATAAGCAGTGCAAGAACGCAATCTCTTCACCTTATATAAAACACCTAAACAGGTCAATCCTTGACACACATCCATCACTTTTCCCGAAATAAAGAAAAAAGAGAAAACCTCATCTTCCCGCTAACCATTAATATAACGATATTATCAATCGAAAGAAAGCAGCTCTGCCATTGTTGCCGAAATAATTTTTCACCCCGAATGTAGTCTCTCTCTCTCTCTCTCTCGTTCTCTCGATGCATCATTCACCGAGAGCAAGCGTCTGTCGACATAGACACGCAACAACCGTCGACAACCGTCGCGCACCGTGATTAGGATTCGTCCATTCATCGCTCGGTGAAAAGGGGGTGACCTTCTGTCTACTTACATCGATACGTATAATTTCGCGAATTACAGGCCTCGGTACTCCTTTGTGTCTCGGCTTTTGACATTGCCGAGCTATCCAGCCGCGTCCGGTGCGTCATCCCGCGCGTTTTATTAATTGCGAAATTGACGATGTGCTTTTTGTTTCTCCACGGGCATGCACGCATGATTAATTGTGAGCGCGTGGTACGCGTACGCGTGCGCATATCTGTTACAGAACGGAAAGGGTTCGAATGAGCGTGTATTATTGTTATTGGTCACAGCGGGAGGGTATGGAGTCTTTGATCGAAGGGAAACGAGGCTTATCAAAGAGAGTGGCGCCTTGAGATTTCTTATACAGCTACCGGACTTTTTAATTAAACGCGTGCTTCTGTAAGCGCGTTTTAATTTGGCAACGCTTCAGGCATTTTCACGCTCGCGCGCGCCACGGATGGCCTGCGTGCCTTTTTTAAGTTAGGCTCTTCTTTTCGTCCGGTTCGAAAATTCAATGGAATCCGTCAGCGAGATCAAAAGTCGCCGTTTGATTTAAATCTCTGTGCATGTTGTTTTCATCTCTGGACCCACTTTTGTCCGTATAAATGAAAAATTTAATTAACCCAGACAGGAAAGGGGGTCAAAGTAAACGATGTATGGAATTTCATCGAATGGTTGGTGTCGAAATAGCTCGTGTAGCATGATAGCATCCTCTAACTAGTTGTTTCTTTGTGATAAGAAATGTGTTTATTATTTTTCAGTGAAAAATTGTTTTAATATTTATTATCAAAAGAGCAATCTCATGTTGTTAAAAAAAAAACCATTATATATTATAATTAAATTAAAACGTGCGACAGCTTCGACTTTGACTGTACCTATATATCCATTTCATCTTCAGCCCCGAAAACCACTTCTCAGACTTGCACAGAGAGACGACCGCGTCACGCGCTATATGTACCCTCATGTCCGCGCAAGTATACCACACACGTCTCATGTATAGGTATATATATATAACTCTTCTGCACGCATGGACGATCTCCAGGCTGTACACACACACACATACCACATGCTCTGCACACATCGAAAGACATATAGCCAGCAATCGTCCGTTCGTCCATCCCGCATCGCCGTCGACCCTTTCTCTGTGTGCATTATACCTCTGGGCAGAGCGGCACTTCTAATCCATCGAACACTCGTTAGCCGCCGGTATATATATAAACACGTACGCGTAAGGAGAAAACGACGATGATGAAACCGCGGGTTATATACTGATCAAAGGCCCGGCGAAATGGACGAACTTCGGCCGTCTCATCCCCCCTCCCCCTCCGCCCTGTGTACGCTGAGCTCTGCAGCGTCAACTTGGTCGCTGGATTTTCCGATCACTGTCACACAACTCCCCCGTCATATCGTAATGCGCCGCGGTGACGAGAAAACGCGCATAGAGAGGAATAGAGAGTGGGAGTGAGACAGCAGAGGGTTATACACACCGACGACGACGACGTCCGCGCGTTCTCTTCCGGAGCGGATGAAAAGAACGAAGAGATAACTTTCCAACTAAAAGTTACGACTGCGCGAGATAGAGATCGGACCTCTGGAACTTTTTCCCCCTCATCCTCCTCGCGCCGGAGATTGATTCTTCCTTTCTCTCTCTCTGGCTGCGTCTTACTCACGCGCGGAATAGTCGCCGGCGTCTGCGTATTTTCCGCGTAATTTTTTTCTCCTCCTCCCGCAAGTGTGTATATATATATACGTGTACGCGGGCGTCGCTCTTCGCTCATAATTTAATAAGAGCGCGAGAAAAACGAGGCTGCAAAAACTTTTCCTCTCCGCCGCCGCCGCCGCCGCCGTCGCGAAGGGTGTTAGAAAAAGCGTCAGCGCGGGCGGCAAGTTTCTTCATTCGCGCATCTGCGCGCACGCAGGGCGCAATGGGTAAGTTTCGTCTGGTCGTCCGGCGCCTCGTGCCACCCTCTTTTTCAGGCCGACGGCAACGACGATGACGAGCAACGGTATATAACGAGCGCAAAAAGCAGCTTTTTGCCGATAGTTGAATTTTCAAATTAGCGGAAGCTCCCCCCCCCGTCGCTGTTTATTACGGCAATTTGCGCGCCACGTGCGCCGCAATGTTTTGCGCGCGCGCGCAGAGTCGGAGAAAGAGGTTTTTATATACGTACAAGGGTCGTGCTCACAACGCACGAGAGCGGGATATAATATAAGGGGTTGGGGGCTGCGGTTTTACAATCAGGAAGAGCATGTGCGAATATTGCGAGCTGTTCTTGAACTATGGCGGTGGTTGAATTGGTCATGATGGTTTGCTTTTTTGTATGAGGATGATATGGTAATTAAATTTGTTTCGCTGTTCCGTTTAATTTGTACTTTGGTGAAATGTTGTTGAATAAAATTTTTGTATTTGGTTTTCGTATAATAAGGTAATCAAAGAATATATTTTATATTAAGGTAGTTCCAATGTCTTTTTAATTAAAAAATAAACATACTTTTTAGTTATAACTTAAGATAAGGAATATTTGTGGTAAAAATTGTAGCTAGCTTCATTATACATATTTGTTTATAAGATATATTTGTTTCTAAATTTGATTATACGTCGCTTACTGTCAAACCGGGAAATTGAAGTTCACTGAAATAAAAAAAAGAAATTCATGGATAGCTTTTTGCTGTCAAATGTATAATATACTAAATATTTAGCATATCGCGTTGTAAAAATCTGAATATTAACAAAAGACAAATTATTGCGTTCAAAACAAGAGGATGATTGTATAATATAAAACTCGTCTGTCCATTGGTTGTCGATTCAACTAGTCTAGCTGACGTTGGAACTTAAAAAAAAATCGTCTTTATTACACAAGTTACATAGTAATCATCATAATAAACACAGCTATTTCTTATACTACTTCAATCCGCTGAAACTATAGACTTTGCACAACAAAACGTGCGTGTAATACATCAACGAGAAAAATCCCCAAAGGCTATTTTATTTAACGAAATAGTTCAAATATCGACGCGCTGCAAAGTCAACGAACTCGGAGTCAGTGTTCGGGGTAATTTTTATACATATGTATATATATATACGATATTCCAAGTGAAGGAGGAGGTGGCGGCTGCTGCGCGAAAGAATTTAAGAAAATGGCCACCCCTATTTCCGGAACGCGATCACGTAGGCTTGACGAATAGAAACACTAGCTAAATGGAATTTAGTGTCGAATGAAGGTAAATAATGAGGACAGGGAAAACTTCTTTCCGGCTTCCTTTCTCAGGTTTAAAATTTTTTTTAGTTTTAAAGAAGGCTTAATCTGGGATGATGTATTTACAGAAAATAGAAAAATTTTAAAAATAGTAACTAAGTTTTTTCGCTGAGTGAAAAAGGTGTGTTTTCTAGTGGAAAAAATCTTGCAGTAAATTAAGTTTATAATAATTAGTTGAACTTGAACTCAAACTTTATTTTAAGTTTTCACACAAATACTCAAGTTCCCGCCAACTGTTGACTAATTGTAAGAGGAAGACCGAGCTTTGAGCTTTGTTAGACAAGTAAATTTGTTTTACGCACATAACGGCTTCTTATACGAAATATATATATCACACATTTATTAACAATGATGAGTTTTCTTAAATAACTTAGTTCTTGAATATAACTTACCATTGTGAACGTTTACAAATCGCTGAACAATAATTTTTTTTTAATTCTGACATATGTACGTCATTTACGCTGTATATTGACATTTCCGTTGACTGATGACACATAAATGTTGAAACATCTGTACGATAATTTTAAGTTTTCGTGTTTAAAATTCACTGATACGTATTATTGATAGTAAAAAAAAGATTATTTATATTAAATAAGTACCGTGAAACCGCCTGAAAACCCTCTATGCCGCACGGAAAAAGAAAAAACAAATAAATAATCTGAACCCCTTTTTACCTATACCTATATATTTTTTCCTTCCCATCTTCAATTTCCCTGCACACTCACATACATACTTTTACCACGTACACAGCGGATTCGCGAGAGGTGGGTAATGAGTCTCCTCGTATACCGTAGCGTTCACCGCCTGGCAATGCGTTTAGTACATATACATACGTTTGCACTTCACCGTCCCTTTGCCCTCCTACTCCTCCCATGCGGCGTATATAACGAGCGGATTGTTTGCCTACCGCTGCTGGCCCTGGTCGCACGCGCTTTTTTGCACTCTCTTTCTCTCTCTTCTTCGTATCGCAGCTTATTACTGGGTTAAAGCGCTTTTCGTCGGCAAGGGTGGGCAACTTTGGCCTTCCCCCGACCAATTAGCAATGCGCGCACCGGTCATCTCCCGCCAGCGCATTAATTCTCGCTGCTCGCCGAAGAAAAAACCGGCTCATGTTTGTTTATTACGAGGGAGGGGATCGCGGCGTAATATAAAGTGCGCGATGAGAACTTTGCCCCGTGGCATTAAGATGAAAAGATCCCGGCGTGAGGTTTGTGTGTTTATTTAGATACGTAATGTGTGTGGATCTCGGCAAAGTCTCTTTAAACGCGGTTTACGGTTCAACTGTTCGCTCGTCAATTATCTGACCTGCTATTATTTTTTCATTAAATTATTAATTAAGACTGTTTTTTTAATTAAGCTCGATGCATTGCTGTGGAGGTAATGAGTCAAGGTGAGCTTGAGGTTTAATGAGCCGAAATGAGGGTGTAAAAAGGAGGATGTTTTGGTATGCAAATGAGGGTGGGCTCCCTGGTAGAAAATTAACCATTTTTGTTGGTTAATGTGTTAATCAAATGGAAGCATTTTCGACCAAAATTAATATTTAAACCTTATTAGAAGTATCGAAAATTATAATCACATGTTCAAATATTGACAATAGAATATGTTCTTATGAACGAAAATTGAATATTTATCTTTAACAACGAAATAATGATAGTGTGACGTTCTTAACTCCAACATTAACCAAAAATTAGCCAACATGTCGTTAACGTTTCTACCAGAACTGTTGCTTTTATAATCATGTTTTTTTTAACAGTCTTACGTTAAAGTGTAATCTGACTAACAAACTTTAAAAAGCTCCTAGCTTAAAATTCATTTAAATATAACCATTGTTCATTAATGCAAAATGATTTTTATAAAATGTATTAGTGGAGAAGACAGTTGTGCTCGAAAAATATGATATTTATTGGAGAATCGAGTACATGTATATGGGAAAAGCTTTGGAACTTTTAACTTTCATGTTTCTCCTATATTTTCCTATATAAGTAAAAATAAATAGCATATATGAGTGTTTTATATAATTCTACCCTTATTTAGAACAAGTTCTATAAGGGAAACTTTTCTTGATTTTAGCTGTTTTGTTAAATACAAATTTGAAAAAATCCACATTTTATGAGTCGAATTTTGTCACAATCGGTAAATTTAAGCACATTTTTTACTGACACATTTTGAGCGTCCACCAGCGCTTTTTCAAGCTTTGGCTAATGATAGTATTTAAAAAGACAAAAATTATCATGATATTAAAGAAGTGTACCACTCTTATAAACGAAATGTCGGACTCAACAAGTGTCATCCATTTTTTTCATACATCTAAATATACATGATTTCTTAGTTCTAACAATTTTAGCGTTTACTAAATTGCAATTTCTGCAATTCCTACTTATTATTGCCGAAAAAAACAAAAAAATCTAGCCCATCCGAAAAGTGTGACTTAAAAAATGAGCTTTTTATAAGCAGAAACGTAAGTATACTAGTGTGCGTAATTGATCTCAAAAAATGTTTTTTTTTTTTAATGGCACAGTTTTGTTATTTGAGGAAATGCTCAAAATGATGGCGTAATTAGTAGGTATTGGCCTAAATAATGTATTAAAAAATGTTAAATTCATGCACCGATTTTTTTATATAATTTTGGTGGTTTATTAATAATTGTTAATCTGATGTAGGAATTTTAAATGTTTTTTCAATTCTAGACCGTTAAACATTATTGATACTCTTAACAATATCAATACATTTTCACACACACACACACACGCACACACACACACATACACACACACACACAGCACAAAATATTATTTTAGTAATTAAAATTATTGTTATTAGGTTTACGAAAAATTTCTTTTTTGTATGTTATACAATTAAAAAATTATGTTGATTTTGTTTGTATCAGCCATAAATAAAGAGTGACGATAAGGAATAGATTAGTGTACAATACTTGTACGTGTGTTCGTCCGTGTATGCGTGCGTGCGTGCGTGCATGGTGGTCGTAAGTGTATGCAAGTCGCTATACGACATTTTTAAAGAATTGCCTCAAAAGCATTTTCTAGTTTTTACACTGAAAAAAAAATTTATTAGTATTAAATAAATATTTACTTGAATAGTAGCAAAAAAATATTTTCATGAAACAAATAATTGTTTATTTGACACAAAAAAAGTTTATTTGATTTAAAAAAGGTATATTTAAATTAAGAAAATAATTATTTGTTTCAAGAAAATATTTTTTTGCTACTATTCAAATAAATATTTATTTAATACTAATAAATTTTTTTTTCAGTGTACTATAATATCACAAACGCTCATTGTTGGCCTAATTTTGGGTTTTTCTATACCAATTATTCTATCCTTATCTTATAATTGTCGCAAAAGCATTTTTCATTATAAATTTGCATAAAATTACAATAATGTTGAAAAAATAAATTGAAACAGTAAAAGAAAAATATCATTTCTGGAAATATGAATATTTTACATTTATTATTGATGACGTTTTTAGCGTACAATAAAAATGATTAACACTTGGAAAATATTGTTTTTTATAACAAAAGATACATGAAAAATGTGATAAAAGATGTGTGCTTGCATTGAAAGTTAAAAGTTCTGATGATTTTCCCATATATATAAGGTATAGTTTTCGATATAATAGTCGCTTCAATTTTTATTTTACCTTTTTGTCATGCGTCACGGTAAAAGAACCCTTAAACTTCGGCACGAAATCATTATCGAGTCACCGCCCTCATCTAATGATCCCTGCAAGCACCACAATAGATCCTCGAAAGCACTTGCGCGCAAACTATCTAGCGATTCGCAGATCAAGCCGCCGATCGACTACAGCGGGGCGCCCCAAACTTCGCTAATGACGCTGGAAAAACCGTTATACCCTCACACATACATACATACACACATTCACAGCATCGATAGATCTTCAAAACCCGTAATTACGCGCGAATCGAACTACCGAGCGATAAGGAGGAAATCGTCATTGAGGGACGCTCGTAACGATCCATTACCCTGCGAAGAAATCACACTGATTCCTCCTCCTCGTCGATTGCGCTCTCCTACCTACACCCTTGAGGGTTTGCCAGAAGACCACGAACGAAAAAAAAAGTAAAGGAAAAACGGGGGTGAAGAAGTAAAAGAAGACGAAGAAGAAGAAGAAGAAGAAGAAGAGGAGGAAGCAGACGAGAATGGAAAAAAATTGGGGCAGAAAGTCGAGGGTCCCGGGCAAATGAGAACCAAACAAACCTGCGCTTCTCCCTAACGAGTCATGATCGGGGAAAAGAGAGAACTCTCTCTCTCCTGTGAACTTTCTCTTGCGGCAGCGTATGTATATGTGTAGGGAAAGAGGGAGAGAGAGAGAGAGAGAGAGTTTCCAGCCGGAGGAAACTTGAGATCGCGCGCGAGTCGATTTTCCGCCGACGAAAGTTGCCGGCGATGCTGACACCACGGAATTGCGCGGCGCGGATGGCGAAGCTCCTGCGGTAATATTCCCCGTGCCCCGTTGCGAATTTCCGCGGTTACGGCATCATTATATTTTTGCCGCCGCCGCTGCCGAGCGAGTTTCTGCGCGTTACAACGCTGGATTTCCAAGGAGTTTTTGAGGTGACGTGGTTTCTTCGTTTAAGGACGCTCTTGCATGAAAATTTGTAAATTGGGATATAACATTTTCAATAGTTCAAGATGTACCGAATCTTGTGGTATGTTTATTCTACCCTATAACCGTGGAAAATTTTGAGAAATTAACGTTTGAAATTATCATTTTTTACATGTATGGGACGGCGGAAAAAAATAGGTTAAATCGAGTATTTCTAAAAAGGGATCAAATTTTTGACCAGTAAAAAACATATGGCTTTAAAGATTGAGGTTTCCCTTTCAAAATACACCTTGTAAATTGTACGTAGCCATGAGAAATTTCGAGATATTTTCTTTAATTCATGATTATGAATACAAATAGCAGACGACCTGCATGAGAGTGAGACAGAACGACGTGCATGGTATAGTTTGTGCTCTCGCTGAGCGCACAAACTGTATGTCGTGCAAGAGCGTCCTTAACGTTTTCGTATAGTGAGGATTTCCAAGAGTGGAGGGAAATAATGAAACTACATTTGTATTTATTATTTTAGTAATAATATCAAAATTGATAAGTGTGTTTTGTGAATAAACACGTATATTTTTGAAAAAAATTTCTGAAACTATTACATCTGGCTATAGAGCAACTTAAAGGTGCAATATGAATGTTAATAAAGCATGCGCGTGCGCGTGTCGGTTAATTGTGGGAATATCGCGCGTAAACAGAAATTCATACCGTATAACGAAACCATCAGCCGGCTAATCAACGAACTCTCGAATACGGCGTACACAAAAATTACCATAAAACAACGTTCGCGCCTCTCCGCAGCATGCGTTAAACTAATTTCAACTCTCTCTCTCCCTCCCTCACCGGAATCCCTCGGAATCCACGGGCATCAGCGCGGAATCCATAACGACCATCATCCTCGCGTCCGTGCTCCTTTACTACCTCTCTCTTCCATCCCTTCGATCCACGTTTTTTTTTGTTTTTCGCTAGCTCGTCTCTCCCTCGCCCGCGCGCGTATCGAGAAGTTTTTCTCGTTTGCCAGCTGCGAGCTCCCAATTATCGGGCAGCGACGCCATTCGGGATCAACAGCCCGTGATAGCTCGAAATCCGCAGCGCTCTCTATCGTCTCCCCCGCTCGCCGACTCTATAGCGGCCGAATTGTCCGAAAATCGCGTCCATGCGGCACAGTGCGAGAGAATTTCAAGGGGAGTGAAGAAAAAGTTGGATTAGGGAGACTGTATGATGTGGATCGTATTGCGGCTGTTTGGTTTCAAAGCATTGTGGCGCGATCCTGACATGGTGGCGGTGGCGGGGTGATGAGACATCTTGCTTCTCTCTTCTCCTTTGCGCGATCTGATAAGAAGTTGGCGAGAGTGCGTTTTAATGGAGGATTTTTCGTTATGAATCACGGAGAAACAGAATACAAGAATTTGTACGTCAGTCTGATGCTTTGATCGAAAATAACCGCATGCTTTTCTTGCCAATGTGAAAATATTCATAAATCGATTTTCATGATTGCAAAGAACTGACGATTTGTGGAATTTTATGAGTCGTCCGGAACTTTGTTTAAAAAGTTACATGCAATTAACATTTATGCATTTGGTACCAGAACGTGCATTATGGTACAAATGCATATTTTGCTCTTTGCATGTATTCATGGGTTACCGGTACTCTCTTTGTGCGGTTGAATGTTTCATAGTTATACACAGTGGGATGTATACAATAACAACGTGTGGATTCATAGGTAAAAAGATTTTCTCGATTTTATCATAAAGGTATATTTATTATGGTATATTTATTAGAATTTTTTAAATACGAGCAAGATTAACGCGCGCTTTATTTCTCAGTCCAGACTGCTTTCATAATCTTTTGTTTGTTTATTAAAAAGTATCAACTTTTTATATTTCGATTTTTAGAGTAAATTTTAAGATTACACTTTCAACAAAAGTACAAGACAAAATTTAAATTTTTAAATTTCTGCACCATATCGCCATCTTGTATTTAACAACCAATCAAATCAGTCTAATTGTGATGATAGATTTCATCCATCACTTTTTTAAGAGAGGATATTTTACGCTTTTACTGCTTATATAATAATATTAAAAGCTGAGTGAATTCATATTTAATAGAATTTAAGAGAAGTGAATTTTCATGCATGCATCATAATTCTTCTAATTCAATTTCTTAATTCAGTCATAATACTTTGTATGAAATATTATATAATGAATAAAATTGCACTCACTCATTTTTATAAAGTAAAGGATATTAATGATTTAATGACGATGTTAAGTGAAATTAGTATAGTAACTTACCTACTTATCGCAACTACACAGTTTAATTATGCAAAACACTTGATTGAAAGGCATTAATCATTCCCACGTTAGCTATGAATATTCCTGCTCATATCGTGACATCATAAAAAAAATCGAATCGCAATATTTTTCCGAACCAAGATTATGAAATTGCAAAGGAAAAAATATTCCTCAATCAAAGACCAGTTCGATAAAAACGCGATTAAACAATATCTGACGTTATTCAGTCAATACCCTCATCTACTCTATAAACAGTCTTACCAAAATTCCTCTCCCAAAAATCGACTTTTCGCACACGAGCATCGTCAAACAATTTCCTCTCAATTATGCAATTTCTTCAGCGAGGGCCTAAAGCCCCGCGGAATTTCAAACTCCGCGCAAAGCTGGCTCGTAAGCTCTCGCCTATGGCAATACATATGTTGCTGTATAGGAAGTGGCATTTTGGGCAGTGCGCGCGCGGCACTTTGTAGGATCAATAGCCCCGGGCATGATCGCCGCTTGCGCGCATAGAGAAGACCACGGCGAGGCCGCAGCTTTGGACGACAAGACAGTGGAGGTGTGTGTGTGTACATGTTTTCGTATAGTCGCGCCCTCCCTATCGGGTACTTAGCCGCCTCTTAACGTTACGGTGTCAAAGGGATTTTTGTTATCTGTATCGGTGCATCAGGTCAATTTCGAAGAGGCTGACGAAAGCTTGCGGCATTCTATGTTATCAGAGAGGAACATTTTTGGAGTGACGAAGATTCTGGAATTTGGAGATTTAAATTTGCTTAATCAGATCGTGCGTGCTTTGGACAAATTTTATAATTTTATGAATATTATTCTCTTTGCACCTTATATACACATTTGAATTGTGATATGTACCGTTGTGAAGAAATCGGTTTTCTGAAAATTAGAAATTAGTAGAGCGATCTAGTTACTTTTTTTTTGTTACGCATACTAAAGCCTTTCAATTTTCTTGCCTTCGAGAAAGCATTTTACTGAAGCATTGCAGGTTTTTAAGTAATTTAAAATGTCAGTAATGTAAACAAGAAGAATTTAAAATATATTATGTTTTTCCCCGAGAATGAAGATGATAAATGAATGTACCTATATTACTAATGTACATGCTCCAGCTTACAATTCATTTTAATTTAAGCATCATTTGTTTAAATTAATACTTGAAATTGGATTCTTATTAGCAGATTAACTTTTTATGAGTAATTGAAATTCTTCAATAATGTGAAACCAATTTGACCATTTACCTAATTAATACATTTTTTCTCGCTCTGTGCAAAGATTACCCCACAATTTCAATGTTGTCTAAGACACGCTTAGCCAGTTGATTAAGAAACCCATTACTCACTCCGTAGAAACGGAAAACCGTGCGCGCGCACTGATGCAAATAAGGTATTAAAAGTTTCTCGCTCTCTCTCTCTCTCTCTCTCTCTCTCACATACACACATACACACTCGCCATTTCCCACTTCCATCGTCATTAAGCTGCGAAACATGTTAATCATTCACGTGCTTGCACGCGTGTATACGTAGCAACGTCGCCATCTATGACGTGATCGAGCCTCCTGCATCCTCGATTCCTCCTGCGCCTCTCTTTTCGCGCTCGCGCGTGTGTTAGGTGTTTAATGACGCGCCTACGGCGCCACCGTGGGGGATTGCAAAGTCAGGACCGATTAAGAATGTGCGCGCGCGCGGCCGGTTGTATGCATATATATAGGGTCGACGGACGACTGTGCGCCGCTATTAATTATAATAACCGCAGCGTCACTGGGCCGAGACGAGGCGAGGCTTACTTTATTATGGCTTTTTGCGCGCAGAGGCGCGTAGGTCAGCGGGATAGTCTATAAGGTTACCGGGCTATACGTGTGGGGGATGTGGTGTGGTATGATGTATACAGGGCGATGTGAGATGGAGGCGAATGGTGTAGATGATATATATATTCGGACTTCGTAGGCTGATCTTCGATTAATATATATTAAAAGCGCCAATGGTAAAATTCGGATTGTCTATCGTATACATATATTGAAATTGAAGAAGTTGATAATTTATATTTGATGAAAAAATGGCTATTTAGTTTAAAAAGGTTTAAAAGAAAAAAAATATGATTCATAGTTCATTTCGTAAAGGGCTTGCTATATCGGGTCTGTTACATATACATAAACCAATTCATTCGATAAGGTCAGATCAAAAATATATTTTCTGAAATTACTTGGATTGTCATGTATGTAGACTTTATCAAATTAAATCTCAGCTGTATTTAAAGATTTTCCTTCGCAAATCAATGTTTCAATTCAATCACTGACCGACATACCGCTCCATAGTGATCTATATTCACCACAGACTGATTAAAACTTCCAGCTTCGTTTTAATCGCCAACGTCGGAGGCATCTAAACGCGCCCATCGCTTTTTTTACAGTGTGTCTTCGCGTCGTAAGATTAATTTACACGCGGGCGAGGAAAAAAAAGGTCGAGACCAGACGTCAGGCGGGCTTTTTCCCATCACCCGTGCGACCTGACATAAATTAATGCGGAAACCTTTGGCTCTAATTTTTTGCTACCTCTCTCTCTCTCTCTCTCTCTCTCTCTCTCTCTCTCTCTCTCTCTCTCTTTCTCGCGAACGCGGCGAGTTCAAATTTTTACACCCAGTCGAGGGGAGAGCGATTTGTCACTCTTCAGGAGCTAAAATGTGCACACCCTTTTGGCGAGGGTCGCAGCCCGCCGCGGCTCGGTGAAAAATCGTTCCTTCGCCGCGTTACATTTTACTAGAGTGCGCTCGAAATAATTTGTAGCGCGGCTTTCTCCCTCAATGAGGCGCGTGAAAAAATGTGCTACTCTGTGTGAGCGAGAGAGGAATGGGAGGTTCGTATGCAAACGTAATAGATTTGTTGGGATTGATAGCGGCTATTATGAACTTGATAGCTCGCTAGTGAATGTTTTGATGTTATTGACTTTTGTTGTTATTGATATGATGTTACTTTTTTAGTGATTTAGTATAAAGGTAGATAGATGGATAATTCAATGTCAAATCGCGCATAACGATTGTTGAAAAATAATCACAATGTGATTGTGTATACAAATTTGAACTAGCGTTATATATAAATATATAAGTAATACTCTGACCTTGACAAAATAGCCATAAGATGATATTATGACGCAAGCTAAATGTACTGTAAAAACAGGCAAATTATCATCACAAAAGTGGTGCCTCTGTGAATACATAGAGACCTTTTCGATTTTCCGTACATAGACGTAGAGCAGAAAATTTCATCCATATCAAGATACCCTAAATTATTTAGATTATGTCTGCTGAGTGTATTTACCACCAATTAAATTTTGCCACGTAAGGCATGTATTTTATTAGCTTCGACATCTTGCATACCCCATTTAGAACTCTGAACACATTGAGAAACACGTAAAAGTGTTTTAGGAACATTTTTGAAATTGTGGACATTTTTATCACGTAATTGTACTTCAGCTTGCTTTGCTTGAAAGCGCATACACCAATAATGAGATAATAGTCCTGACCATAGAATGCAATCAGCATAGTAATTAAGATGATGAAATTTATTAATGGGAGACACGTCTGGAAATAATTTTGTAAGTGCTATGAAAAAATCTTTTTATTAAGGTTCTGATTTTGTAATTTTAGGTGGAAATACTAATTCCATTATTTTCAGCAAGTACAAAATAAGTTCCAAATGCTCGTCACCATCTTGAATTTGGTTACCAATTAAAAATGGAAAAACTTTCTATAAGAGCCACATTTGCATTCCTTTCTGACTCAATGAATACGTTCTTTTACGAATCATAGCCTCTGAGAAGTTCGCAGGTTTTTTTTTCAGAATATCCATAATTAAATGCTAATATTTTTCCATTAAAATGATGTATGCTAAACATTTTTTTAAACTAATGCAAATTGCTGTAGTATTAGTTTCAGTACCATCAGTCCAACTCCTAATAAATAAAGGAGACCGGATCAAATATTTTATTTTTAGTTAGGTGGAAGAAACGTACAGAGTATAAAATACAGTGTCCTTTATGCCAGTCACTCGTCGGCTTGGTAACAGAAGATACCATCTCAGAATTCGGTTGGAAATGGTACCATTTCAGAAGCCGCTTCGAATCGGTACCAATTCGGAAGCCGCTTCAAAACGGTACCAATTCAAAAGCCGGTTCGAAAATGGTACCAATTCAAAAGCCGGTTCGAAAACGTACCAACTCTAACACAAACTTTTTTTACTCAAATTTAAGTTGGCAACTCTGACAAAAAAAAAAGACTTATACTACGAAATATATTTTCATTAAAAACACTGCATAAGTATTATAATTAGAATTAGAAAATAACTTCGAGGGACCATGCGGTGTAGTGCCCTTAGCTGTTGTAGGAAGGGGAACTATGTACAATGTCAACAGCTAAGGGCACTACACCGCATGGTCCCTCGAAGTTATTTTCTAATTCTAATTATAATATTATAATATTCTAATTATAATTATTGTTCTAGCTGTCTAGAGTAGACCAACTGCTTGGCAGTATTTGAGTACCCTCTTAATGTTGTACTCACTGATTTCCTCTGGTAGTAATCCAGTAATTCCTCACTACCAAACCACTTCCGCCTAGTAGCTGCGAGCACTGGACTCTCGCAGAGAACGTGGATTGGTGTTTCTTCGCATTCATCGTCGCATCGGGCACAATCGGATGATGTACTCTTCTCTATATTGTGCTGAACGCTCAGTAAAAATTACTATACTGTGTTAGGAGACCGACCATATACAATCAATCTGGTATTTTTTATAAGGCAGTATTGTAATTTCTATTCGCTTCGAAAAATAGAGAAAAAATATTATTTGGAACAATTTGATACTTTTTACAAGATAAATAAAGCAGTGCTAAATGGAGAGATTACTTAAAATTTAGAAAAACATAGTTGTAATGTGATTTATTTATTTAAAATGAGAAGTAGTCAATGTATTATAAATAAAGTGTATTTAACATGATTAGGATAACTTTGTTGACAAAATATCGATATTCGAGAAACTAGATATTGTCACTACAAATAATTATTGATAAATCACTGGAATCTTTTTTGTTTCTCAACCGATTTTAGTTTTGAAGGTCTCATTTTGTTCCTTAAGTAAATTTATGGGGACTTAAGTACAATAAATAGGTCAGTTATGACAGTTTGTGGTTGGCTTCCTTGCGCAGTATGGTAATTTTTATTGGGCGCTCCTATAATTTTTCTACTAATCTTTTTTCAGTATAGTGTCCAACACCAGTTTAGAGCTAGTGCTGGTTTTACCTATAGCTCTTAGAACTGCCTGGCTGTCGGAGCAAATCCAAATAGTTTTGCCTCTTTTCTCGGCCCTTATAAATTCCTCAGCGAACAATTTAATTGACAGTACTTCCGCCTGGGGGACCGTATTGTAACTCTCCAGACGGTGGCAGAAGCTGTTCTGATGCCTCGGTCCGTAGAATCCGTAAAATCGAGTTTTTTGACCCATCCGTAAACCAGATTTTACTTTGTTTAGGTCTGTGCCCCATCCCCGTTTCTCTTTCCGGGATTTGAATTTTGAATCTCCTATTCCTGGTTTTGAGAGGCAAGTTTCTATCCTGGGGTTCAGCCCAGAGCTCTCTCAATGCATCTCCAAATAGCAGTCTTGATGTGCAACACCAGGGACGGCAGCCACAATATGACCTTCATAGCTCCACAGGAGATGATCCTACTGGTGGCTGCAATACCTCTAAGGAAGAACCCCTGTACCCGGTCTAGCAGCCCGCAATCCGTAGTCCTCAGCATCCTACACCACCAGATAATTGAAGCGAAGGTTATCTTAGGCACAGTGATGGCTGAGTAGATCCATCTCATCTGCTGTGGACCCAGTTCCCACCTAGCGCCTAGCGCACCTCTACATTGCCAGAAGGTAGATATGACTTTTTTGAATTTCTCCTCCAGGTGCCTCCGCCAGAGCAACTTCCTATCCAAAAAAACTCCTAAATATTTGATTGCCTCTTTGTGTATGGTATCCTTGTATTTCCAATAACCAGTCTCTCAATGACCTGACCTTATATCGCCTGGTGAAGATGATTGCTAAAGTGGTCCTTGGATGCGTAGTGCTTTATCCTTGCACCATGCTTCCATCACTCTGAGGGCCTCTTGTAACTAGGTCTCTGAGAACTTTTTCAAAGGCACCTTAGGCCAGAATAGTTATGTCATCCGCGTACCGTACCTCTTTGATGCCTATCCTGTTGAGCATCCTCAGTAGACTGTCAACGACAAGACAGCAGAGGGGAGAGCAGCCCGTCCTGAGGGCAGCCCTCCGAGATCTTCCAACCGACCAATTATCCCATCAAGGACGTAGTAAACTCTCTATTCTTCAAACTGCTCATGACCCAGCCAATGATGCCCTTTGGAATACCATGTTCTTTGGCGCCTTTTCGGATGGGTTGCCTAGAGGTGCGATTAAAAGCGTCTTCGACATTCAGAAAGGCTCCTATGCAGACTTCCTTATGCTCGATCTGGTCCTCAATGAAGCCCACGACCGATAGGAGAGCTGATTCCACTGACCTGCCCGTTCGATAGACATACTGTCCCTTGTGAACTGGCCAGAGCTTCAGAGGCTCTTCTTTCAGGAACTTGTCAACCAGTTTTTCCAACGTTTTTAATAAGAATGATGTGAGACTGATTGGCCTGAAGTCTTTCACTTCCGTGTAACTCTTCTTCTCCGGTTTAGGGATGAATATAACCTTAGTCTTGAGCCACTGTTTGGGTGTGTATCCCCCTGCTAGTGCTACGCATCCCCTGAGCAGTCCTGTCAGCAGTTCAATAATGATCTCCAGACACTGTTGAAGCAGTGTCGGGGTGATATTATCTGTGCCTGAAGGCTTAAAAAGCTCGAAAGACAAAATTGATCATTAGTGTCCATGATGCCCCACACCTCATTATGTGCATTGGCCCACCATGAGCCCAATGCCTTTCCTCCTGTAATACCTGACTAGTCTGTGTACGTCCTCTGGGGGAGATTCCCGACCGTGAGCACAATAGGCAGAGGCCACTACAAGCCTCTTGCTCTGGTTTATCCCGTCTTTCCCTAAAACTCTTACTACCGCCAGATCCCTGGTGGAGAATTCCTGCATGAGCGCAGCTTCAATTCCCCTAACTACTACGTATGCCTTCTGTCCCTAACGCTCCCCACTCACGTGACCCCCGATGCTGTCCTAAGCCCCTTATGCGGTGGCTGACTAGCCATGGCTTTTGCACCAGCGCTATGGCTTGATATGTGTACTTCACAGTCATGCACCTGGTTAAAACCAACGAGGCGCTTTTACTATGATGCAAGTTAATTTGCAGAATGTTGACTTGTGGATTATCCATGTTCTAGCTGATCCCCTTCGCCTTCATTCTGCCCCTCCTTGTCTACCTTACCCTCCGGGTCCTTGGAGGCCCACCTAAAGGTGACCTCCCCTGTACTCGGGAAGGCTTTCCCTCCTTTTGCCTTCAGGATACCCGCTGATGCCTTCTCAATTCCCAGGTAGAGGAGGCCTTGCTTCATACTCTGGAGAATTTTCCACCCCGAGGTATCCAACTCTGATGCCCCAGGAGCTTGACCAGTTGGGTGGCTCCCTCCTTAGCGGCGGTACCAGCACCGTCGCTCTCACTTTTTTCACCAGTTCCTCCGGAAGAACGATCCTCGCTAGAGTCCCTTCTTCGAGCTTGATGGACGGTACTGCCTCTCACAGTCACTGTTTCGACTCCCCATCGTTGCAGATGAAGACCGCTACCTCATCCCTCAGGTACGTGTCTCTGAACCTTGGAACAAGTCCATCCGCGGGGATATCCATGATCCTGTCCATGATCACCCCTTGAGGAGATCGATGGCGGTCATCTCCATCCTCACGCCAACCCCATTCTCAAAGGTGACTAGAACCCTGGGTAGGTTGGCGGAGATTGCAGAGAACGACAGGCCTCCTTGCTTTCCGGGCTTGGCTCCTGCTTGGCCCTTTTGGTTGCCGGCTCGCCGGCAGGATTGGAAACACTCCTTTGCTTCTGTTTCCGTTCCTCCGCTAGTTTCGCGGCCGTCGACCTTGATCCAGAACACTGAACACTTACAAGAAGAGTGCACATTCTTTGGAAAACGGATTTTAACGGGGCTTTGAATGTCGAGTTCTGGTATCTAAAAATGAAGCTCAGTGCTCACTTTTCCATGAAATGGGTCCTTTTTCTTGAGATATGGTCAATCTAAACTCAAATATCCCCTATTTCGTTAAAAAATGATCTCTTTTCTGTTCACTGTTACATTACAAATATTTATGATACGAAAACGAGCAAAAAATATTGTAAAAGTAGGGAGAAAAAGATAAATTTTAAGCTCTGATATGTTGAAAAATATTAATTTTTCAGAAAATTATAAGCAATCAAAGATAGTGTAAGAAAATGGTTAAAAATTTGTCTTCATTTTAAGCGATTTAATGGATGCTATTTTTAACCATCACCTTACACTACCTTTGATTGCTTATAAGAGAAACGACTATAAATTCGGGCCGTAATGTAATTAAAATGTAAACACCTATAACTGGCTCCGATATCCCCTTGAGGCTCTGGTAAGTGTAATGTAAGCTCAAAGTACTTAACTTTCAAGAAAGGATGAATAAGGTTTAATAAATAAAAGAATAATTAAAATAATATTAGACATAAAAAAATTATTCCCAGTAGAGCACGTTTAACAATTAAATATAATAAATAAATATGAAATAAAATAAAAGAGGAAAATGATACAAGAAAAATTAATTAATAAAATAAAATAACTAATTATAAACAAAGTAATATAAAATGAATAAGTATCAGTGTTCGCTTTTGTTTCGCGGTCACGCGATTCTCTCTGTTGGGTGTTTCTGCTTATATCCTGGTAACGCTGAGCGTGGCTCGGCAGGCGGCACCTTTTTGCCTGAGCGGCACGATCGTCCGGACTTGGCGAGGGTGAGGATACTCCTGAAGTTCTTACGCCTGTATGGTGACAATTCGCCATTAGCAGGAGTGCAGGCGAAGCTACCCGGTGCGAGAGCCTGGCGAGAGCAGGAGGTTCGTCACCGAGACGGAGCGACGAAAGACTGTGTTTCAAAATTTCGGAGCACAACAGAATACTTCGGTGGCGTAGAGGGGCGACCTTTCCTACTTGCTGATTGGCCGCCATAAGCGCAGCGGTAAAATTCAGCAGGTGAGGCTGCGCCTCCCTCCACAAGTCCACGGTGTGCGGCCCGTCGGGCAAATCGTGACGTCGTTTCCACAAAACTCGCGAAGAGCGCCGAGGCTCCGAATTTACCGAGAAAAAGTCGAAGATCGGGTTCTCAGTTCTACTTTATATTCTATTTGCAAAAAAACAGGATGAAATTTTATTTTTTTAAATAATAAGCTACGTAATTCATTGTAATATTATTCGAGATGTGATCCAATATAAATACTTACCTTACATATTATGTAATTTCAGACAGCTAAACGAAGCCATGCAACACTTAAATCATGCGTTTTATTCCACCCGAAATCGCTCGAAGAGGTCTTGGAATCTTCATCCATCTCGTTTCTAATATAATTTCTCTCTAATTTTAAGATCTCTGTTGAATTCCTTACTACTATTTTTTAAATTTACTGTTATATACTTTATTATGCTGGGTTTTTGCGGCAACAAAAGCATAGATTTATTAAAAAAAAAACAACTGTTTGCACTAACATATACGTAGATTTTTTTCCAAACTTAGAAAGGTTCAAGTGTGTGTTGGTTTATGTTGTTAGGGTGTGTGCGTGTGCATGTACGTGCATATGTGCGCGTTATGTAATGTGTGTCTAGAAAATGTAAAGCTTGACTGCAACAAAAATTTTACCCTTTAATTTTCTGAAAAACATTGAATGAACAACAACAAAAATGAATTCTTAATGCGCTAATCAAGTGGTCAAGAAAAAACCCAATTGAAACCCTATTACACATAAACAAAAATCCCGTGGAAGGACTTAAGACTTTCCATCATTTACTTCTTTTGTACCCGGCAATCAGATCGCTTAGCGCGACTGGAGATCTTGCAGTTTCTGGCACTGAGTTTTAGAACTTGGACCTTATCGCTGCTCGATCCAAAGAGGTACATATCCCTCGCACGTGTAGATGGTGGTTCTGTACCTCTATTGCGCCCGTACATGGCCGCTCTTTATCGAGATAAAACGTAGACGGATTGAGAGAAGGCGAGGAGGGGATGGAAGGGATCTATCTTTCCTCTTCCTCCTCCTCCTCTGAACCCGTGCGCGCGTCGCAAATTGGAGAACCGAAGTGGAAGAGCCGTTAACTACGGCGCAAGTGGATTAAACGATTAAGTGACCTCGTTTTAGATCGCATCACGCGCCGGTCGGCTTCTTCTCTGTTCTCCTCCCTCTCCCACCCCCTCCCTTTCTCTACTCCATCCGCCTCTTTGCTTCGTTAGCATTCCACGGGATCTTTGAGCCTTTTTAATCAGCCTCCCTCCCCTTTATACCCTGTCGCTTTTGTCTTTCGACTAATCGTCTCGTTATAGCGACGTGCGTTTCGTGTTTTGCCTCGTTTATACTGGCGCTGTCTTTCCGTTGGTATACAGCTCCGCGGGAAATCGGGTGAAAAACGTATTTAGCAGAGGTGCGCGCATGCGCACTGGTGATATATACGCGTGGTTAGCGTGGAGATGGGGGATGGGGAAGTGGTTGCCGATTTAGGGTGAGCTCGCGAGGGTCTCTGTAATTAGACGTACTTGCGGCTGCTGGGCTGTGGAGGCTCAAGTGCCGCGGAAATTTCTTTGATGCTTTGCTATGGTCGAAAATGTTTAGAGAGGTCTTAAGAGTTAATTTAGAACGCGCGTATAATTAGTAAAGAGGAATTGTTCAGTAGAACATAGTATAAATAAGATTCATATTTATTCTTGAAATACACATTTCCAATACATATCACAAATCGCACCATTGTGCCCACAAAAGCTTTGTATACATACACACTCCTCTCCCAAAATATTTCATCCCCCAAGACACCGCGGTAGGAAAACAAGCCGACTTATAAATAGCCGACGGTAGCCCATAACACTCCATTCCAGAATAGCTATCGCGATCCCGCGCGAATCCGGAGGATCGCTGGACCTCTCTCTGTGTGCGTGTCAGAGAGAGAGAGAGAGAGAGAGAGAGACTTCCACTCGTGCGAAATTCCATTGAAATCGTCTAATCCGAGCGACGCGTGCCTCGAGGCGTGCTCGCCCCGTACATAACGAGATTAGATTTTCCGTCGATTCGGCGGCACACGGCGAATTTATCCCACCACTCGCGTCCCGAAAATAAAAACAAAGTAATATACAGAAGCGCTAGCGCTGATAAATAGTTATTACATCAGCCCTTTTATTCCGGCGCGGGTGTTTTTATACATCCTCCTGCTCTGTGTGGCAAACTTTTGCGATCGTATATGTATATATATACGTATATAAGCTGTACCATGCATTTTTATCCCTTATCGAGCTGACTGTAGCAATCTACACAAAGCGTGTGTGTGTGTGTGTATGTGTGTGTGTGTATGTGTGTGTGTGTATGTGTGTGTGTGTGTATGTGTGTATGTGTGTGTGTGTATGTGTGTCTGTGTGATATGTGAGCATCGTATTTAACTCGTATCATCAACAGCTTTAATTGAAAGATACACGCTTAAGCGGAATTTGCACGTGGTTGGGCCGCGTGTGGCGTTGTTATACTTCGCGCGAATTTGCTTCCGTATCGGTAATTATTGATCTCTCTCTCTCTCTCTCTCTCTCTCTCTCTCTCTCTCTCTCTCTCTCTCTCTCTCTCTCTCCCTCCCTTCTCTCTTCGTTGGTGGTTATATACTCGTACAACATGCACTCGACGCTCTGCGAGTGAACCGCGTATTTGATATTTATTACCGCGAGCCTTGCTTTGATCACGCAAATGTTATTGCGCTTCCTCGTCGCCCGCCGGTGTATTGGAAAGTCCAAAGTGTTTGGTCTATACGTGACGTACGATGTAAGCTAATATGTGTTATAATGATCGGTCGGCGCGAGGCCGAATGCGATAGCGATGTAGTTATTTTCAGTGTCAAAGGATGTACGAATTACGCGAATACATATACATGCCTATAGACACGCGCGGGGGCTTTCATTAGTAGTAGCACATAGACGAGATAAAAAAGTGATCGTGCCTCGTGCGCGCACACTTGGTCAATGCTTTTGGACGGTGGACTGAGATCACCAGCCGGAATGGTCCGGTATTGATTCTGGCCAGTCGCATGATATTATGCTCGCTCTCCTGAGTGAGCATTTAATTTATGCGTGCCATTCTTGAGGGGGAAGATCTTTTGTTATTGTGACGCTAGATCTTCTACGATAATTAAATTAGCTGATAAAGCTAAATTTATGTTTATTTTATAAATCTTGTAAATTATGGTGTGTGTGTGTGTGTATAATATATATATATATATATATATATATATATATATATATATATATATATATATATATATATATATATATATATATATATAAAATAAATACAAGAAATAAAAGAGTCTATTTGTACAAGGCTTTATGATAGCTATCATAATCTTACATAATTAAATAAAAACATGAATACTCCACAAATAGAATAAAGCGCTAATGACTTACATAAAATTACGCACAAGGCAATTACAACTCCCGTAGACGGTACGAGATATATAAAAATTCTCTCAAAACGAGTAACAATTAAAAGCTACCGACAAAGATTATGAACACAGGAGTGCTAATACGATTATAATACCGGCTTCTTAGGTTGATCAAATAAAACGCAGGCTCCAGCTCGATCATGGGGACCGCAAAGACGTCAAGGTAAACTCTTGTCCTTCAACTTCGCTTGAATCCGCGTTCTCAACCTTAGAAATCCCTTTTTACGTTGGGATTCAAGATGAAGTATCAACCAGGCCAATAGTGATTGAGTTAAAACTCAACGGTTATAAGATGCCACGTCGATAATGGTGAATAGCGGCCAGAGATGCGTTGATTGCGGTGTTGAACGTTCGCCGGTTCCCAGACGAAAGAGATAATATCCTCATAATATCCTCTCTTGTCTTTCTCACTATGCAGGCCCTTCTTCGAACTCATGCAGAGTTGGCATTCAAGTGTTTACGTTTACAACACTTGTATGTTGGATTTCAAGCCCGCACATACTTTATCGTTACAATCCTAATGAGTCGTTACTATTTACATTAACACAAGGAGGCAAATAATTTGATATCGCTATTATAAGTAATCGTTCTTTTAAATTACACTGCATTTCGATCGCAGAAATTGCTAACGCTGGGTCAAACACGTGGATGAAACGTTTGCTCGTGTGATACCAGCGGCGCCGGCGACACGGCACGTGTTTAATTGTTATTTATACCCAGCAGTTATGCGGTACTCAGTAGCGGTTTTAATCGGGCGCGCGCCATTGCTTTCGGATTCACTGAGTTTACCCGCGATGAATCATTCGCGCCGGCGCCGTCCTTCTGTGAAGATCAATGCGCGCGCTTACGCACGCGAGCGCGTTAATTTATAAAGCGAATCGAATTTTTCAGAAATAAAATGCCTTGGGTTCATGCAGAATCGCGTGTTTACGATAGAATGTATTTATACATACGCGAGTGCGCAGTTGTTATTACTTGGAATCGTCGCATTTTGCTGTAATATAATGTTCCGTTGTTATGTTGGTTATGTGTGTGTGTGTGTGTGTGTGTGTGTGTGCGTGTGTGTGTGTGTGTGTGTGTGTGTGTGTGTGTGGGCATTAAAGTTTTTATAGGTAACTAAGAGAAAAAGTACTCTTTCGAGTCGTTAAAAAGAGTAACACGTATGCGAACTCTTTTGAATCAGTTGAATTGGATGTGCATGAAATGATGAATTATGTATAGTTTTAAATAGAAACATTTATTTCTATTCGACTAATTACACATTTATCTGACGGAATGAGAAGGACATTTATTCACACGTATGTGGCAATTCGACGATTAAGACAGCAATACAATGAACTCTATAATTGGATTGAGGAAATTTGCTGCGAGATTGAAGTGCATTGCTGGATAAATTGATTAAATGATTAATTAATGACTGCTGCACTTATATTTTGTATGCCATATTCTGTCGATTGCAGGTGTTATCATTGCGTTAATACGCAATCTTCACGGTTTATTGCAGTTACGAAACTACGGAAACATTTATTCTTTCATAAATATAGTATCCAGGTGTATAATGTACGCAGAAGCTTCGGACAAAAAGACGTAAGCCACATCTCGCGTTAAACTTTGCATAATTAAAGCAATTGGCGAACGATACACGCGCACATGTAAATGAAGGAAAATCTCGCGAACGCCGCGGCGCTGTAGTGTTAAGTGTATACAATATACGCAAACTGCATTTTAAGAAATCTTGGATCTATAAATAGCCTTATCGATTTAGAGATTTCCACAAATATCCCACGCAAATGTATGAGACGGAAAGTCCGGCACCGACGTCCCCAACGCTGACACGCGTGACGCGCGGCGCCAACACACCTCTTGCATTACGACAGAATTACGCGTACACACGTCTCGTGAAAACTCGAATCTCAGAAATGATTAGCGCATCTTACGTAAATGCCCACACTTCATGCGTCTATGCACCAACAACGAGTTTTTTATAAGCAGTTATTATACTTGTAATGCCGGACAGTGCAATAAAGTGAATCACACTTGTGCTTTCACTATTTATTCCTTTTTTCAGTCTCAGTGGGAGTAGAAGTGACCTAATCATACCGGTCGATACTTGATGAGCGTTATATAAGCAGAGCTGTTATACTTTATTTCGAGAGAGAGAGAGAGAGAGAGAGAGAGAGAGAGAGAGAGAGAGAGAGAGAGAGAGAGAGAGAGAGAGAGAGAGAGAGAGAGAGTGGCGAGGGTTGCGTCGCTGCAGCGCCAGCGGCCGATCAATTATTGCGATGGGAGGAAAAGCAGAGGAGAAAGAAGGACGGCCGGTGCAACGCGCCTCGTTAGTCGCGGGAGATCGTATTTTTTAAATATTTTTTCGATGAACAGGGTGCCGAGCGAAATTGCTCGGGGCGGTCTTGAATTAATGAAGTTTAATTTAGAAAGCAATTTGGAACTCATGTCCTACAAAAAGTCTACAAATAGTCGGCCGGTGGGATATCGGTTTCTTCGGTTTTATTGGTTCGTTTGGAAACTATTTATTTGCATTGATTTGGAAAATTTAATTTCCTTTCTAAAATTGAGAAATCTTTTTAGTTTATTCAAAATCGATCGTGTGGCGCGTTTTTCTAAAACCAATCGGATTATATAATTATAAAATATAAAAATTGCCCAGTCTTATTTTAGTTTACCTGAAGAAACTATAATAAACTGCAGAGAACATGAAAAAAAAAAGTTAAAGATATCTTCCAATTAATCACTCAGATATAAACGCGAGTTTAAAAGATCGAGGCGAAACGTTCGCATCCCGCGATAATTCATCAGCGCAGTGACACGAAAGATTTCCCGACCACGAATCCGCATGACGCACCTCTCCACGAGGAAGCTAACACTACATCACACACCCTGTCAAAGGAAAAAAAAAGTAACAACATCATCGCCTCGCCACGTCGATTACCGCAACGCGTATAGCGCGCGACGTATCCATCGCCGCTCTAAACGCCTATGCTACTTCCTCGGCCCACAATGTAATTCCTCATACGCCGCTGCTGACTCACGTTAATCAGAGACGGCCGTCTCTCGACCCCGTCCCGATAATACTCCGATATCGAGCGCGCGGTTCCATTCGCGAGGGAGAGCGCATCTAATGGAGCGGACGATTGGGGGAGAAAGAGGGGGCTCCATACATATGACTCACGCGGACCGTGCACATTCATCTCGCTGCCGCGCGAGAAGCTCCTTTTCTCCCTTCGCGAGGCTGTATAGAGTGCCGATTACACGGGAGCAAGTATTTGCTCACCGGGACCGAGTGAGTATGAGAGGGGTGCATTTTATTAACCGGGCCGCGGTGCAAGTCGCCCGTAAGGACAATATTTACAGCGATAACACAGACTGTATACTACTGTGCTATCCCTGCTACTACTGCCATGCTAGAATACGCCGCGTGCAGTGTTTGCGTATACTTCTCTCTCGCTCTCAGTTTCGCATCGCGGAGCGTTGAATCGAATTTCGCGCGCGCGCGCGCGCGCAGTCGTGATCGATATAGGCGTTATGTTTACACTGGCGGATTTCGGCGAGGGTGAAAAACCCGTGGAGTTGAGTGGCGATTTTTTATTCGGGGCGAGAGAAAGAGAGGGCGCGAGGAAGATGTTGCACGGTGTGCTTGCGTTTGAGGAGGGTGAAGGATATATCGTGGCATTGCCGAGGGGCTTTCTGATTAAGTAATAGGGTTGGCTGACGGATGCGGACGATGTGACTGACGGCTAATGGTGTTTGCGCGCGCGAGCGAGAGCGAGAGGCGATTTTAGCTTGTTTTTCCTTTCGCGAAATGCAAATATAGCCTGCGACAGATATAGCGTTACTTATTCAACACTTTGGTATAACGCGTGTGTACATCCCGGGCGTTTTATTTGCAGATTAGCGTCACTCAAATTTTTTGATTTTTTCAGAAGTAGTTTAGTTATATCGATCTCGATAGGATGTTAGCGTGTGTAAATAGTGGTTAAAATGCAAAACTTTTATATATTCCGTAAAAGCGCACCACATCAAGCAACTCTCAATTAAATTAAACTTCCTCTTCCTTTATTCCATTCCCTCAAAAAAATGACCACATCCCTCAAAGCCAGTTACTCGTAACCCCCGCATCGATTGCGACACATACATACCTATACCTACCTCCACTTCCTCCCTCTGTGCATGCGGGACTTCGGCAAACACGACTCTCCGATCGCCATCGGCTACTACACGCTGCTACAGCACGAAGACATCCTCCTCGTCCTCCTATGTGGACAAGCTGCCGGCGCGCGAAAATTCACGTCACGTCCGAGCGGAGCCAGCACGTGACGCGTCGCGTGTAACGAGAGACAGCGGCTGCCCCTGCAGTATAGTACTCCTTTGCCCTTTGCACGGATGTATGCCGGTCTCCCCCAAATTCTGACGTGCGCTACGTGCGGCTGCTGTAGCTTGCTGTTTCTCAGCTGCAGAGGCAGAGAGTCCGTTATGATGGCGAGGTGTGTTATTGCGCTCCGTTCGTGCGATGACAATGATGATGATGATGATGATGATAATGATGGTTAGGAGGACGATTGTACGCTAAGGGGTTGGGAGGGTGCTGAGGTGTGGCGAGTTGAGAGAGAGAGAGAGAGTGGGAGGGGAAGGCGTTTTTCTGATTGGTACGGAACATAGATAAAGCTGCTTCAATTATAACAAGCCTCACCTAACAACTTCCTCTCTCACTCTCAATGTCATATGGTATTGTTTGAATATACGCAAAAAAACTTCCCAAATTAGGTGAGATCTTTTCGATGAATTTATTGCATGCGCAGCGAAGGAGGATGATGAATCATTTGTCCAGGGTAATTCCAGATACAGAAATAATAATTCCCGAAGACTCAATCACAATTGAACGCATTGTTAATGGATCTCATTCATAAAAGGCTTTCTCTTATAGAATCACCAGGAATTAATAACGCTGTATAATCCGAACGCTCAGCGCCATGCCTTCATCCCGAAAATTACGTACCATTCGGCAAACTTATAGCGCAGTGTGACACTCCATCGACTCGATATTTCAACTCTCTCCTCTCTCTTTCTCTCCCATACAATAAAGTAAAAGCGCTTTCACGCACAAACCCCTATACCTATTCACACACGCACACACACACATGCGGAGGCTTCTCATATTCGCGTTCAATTAGGAAAGTGGATTTGCTCATGCGCCTCTGTATAGCTATGCGATTATTCCGATAGATAGCAGAGCGGGCCGAGCATGGCGTTCAAGATTTATCATCGATGCGTTAAAGTAATTGATGTGAGACCATGTTGTGTGTGCGCGCGCGTGGTCCGAGGCAGATTTCCGAGGCAAAAGCTGGCCACGGCATCACTCCCCCTCCCTACACACAGACACATACACACGACCCCGCTTTTCCGCCTGAACAATTATTATTCAGAGAAGTATCGCCGACAAACGAACGAGCACTATACAGGGCCAGTGTATCCCAGCTCCGCCGAGCGATGACCTTAACTCGTGTGTGTGCGCGGCGGGTGTGTGTGTACCCGCGCGCGCGCGTCTACATGTGGAGCGCCGGGGTGGAATATATGGGGCTGAATTTTGTATGGATCGCCAATTGACAATTATTTGCCATTCATATGATGACAGCGAGGCACCTGATCGACGCGGGCGATGCGTGTTTGCGGTGGTCGACCGGGCGCGCCAAATTTGCCTGGATTTTTGTTGAGTAACTATAGTCGTGATTCTAGTGGTAATTACGTGTAAATATACGGTGTCTGACGTTATTGTAACAGATTCGAAAGTTTTTTTTTGTCTGTTTTATGAAAAAAGAATTTCATCTCAATGAAATAATACAATTATTTTAACCACTAGTAATTTTAACCAATTTTTTTTATATACAATGATGAAAATATAATGATTTCAAGAAAACATAATAACGCAGGTCAGAAATGTTACAAATACGTGGAACATATCTTGTCGCGCGGTACGAAAGAAAGCCAATATCTAAGTTTCGCGCGAAGAAAAGCCAAAAAGCGCTCAACTTTGGCTTTCCTTCCCGCGAGAACTTATGTTGGCTTTTTTTCGTACCGCGCGACGATCTGTCAATAATAATTGTTTCTGGAAATAAGATCGACAGGTGTCTGAAAAAAGTTACATGCCTTATAGTGCTTTTCAATCTACTAAAGCCGAAATTTCTGGCATATGTTTTTGAAAAACAAAATGCAAAAATACTGCATTGTAATATATTTTGTGGACTATCTATTAACCTAATTTTGATAACTATGATATTCCTATAGTATTGAAGCATTTATTCTGTCAATATATTTCCATGATTCATGTTGTAATATTAACGTATTGTTTATGTTGGTATGCAAGCTATCTCCATATGTTATTTTTGAGGATAACTTTCAAAAATTGATAACGTCAGTAAGTAGCTTCTTGGAAGCCTTAATCATTAATCATAATTGACATTCACAAAAACATAATCTAATTTACACAAAAAATACAATTCTTACATATATTGTAAATAAACTTCATACATATTTTATTAAGTTTTTGTAAAGTTTTATAAAAATCGTATAAAGTAAATATTATAAAAAATTGGATTTATTAAATTTATATAAAATTAAAAATGGTTCTTTTAAGAAATTTAAAAACACTCAAAAACTAAAAACATTATAATGAGACTTGAAACTATTATGTGACAATGAAAGTTACACTTTTTATCAGTAGATGCCACTTACATATACCCTGCAAAAACTATATTTTGGAAGCAAATGAAATATTCTTTATACCACTTTAAGCTCAAAATTTTCTCTTGTAGGGAGTAAATTACTTATGTTTTGTAGTTCAGAAATTTGTTCTCTTGTATATGCCTTTTAAAAGAATTTTATTAATCCTAAGTCGATGCCGAACTCATATTACTTAATTTTTCAATCAAGTTTACTCTGCGAATAATTAACCGATTTGACTGAAATTTTGGAAAAACTTATAATTCATGTACAAAGCACGGACAATCATTTTCTCATTGACATAATTTGTAGGTTATGTTACCGACGTATATATTTCAAGGGTTTTTATGTAATTAATTGACTATTCGAGTTGCGATTTTTAGAAATAACTAAACATTAATATACAAAGCACGCCGAAGTCTCTAAAACTTCAAAAAAATTTTGTAATTTATATAATAAAAACGCGTTACAGTGGATATACCACCATTTATAATACATTTATTCCAACGTCCCTTTAAGGAATAGAATATAGAATAGAATAGCATAATACTTTATTGACAATGGGCACAAGGGCCCGATACAGTCCAGAACAATGTACGTAAAATAAATTAGAGTAAATACATAAAGTTTGTAGCGGGGTAAGTAAAATTAATTAATATAATGTGGTAGAGAGTAAAAAAATATAATAAATACATATAAAATAAAAACAATCAAATACAACAAATTAATACATAAACACGTGGGTGTAGGTAATAACACGGTTTGTGACTCGTATGTACAAAACCTAGTGACGAATTATAAAATAAAATACAAAACTAACGTAAGGTCGTATCTGAGTCTCGAGCCGAGTTGAGACGCGTATCGGGGACTAGCTTATACTGACAAGGAAGGGTATCGAACCCGAACTCACCGATTTCAAAAATTTCGATATATGTTGTAGATCATGAAAAAATAGGAGACACGTGTTTTTTCTTATCTGCGGAAAAACATATTTAGGGGGTGAAAACCACCCCTAAAGATAACCCCCAGAAACGGTTTTTTAAATATATCTCGGCTTCTACTGCGTATTTCAGAGTAAAACAAAATAGAAATTACTTCTTATAAAAAAACAAAGATAAATGAAGCAATTTTGACAACCCTTATTTTTTATTTTCAATATACATGATCAAAAAATTAGCTTTTTGAAAATAAAAAATAAGGGTTGCAACCCTTAGGGTCAAAATTGCTTCAGTTATCTTTGTTTTTTTATAAGAAGTAATTTCTATTTTGTTTTACTCTGAAATACGCAGTAGAAGCCGAGATATATTTAAAAAACCGTTTTTGGGGGTTATCTTTAGGGGTGGTTTTCACCCCCTAAATATATTTTTCCGCAGATAAGAAAAAACACGTGTCTCATATTTTTTCATGATCTACAACATATATCGAAATTTTTGAAATCGGTGAGTTCGGGTTCGATACCCTTCCTTGTGAGTGCGCTCGAGGAACAATAATTTGTATGCCCTTTTATACGACATGTAACAAAAGAATGGAGCACCTGTTTTTACCTTCTAATAGAGTATATGCATCACGCGAGCGCGCGTGATGGGAAAACAGCAAAAATAGCTTATAAAAATATCTCTATTAAATGGTATATCCAGCTATGTAAATAAACAATTTAGAATTTAGAATTCATTTAGAATTTCAGGGGAAGGTACCGATATGAAAGTTCAAAAATTATCAATACCTGCAAAGCTACATCCGATTGTTCAAACAAACCCCGTAAAAGTATGTCTAATTATTCATCAAAACCTTATAACTTCTCATAAACAATTAGAAAATTTGTTTTTATTACGATAGTTAGAAACTTGATTTGGAATGTCTTATATATATTTACGATTCTACTTTTAGATATACTTTTATCTGCAATATCGTTTCTAATCGAAGAACGTATACTGCATATAGGAAAAATATAAGAATGCAGAATTCATTGACACAAAGTAAAAAAAGTGTAAATTCAAAACTTGCATCGCTTGACCTCCTTTTCCTCTGAACGAAAACTTCCCGAAATCTCGAGCAATGTTTTCCGAATACCAAGAAAGGAAAACACCTCCCGTGATGTTGAAGCCAATACATCATTCGTTTCGAGGAAAAATCGCGTGCACACACGTATACACAACACATTCGTCGGTCTTATGCATTTGGTATCCGCGCGCGTGCAGCGCAAACTTTAGAGACAATTTTTCCGCTAGCCACACCACGCGCGCAGCTGGAAAATTCACCCGAGATATAGACTTTTTCATCTTCTCGACCGCATCTATATCTTATATATATGCACGCGCAAGTCAAAGGAAGCACAGTGTCAACGTCGTCGGGGAAAATTGAATTTGGGCCTATATACGTATACATGCGCGCTCTGCCTCTCTCTGACCAGCACAAAGCTCGCGGAAAAAGGACAGGAGATGCGTGTATAACGGGTTCCATCGTGGAAAATATGTACGGATGGTGGAGTCTTTCCTCCCCGAGGCGCTGCACGCGTCTCCTTTTGTGTGTGCGCGCGCGCCATCCTGCGTCTCCCGTCTGTTCAAGTTTATCTTCGGGCATTTATATGTAAACAAGGGACCATCATGCGAGCTTATGTGTGTACGAGTCGGTGGGATGTTGTCGAGTCGTTTTTTTTTTGCTTTCGCGAATTTGCTCGTTGTTGCGGCTGTGTATATGGGCGCGTGGGTGGCGTACGTGCAGCACGGGGACAAAGGAAATGTTAATGTGTAGTGTTGTGCAATATTCCTGGCAATAAGATTATTTCTTTATCGCAGGTGAATATTTCATTGCATATTGCAAATTTAATTTGCATTCGTCACTTTCATAGTGCGGGAAGGTTTGGTACAAAGAAATAAGGCATAAAACCTATTTTAAAAAACACGTCACTTAGGTGGTTTTTCTGGGAAGCCACATAAATAATTGTTAATATATCTGTGGCTTCCAGGAATAACGACTTAACCCAATTGTACGTGTTTTCGAGAAGTCGCCGTTTTAAAATTTCTGTCATGACATTTACAAAGGTATCGAATATCTTTTGAACCCCACTATCAGCTGCTAGAATACATTTTTGTTCTTTGTACAAATAACTGTGCAGTTAAGTGGTTTAGTGAAATTGGTAAAATAAATAACATAGTTAAATTGTTAATAGCAGCAAATGGTATAGATTTTTCTTCTAATTTTTTGACAAATCTGCAGCTTATGGCCAATCTTCTACCAAGGTCAAAGGTAAATAACAAACACCTTTTTTATGAATTTGATCTTTTATTCAACGTTTCGGACATTTTTGGCTATGTCCCTCTTCAGGAATCTAATGAGAATTCAATACACACGTTTCACTTCAAGAACTTGAAGTTTTCATAAAAAGTTTCCCTTATATAAATTGAGCATTCGAGATAATCTATTTTGCCCTCGAACGATCTCGAAATTTCGAATAATCGAATCCGTCTCGAATCTCGAAAAGAGAGAAACAAGAGACGAAACAGTGGCGCGCGTAGCGCGCTGATTAACGCTAGTTTTTAAGAAATGTAATACAAATGTCGTTTTTAGTACAACTAATAAATTAAATCCCTTATATAAATTGAGCATTCGAGATAATCTATTTTGCCCTCGAACGATCTCGAAATCTCGAATAATCGAATCCGTCTCGAATCTCTAAAGGAGAGAAACAAAAGACGAAACAGTGGCGCGCGTAGCGCGCTAATTAACGCTAGTAATATTATAATATTAGGGAAGGATAAAAATCAAAAATGTAATAATGCGAATGTTGTGTACAAAATTAAATGTAACAATTGTAATGCGTCATATGTAGGGCAGACAAGCAGAAGACTGAGTGTAAGATTAAAAGAACATCTAAAAAAATACTCGGATGGAGACCAAAATTCGTCATTATTTATACACACTACTGATAATAATCATACAATAAATTTTCAGAATATTCAGATATTAGACACCGAATGCAACAGAGGAAAACGACTCTTCTCTGAAGCATTATTTATTCATACTCAAAAAAATTTTATTAATAAACAATTTGAAATAAACAGACTGCCAAATGAATATAACACCTTGATAAATAATTGCGAATTTCTGGTCTCTATTTGATATGATGTCAAGGTATCGATGTGAAGAGGTATTAGGAGCGCACGTATGGTGAAAGTCTAATAACATCTCTCATAGATATACACTATTCACACACAAGTTCTTCTAGTCAAGACTATTGATGCCACTTCCTTCAAGACGTGCTTTCCTGCTACCTCTCTTCGCTCTCGGACGTTCCCAATGGGTTTTACCCCACTCCGATTCTGAGCATAGTTGTCTGTGTGATACACCGATTTTCACATACAAATAATTTTAGTATATAAGCGTGAATTTTGTAATATATCGTTACTGACGAGCGGATTGTTGCCCGCAAAACAACGTTGACCACAATAATTTAATTATTTGTAAGTGTGTACATAACTTTTAATTTTTATTGTAATTTGTTTAATTATTGGTTTACAAAACGTGTGTATTGAATTCTCATTAGATTCCTGAAGAGGGACATAGTCAAAAATGTCCGAAACGTTGAATAAAAGATCAAATTCATAAAAAAGGTGTTTGTTATTAATACCTTTGACCTTGGTAGAAGATTGGCCATAAGCTGCAGATTTGTCAAAAAATAACATAGTTATTTCTACACTTAAAATATAGAATACGAATATTCTTTTTTGAATATTCATTCCTGCTCTTGCGCCTCCCAACGGAATGTGCGTGAAGTCAACGGAATTCGGTAAACCAAATACCAAACGATACTCGGTTACTGTTTATGCACAGTCGCCCTATCGCCCGGCAGTCAAAGCTGTTGTGTTACCTTCTATTATCTATTGTCTTTGATCTTTGTTGCTATAAAAATAGGTATGTCATAATCTGTTTATTGTATAGTATTAACTTCAAAATGGTGCTTTTAATTAAATATAAATATTCAGTTAAGTGGTTTTTCCGGGCACAGGTGCAGTTAAGTGGTTATGCACTTAGCTGATATTTGCTCTTTGAACGCGTTTCAGATTTTCGGACCAAGTCTACATAAAAAAGGATAGTTAGAAGGTATAAATTCCAGTGCTAACTCAATTTTGACAAAAAGTCAGTTAAGTCGTTATTCCTGGAGGACATAGAATATAGTTCTATTATATTATAAGTATTATTAAAATGTTAGTAAAGTAGTTAGTAAATGTTCGCTTAAGATTATGAACGTTTCTATCAACAGATACACAAAACAAGAATTTCTTCTCAACGAAATGATTGATTGGCGTGAGATCCATTTAAACTTCACGTTCAATTGACCGAAAATAAAGTGAAAGGTTTTGTTACGATACAATTAGCCGTCATGCTCAAGAAAGAGTGAAACAAATGGAACTTCGATGCTCATTAGGAAGCTCTTGTAGCTAATTGTATAAAATGCAATAACGTGAATTTTGATCGGAAAACATATATATATAAATAACACACATCAATAATATCTATATCTATATAAGTATAAAAGATATTGACTTTAAATTAAAAAATTATTGCGGATTGATATTCATGAGCGTGTACAGAATAAGTCCATACTTACAAGGAGAGTGTCACACATATGGGAAAATAATTATGACGGGGCTTTGAGAGTTGATTTCTGACATCGAAAAGAGAAGCCCAGGTCATCACTCTGCAAGTACTTAGATTACAGAAAAAAGCGCCAATTTGAGCTTTAGTAATATTAGCTCAGAAAAATATCAGCTATCAAGATAGTGTAAAAAATTGAGTAAAAATATCTCTGGAAAAATTGTTAAGAAGAAGGAAAATTTTCAATCATTTTTTACTCTATTTTTGATTGCTAATGTTTTCCTGATAAATCAACATTTTTTTATCAACTAAAGCTTAAATTAAAGATTTTTCGCCTATTTTGATATTTTTTTCTGCTCATTTCTGAAACGTAAGTACTTGCAGAGAGTGATAATCAATAAAAGACATATCATTTTTCAACAAAATGAAGCATACTTGTAATTAGATGGCTCATATCTTGAGAAAAAAGGCCAATTGGAACGAATTACAGGGATTGAGCTTTGTTTTTCAATGCCAGAAATCTGGCACATGTGTGATACTCTTCTTGTTAGTTGGTAGGATCCGGTGTCTGATTCTTGATTCAGCGGCCCGCGTTCAAGTTCAGATCCCTCATTAGGCACGACCGCTACTCGGGAGAGCCTTATAATTTCACCAGTGTGAAAATTGTAAGAATTCAAATACCGAAAATTTAATGTGTAAATCATTTTCCACCCAGAATGAGTGCGTTTTGAGCGTTTTCTGTGATTTATGTATGTCTGTACGTTCGTACATAATCAAGTTTCCAGATTATCTCAATTCATTTTTGATCGATTTCGTCGGAATTCCGGGAAAAGACTCCTCTAATTATACCTAAGTGATGGTTTTTTATTACAAATCAATCTACAACTAATATTATAGTGATCCTTAAAACAAAAAAAAAAAAGACATCGACTCCTTTCTGCCACCCCAACTAAAGCAGCTATAAAAATGGCCTTACGAATGTACTTTAATTTCGTAGTATACGCGGCCCTTAATTCCCTTCCCGTGAAAATAGTTGCTCGGCGTTTTTCGCCTCCCCGCGATCGATACAAGTTCGCATTTAGACCAGAACCCCTGCAGCAGTCGTCGCCTGACTATACCATTTCATTACATAAACTGTGGGTGCTCCATGGGAAGCTCCGATAGAGCTTTTATTTCGCTGAGGAGTTTCTTCCTTCCGATTTTCCCTCTTGCCGCTGCAGTTATGAAAATAATATCCGTACTCATATTTGCGAAGTGTATCTACGTATATATATATATATATATATATATATATATATATATATATATATATATATATATATATATATATATATATATATATATATATATATATATATATATATATATATATATATATATATATATATATATATATATATATATATATATATATATATATATATATATATATATATATATATATATATATATATATATATATATATATATATATATATATATATATATATATATATATATATATATATATATATATATATATATATATATATATATATATATATATATATATATATATATATATATATATATATATATATATATATATATATATATATATACACACGTACGCATGAGCTCTCGTTCTAATACGCGGGGAAAATCGCTCGCGTATCTCTTTCGTCGCTGGTAATAGGGAAGAGTCCTCTTCCCCGGAGGTCGCGTCCTAATATTCGGGCAAAACAAAAGCGCGCCGCTGGGATGGGAGGGTAGAGAGAGAGAGAAAGAGAGAGAGAGGGGGGGGGGAGAGAACTGGGGCCAGTGTCTTTCCGCCGTGTGCGGGTTACATTGTCCGGGCGAAACAGTTGTACCTATCGCGGGTGCAGCAGCAGCAGCAGCGGACCACCGCAGCTCTCGCTCGCCCGGCGCATGAATATTCTAGATTTGAAGTGCGGGCACAAAGAAGCGGCGGCTGCGAGCTGCGGCGAAAGCGTTGCCCAGAATATGCGCTATAATTATTTATTCATTTTACGCGCCTTTATTTATATTGTGCAGCGCGTATTTTTGTTAGTTTAATTATTATATATACATATAGTTGCTGATGATCGATTTATTTGGGTTTTTTTCCCCTATTGTAGCGTATGGAAAAAGTTTCGATGATGCCAGAAAATTCTCGAGCTATTATTGAATTTCTATATGAGGTAAAAAGTACGAAACAAAATTTAGCTTTTCATGGAAAAATTAATTACCGTACCGTTCAGCCGAGATAAATCGCCGCAATCCAATGCTCATCTCGTCCCCTAAATTCAACGCTCAGGCGCACACACAATACCATTAAAGTTTAAATGAAAAAAAAAAAAGAAAAACAGATGCTTCCTCTCTTGCGTCCGGCTATATCACCGCCTTAATTATCGGCAAAATAACTATCGGGCTCGAAAAAAACTATCCCGTTACGCCCTCGTCGGCGATATTTAAGGATTAAACCGCCCTTGCGCACACATCTCGCTTGCTCGCTCGCGCTATTACCCGCCCCTGGGGGCAAGGGAGGGAAAAAACAAAGGAGAGGAGAATTGAAAGTACAACGGGCCGTGAAAAAGCCGGACGTCGAGCGCGCGGTTTCCATTCAGCGCGCTTAGAATTAACATTTTCCCGATTCCACGCTCGCGCGCCGTCTTGCGCACCCGGTCGTCTTGTGCAGCAGCAGCAGCAGCTTTGCGGCGGCCGGAGCTAGCCTTTTCAACGGGAGTCTCGTTTTTCAGTATATACAGCGGGAATTTGTACGTGTGCGTGTGGAAGGCTCAGAGAAAGCGAAGAGGGAGAGAGGTTCTCTAGCGAAAGAGTTCGTCTGTGTTTGGTGTATATAGGGTGCGTGTAGGGTCGGATCCTTGCGGTCGGCAGACGCATGCGGCTGGTGTATAGGATTTCCTGTAGCCATATGCCGCATATACTTTTTCTTAAAGTTAGATAATTCCTCAAAGTTTTCTCTTTGTATATTTCAGATATAAAATCTCTCGTTTATATTCCTGCAATTTTCATTTTTCGTTTACAAAATAGCGTATATTTCTAAAGCAGTATTTTATTTCATTTAAAGCTTATCTGTCGACTATAGTCATCGTATAACGAAGGACCAAAGTCAATACGAATAAACACGAATCACCTCCTTACTTTTTATCCTAATACATAACAATCCCGAGAAGCTGCATCAAAACTCCCGAACGACACTTCCACCTTCTGCCTGCCCGCAGTCCCCATCTTACTCACCAATAATTCACAAAACTACCGCGACAATTATCCACTTCCTCCTCGTATTACTGGCATTCCGCGCGAAGGAGACAGTATTACACTCTGCAGCAGTGCAAGACGCGAGCGTAATAGTTAAAGTTAGACGGTTAAACGGCGCCCGTCCAATCAGCGAGCATCGACGCTCCGCACGTATAGACACACACACAGCTGGGCTGCGTGCGCTTCTCTCGCGAAAGAGATACCTCGGTATTTGCATAGATACCGCGCGGCGTATACCTGCGGGGCTCGTAGCGCGCAGACTCGATTGTTATTTTCTTTGGCTCCCGCGATAAAGGCCGGAGTAAAGCGCGCCCCCAAGCGTATGCATGATTATAGTTTCGGCAGAGACGCGGCTCGTGGGGAGCGGGCGAGTCTTTAGGGGAAATTGCACGGCGGCTGATACAAATGAGAAAGGAGCGGGCAAGGAGGGGACTGAACTCTTTTTTTTGCAATTTTTCGGCATTGCAGAGTATTCTCGAGGATAATAAGGTAAATTTACCAATCATTGGACATCTTAAGAGCTTAGAGTTAGGTCGTAAAGAATTAGACGTATAAGAAAACTACTAAATCTTAAACAACCACTATGTAATATGGTAAATCATTCTTTAAATTATCAAAAAAACATTTTAAAACCATATTTTGTATTGGTATCTTAATAAATTAATCAAATAACAACGAGTATCAATGCACCAGTAATGGCCACTGTAGGAAAAAACTGATCCTAGTATCCCAAAATGTCGCTTCAATACTGGGCCTCCTTACTGACAATACTGTACACAATATTTTTTGATCTGAAATATGTGATAAATTTTTAATTGTCAACTTACATAATACTTGAATAAATAGTTGCTAACGTATCTTTTCGTGTATATGTGGCCACTTTTTGGACTGTAATTATCTTTAATCTTTAGGTGAAAGTACCAGTAAGTGGACGCCGAAGTATAGATATCATCAAAAATTTTAATTCATGTTCATGAAGTATAAACCAAACAACGCAACCCGTTGTTAGTTACTAGAATCCATATATCTTGATTAGATTTTAAAAAGAAAATTAAGTTTATGTGGCTACTTATTGTTACACGATTTTTGATGGCCAAGTATTGGGACTTTTACCTTATTATTTTAAAAGTTGATGACGGCGACAAAGCAGAATTTTGCAATTGAGGGTGTATGCAAGAGAGCGCGCAATTGTAAATTATGTTCGAGGCATGATTTACACGTTTTTTAGCTTTTTACTTCCTCATTGGGAAATACACGACTGTTTCGAAGTGGTCATAAATTCGAAAATTGCGAGTATTTTTTAGATTGCGACTAGTTTCCTATTTAACGGAAGGAGATGGTCCGAAATTTTTCTTTCCAAGCACGGAATGCATCTATTTGCGTTTATATTGCAAAAGAATCATTGGTAATTTTTATTTTATAGCCAAGTGCTCGGTCAGCTAAAAATGAATTCATTCTTAAGTATACGTTAATTTTTTAATAATTAATCTGGCAGTATTTTAATTATTAACAACAATATCCAATGATTTTTTTGTTAAATTTGACTTTGAAATGCTCATGAATTGTATTTTGCTCATCTAATTTTATATTACAGGAAAGTATTTCTTGTGATGATACTCGTAGTAATTACATACTACGTTTTCCTTATTGACAAGAACAACTTCATTATTAAGCTTTCAAAACGATTTTGATTTCATTTTAGAGTTAGATGTATATATATTGCAAGCCTCGTTTTGTCAAATCTATTAATGTGATTAAAAAGTTTATTATTCATCATAATATAAAGGTAGACTGATAAACTTAATCTATTACTTCTGGCACTATAGATTGCTAAATAAAAGAACCATTAAGTAGCATATTTCTTTTTAAACAACGTGAACAATCAAGTTAACCATATTTGTTACTTATAACAATGAAAAAATGAGATTATGGTATTAAGTTAAGATTCATAATCCATAATTATTAGCATCGTATATAAAAACATTTGCAGACGTTTCTTATCTATCAAGAATTTGAAGTTGTAACAGTTGTAAGCTTTGGGATTTAGTTAATATTTTCAGATATATAAAGAGCGAATTATTATTTCTCTGGACAATAATTAATAATAATTAATAATCAATTATTATATTTTAATTCATAATTATTTCTTTTAATTTGCAAGATAATTACAATGTAAGAGATTATTTCTTTGATTCAACTTACATTCAATTTTACGAAAATACTACATTTTTAAATTTTAATTAATTTATACATTAAATGCAAAAGTTGTAATTTCGTATCATTTTATTAATTTAATTAGATAACTATTTATGAAATCATAATATATATATATATATATATATATATATATATATATATATAAAAATTCTTGTTGTTAAGGATTTTACATACAATCTCTCGTTAAGGTGATAATAGGATTTTTTTATTTTTATTATATATATATATATATATATATATATATATATATATATATATATATATATATATATATATATATATATATATATATATATATATATATATATATATATATATATATATATATATATATATATATATATATATATATATATATATATATATATATATATATATATATATATATATATATATATATATATATATATATATATATATATATATATATATATATATATATATATATATATATATATATACATATATATATATATATATATATATATATATATATATATATATATATATATATATATATATATATATATATATATATATATATAAATATAAATATATATATATATATAAATATATATATATATTAATAAAAATAAAAATCCTATTATCACCTTAACGAGAGATTGTATGTAAAATCCTTAACAACAAGAATTTTTTGTAAAGAGGCAATTAAACCTAGGTCATCATAATGTCACGATAACTGTAAATGTATATTAATTTACATTTAAAAACTTATTATTATAATTATGGTAGCAGAGTGAAGTTGCATAAATCAGGTGATATTTCGAAGCAGCAAAATTTACGTTTCCACCATAAATCCACATTCTTCAGAGCCGAAAATCCATTACCATCACGACCGATTTGCCTCCATTCATTTCACCCACCTTACAAGTTTCACTCGTCGAATTCCAGCAGCTTAATTGCTGCAGCACGAAACAAAGTATTACCTATTTGTCTAATTTTATCGACGTATAGCCAGAGAGATAGCGTCGCCTCCGGTCATTAGATCTCTCACGTGTGGAAGCGCGCGTGCGGAGTCCCCCGCTTATTATACTTATACTTACGCGCGCACGCCGATTGCCGTACGCACGAGTTTTCCGCGCGCGCGTGGGGATCGAGGCGTCGCGGAGCGTATTTATACAGAGAGCGCAGGTGTGCACCGGCTAGTATTTAGTTCCAGTGCGAGTGGACACGAGCGAGTCTTTTTGTCGTTGTTGTTGTGTGGTTGTTGTTCTTGTGCCTTCGACATGTACAGCCTACCGTCGAGAACTTACAATAATCGCGGGGCTTTCTACGCGGGCATTGCTGGAGGTACGGAATGGTCAAAGTGCTGTTTACTGGAATCGCTGTGTGTTGTGTGGTTTGCCGTTATATATTTCACGTGGTCGATGATTGAGGATGGTGATTATAGGGTTTTCGGAGCTGACGAATCAAGTGTGGAATAGTTTTGGAAAGGTTTTAGGAGTACCTTGACGAGGCATGAATCAGTAGAATAGGAAAGACTTTGAATAGCTGTAGTATTTACGAATAGAGGTTTTTATTTTACTGCAATTGTATTTTAGTACGAAAATTGTTTGAGCAAATTTTTTATCTGTTTAAGTAGGTCATGATTTTTTGAAAATGAAACCTGATAACATTTAAAATTTTTATCACTGTAGAAGAATAATTATCAGAGCAATTTTAATCAGAATAAATATAATCCAAAGCAATTAGTCTAGACCGGGAAAGTGTCGCAATTTGTGTGCTTGAATTTATTTGTGTGCTTTATACGCATTTTATACGGAATGCACGCAAATAGGTTTAGACACACAAATCGGGACACTTCTTATCTTTACAGTGTTATTTCTTTACATTATTGTATTTTTTAACATTTCATCATTGGGAATATATAATACACAGAGTTTAACGATATTTATAGGTTGCACACGGAATAGACGGTATCTTTAGATTCTTATTAAATACATTCACAGAAGAAGAATCAGCAGTTGCATTGAGTGAAAGATAGCGTCATATGCTATTTTGCATTTTTCTATATTACACGGAAAGAAAAAAATTGTAAAGGTAATTAGGTAACAAGAAAAACAGTTGTCAGGTATAAGTTTTGATTCGTTGAAAATGGACCATCATATTATTTGTTGTGATAAATTGATTAAACGATAAAAAGCAAATGATAGAATTCAAGTAGTTTGTGTATTCAATCAAATTGTTGAGCTTGGTTGCTCAATCGGTTAAATAGGCGATTCTTATACGAGGCGCAGCCCCGGGTTCGATTTTCATCTCCGGTCGTCTACCACTGACCTTATAGTGTAATGGTGTAATGTTAAGTAATATGCCAATGAACCTCTTTGTGTCGTCCTGTTTACGTCTCAAATGTATCTTACAAGGGCAAGTATGCTCGTGTAATAAAAAATAAAAATATATAAATGGTCACGGAAAGAAGTCTCTTGGTAACATTTACGAACTTATTGATTCTAGTAACCACTTCTATGATAGAATTCTTTATTATATCCTAGGCATTAATTAGCTATTTACTACTTAAAATGCGGTTCATTTTTACCTGCCTGTTAGTTAGATTCGCTACTTAAAATTCTATGCTTTTTATCCGATAAGTGGTAAAGATATGCTGAAACGAGATTTCGTGGCGTTGGTTATAAAAATAATATTTTGCTGTCTCATAGAGGAAGCGGTAAAAAAAATTTCGAGACAAAAAATGTTTAAAACATGGTTTAAGGCGTTTTACACTCAAATTCGTCAATTTTGAAAAAAACTCTTTTCTTATATGTATGTGTGTGTGCGTGTGCTTGTGTGTATGTGCAGATGCAGAGCTAATATTTTTTAATTTTATGAAAATATATCTAAAAGGGCTTTCAATTGACTAGATGTTCTTTTTCTGAAATTCTAATAATCCACAGTCTGTCGTTTGTTATTCATGAAAATGCCATCAAAATTTAGATTAAGAGTATACTTCATCTGAAAACAGCAATTTATTTAACAATTGCAATCAAATTAAAAATGTTATACTGTTAAATACTATTGTTTAGATTGTCGTCATTTTATAAGAGTTATATATCGATATCTTTATTGTATTAAATTCCGATAAAAATTTGACTACTACTTATAATAAAAAAAGTTTATTCATTTACAATCCACATCAATTCAACTATTTAATTAAATTTTTAAACAAAACTCGAATGATGTTAGCTTTAAGAAATTATGTATCAATAGTTTGATAAGTAATTGCATCGATTAGGTAGCATCTCCGCACTATATTAATACCCATAACTTATCACAACTTCGTTACTGTTTTAGCATGCCTAAATGGAATAGCAGTGGGTACTCTGGCCGGCTGGCCACAGGCCGCCATACCCCAGCTTGTAGCACCATCGCCGGGATTTGGTCCAGCCTATACGGACTCGGAAGTTTCCTGGATCGCAAGCATTTTCTTTCTGGGTATGCTGACGGGGGGCTTCACATCGTTGGGCGTCGTCAGCGCGTTTGGAAAACGAAAGCTGTTCCTCTTGGCTACATTTCCCTTCATCGTTGGCTGGTCTACGACTGTTATAGCTGATACCTTTTGGGTAAGAAGTAGTACAGTTACCTCGAGTGCTTGAGATGGACGATTTATCTTTATTTTTTTTGCATTGGTTCATAGCGCCTAATATTATTTTTCGGCTCATCTGTTATTGATTATTTGTTAAATATTTTAGACAAAGTTAGAATTTCTGTATTGTCTTTCGTTTAACATACTGGTTGAGCTATTTATTTCAATGTTTTAGTTTTTAATTTTGATCGAAATCCTTTTTAATGATTTTCATTCGTGAAATTAAATATTAAATACAATGTAACGAAACAGTACTTTAATAAATTACCAGCGTAATTTTTAGTCTTTAATTTGCCGGAAGTAATTGAATGATAATCATGTGATAGCACTTATCTACTCAAAGATAATACTATTTATATTTTAAAATGTACTGTAACTGCCTTAAAATTATTTAATAATTTGTAAGACTACAGAGGACGACACAAATTATACTTTACCAATTAAATTTATTTAATAATTTACATTAATGCTGCATATAATTTGTAGCGGAATGTATATTTGCCTAGAAAAACGATGAATGATAAATTCATTACTTTTAACTTTAGATTATTAATATGAATTGAATCTAAAAAAGATTGTATACAAAAATTTATGTTGGTTATTTTGAATTTTATGGCATTTTGAATCTCCACGAATGAGTGCCAGTGATATACGATTAAGTTTCCATAGAGCCGTGAGACCTGCACAGATGTAGAACTTCTGATTTCTGTAACCACGCGCGTGGCTTTGGCAGTTTACCAAATAATGGCGTATCCGCGCGCTCTCCTATATAAAGGCCATTACTTAATACGTATATACATGTATCATCTGATACACGTGTGCTGAAATTCAATTTCAATCTGCAAATTCAAGCGCGCATGCACGCGCATCGGCTGTTACCTGATATCAGTTAATTAGACGGCAAAATGTTTTCATCCGAAAGTTTTTTCAACCGAGAGAATCCGGCAATTTCCTTTTATTTTGGTTTATTTTTTGTTAGAGAATTTAGCCCATATCGGCTACATAGGATATATAACGAAAGGGGAGTAGCGAAGTATCTCGATACAGTCCCATTTATTTTTAATTTTTTTTTTGCTGCGTGGGCGGAAATTTACTCATCTCGAGAATAACTATTGCTTTTTTCATTTTTGTTTTAGTTTCACAGCAATTTTTTTTTTAAATTACTAGTATCGAGACTATTATTTTTTTAAAAGATTTTTATTAATATTAAATTTAGCTTATTTAATAATAATCGCTAAACATTTTAATAGTAAAACATATGTTTATAGTATATAAATAAAATATGAATTCTAGTCAATACAACTGCACCCTGCATTTCACTTGAAGCCAGTTGTCACATATATCTACGAACAATCGATAAGATTGTCGTTTAATGGTTCCCCCGACTTTTCCATGATTGCAGAAATTCGTATTAGCTCGAATCATCCTGGGCGTGAGCGGCGGCATGATGTGCCATCAGACGGAGATGTACCTCTCAGAGATCGCACCCCCGCGTCTGCGTAGCGCCATGTCCGTCGTCCTCTGCGTGTGCGTGCACACGGGTGTCCTGCTGAGCTTCGCTGTCGGTCCCCTACTAACGATCAGCGCCTCGGCTGCGCTCTACTTGGCCTTGGGTCTGATACTCGCGGGCCTTTACGTGTCTGTTGTGCCCGAGACGCCATTCTGGCTGATCCGGGAGGGAAAGCTCGAGGAAGCCCTCGACATTCTGAGACGGCTCCGGGGCACGTGCGATGTGCACCTCGAGTTCGACGACATTGTGGAGTTCGTGGAGGCGAGCAGGAGAATCGGCGTCAAGACTGAGAGGGGCTTTGCTTATCTGAAGAAAGTGGTAGGCGATAGGGCTAACAGGAAAGCTATGCTGCTGGTCGCGTTGCTTACAACAGGTGAGCTCAAGTTTTTTTTTTTTTTTTTGCACTAACTTTACATGTATATATAATGCTTGAAACAGGACAAAAAATGATTGCCCCCAATGTATGTTGCTAATCAAGTTCCATAAGACATAGTTTCATATCCAATGTTGAAATCTTTTATTTTGACAATTCACACAAACGCGTATTTGAAAATCTTATTTCAATTAAAACACAATATAAATTTTTCAAAGTGTATTCGAAATGTTTGCGCGTGGATTTCGAGGAATGCATCTATTTCTATCGAAAGGAACGCAGCCAAAATTAATCCAATACAAAATATACGCGTGTATATATAGAGCTGGAACTACTCTATTATGTATAATAAAATCAATAGCGTTACAGTATAAATGTTTTGTTTGAAGTCGAACGCTCGGGAAATTCTATATCGGCTATACATATCTTCAAAATGAAGTCTTGCATTTCTCCTCGGTTATATAAAAATTTAAGAAAACTCGCTTTCACCAAAAGCTCTGTGTAGAATTAGTAACAGTTGTTGTAGCAATAATAATACTACAACCTTATATACGTATATGTAGCAAACAAACAAATACATATTTAACTTCAGCAAGAATTTAGAATGATCAGATAAAAATTTGATTTTCTTTTATTTTTGAAACTTTTATCACACATCGATTACCGAAGCGCTTTCGAGGGGAAATTTTTGAAAAGTAAATGTTCTCGTCAAAATAAAAAACTAAAAATAAAAATGAAAAAAGTCCGATAACCATGAGTGCCAGGAGGCATAGCGCAATATGTAAGAGGCATTCCAGAGGCGATAATCGCAAACCTCACTGTTAACAGCTCAGCAATTCTCGGGCATGGCCGCGATGCAATCGTACGCCCAGCTGACATTCGAGCGCGCGGTCACGATGATCCCGGGCCGCTACGTGTCCCTGCTGCTCGGCGTCGTCGAGCTCAGCTGCACCTTCGTGAGCGGCTGGGCAGTGGATCGTGTGGGCCGTCGGCCCCTGGTCGCCGCGAGCTCCATCACTTGCGCCGGCTGCATGGCCCTGCTGGGCCTCTACTTTCACGGCTACCTCGGCCACGGGGACAGTGCCGACAACGGTGCTTTGCCCATCGCCTGCATCGTCATGTTCGCGCTAGCGTTCGGCTTGGGACTGGGGACGATGTCGACCGTCGTGGCGGCCGAGTGCCTGTCGATGGAGGCGAGAAACATCGGCGCCGCCATGCAGAATACCACTCTTTGCATCTCGATTTTTGTCATCACGAAGCTGTGGCCGGTAAGTGCGATTTCACGTTTTTACATTTATTATACACGAATGAGAGCGAAATAGACGCTAATTGGCTCTTATAGTCCGCTGAAGTTCATGAATCGAGGGTAATTTTATGACATTAAAGTTCGAGTGCCTTGCGCTCTTTGGGATGCGCCTATAAAAAGAAACGCAATTAATTAGTCTGAGCTCTATATAACTGACTTTCTTGGGATTTGATTAAACTGTATTTTATTTCATGTAATATAATATAAATGCCGGTACAAGTTTCAACTTGAAAATCAAATTACAGAGTAAATTTTATCTTTTACAATACAACATGAATAACCAGTCAATTGTTAGGTCACCCGATATCAAGCGAATTTTAAGATCAACGATATTTTAAGGATCAATTGTCGCAATATCTATGCCCATGCTTTAATAAAATAATTTCTACCGGACTTTTTAGATTTTTTTTTATATATTCTATTAGCAATAATTCACATTATATATCGGTTCTATATAAGTATATACTGCACATGAAGATATGGTTACCAAAAATAGTATATTACTGGTTCAACACATAAGTGTTTAACGAATAGCCGTGTAAAATATTGTATATTTCCATTTTTTAATAATGACTTTTTCGATTTTCGTAAATACGCGCGGCATTCGATTAGTCACTGAAATGTTCATGAAATAAACATATTCGCAATACGCGTATGCGCGTTGCTATTAGTCACAAGTAACCTAACACGTGTTACATCCAGATAATACTATATTCATGTGCCTATAGACATGTGCACGCAAAAAAGAAGAAAGAGAACGCCCTACTTTATACAACCTCATTTATCAACACGTCTATAGCAAGAACAGCTAATTATTTTATCCTCCTTTGCGCCCCGAACAGGTGATCGGCTCGACGTACGGCCGCGAGTATTCGTTCTGGACAGCGGCGATCATCACCGGTGCGCACGCCGTCGTCCTGCTGATATTACTGCCGGAGACCCGGGGCCGCTCGCTCACCGAGATCCAGGCTCTGCTATCGGGCACGCCGACGATGCTGCCGGCCAAGCCCGCGACCCACGCCCTGTTGACGACGACGAAGAACGCCTTCAACGGTGAAGCAGCGTGAGCCTGCCAAAAGAAGATTTGCGTGCTCCTGCGGTTCTTGACATTGAGTGCTTGTGTTCAACGTGCTGTGCGCGTTTAAATGAGATTTTCATCATGTGTGACGTGCGTATTTATTGAGTAAGACCAAGTTTCACACTTGCTCTCTTTCTCTTGTCTACCTGTGGTTTGTTTCATCTGATCGATAATACGACTCCATAGCATGCTGCGTGATTCTGCGTGATATTATCAAACTAGACTGCGATGTTAATCTTAATGTTAATTTTTTATACATGACCCAATTGTTTTATAATACGAACGTATGAAAACCAAAAATCATGATTAACATTAAAATAAATACTTTATTTTCAAAATAAATTGACGTTCAATTTTTTTTAGCATTAAAAAATGGTATGTCGGAATATCTCACCTAAAGTCAAAAATATATATATATATTTCAACTGTCTTTCCTGAAACTTTATCACACATGTCAGCATATTTTTAAAGAAGGCATTTAATATTAATTGCGAATGATTGACTTTAAATGGGTTTGTTTTTTATTTTTTAGTTTTATTAGGTAATTATTGAGGAAAGCTGTTATTTTGAATATTCAATTTATTTTTATCAATTTTAAAATATAGAAAAAAAATTATTTTTTTACTTATTATACAAACAATGTAAAGAGCTCCTCGTTTAAAAGCTTCTCGTTTATGCCGGTATATGTCGGAATTGGATCTTTACAGTCAAGCCTATAATGGTCACATCTAACACTTTCTAAGAATTGATAAAAACAACCTTTTATTTTATCAACCAATTAGTTATTTTTAAAGTAATTTATTTTGGAAAAAACTTATTTAGCTTCTTAAAGAAGACGGCCTATTCATGATTATTTTTTGTTCCAAATGTTAATTTTCATCCACAACAACAAATGCTGAAGTTGGAAAAGCTATAGGGTAAGTATCGGCCCACTCTCAGCGTATTTTTTAAGTACACATGACGTGTTTTGTAAATATTTGTGATCAAACTACGCATAATTTATTACTGCGTTTTATCTATGGGTAAAAGTTGAAATTAACTGATATTGTTATTTGAAATAAAGTCAAAATGATATTAAAGTATGCTTTTTAAGCAGGAAACAATTTTCAAATATTGTGGATGTAATTACATTTAACATCAGAATTAGAAGAGAATGCATACCTATTCACAGAAACGTTTGCACTGTAAGTATCGGCTTTTTCGCTGATCGCTTGTTATCAGTATAGCTGTAATGGTTCTAATGTACACATAAATGTCACATAGTTGAGTTAAACGCGTAAATAAATCAATTTGAGGTAATTAACATGTTTATGCGAAAAATAATTTCTTTTCCTCGTCGTCGCGTCTATATTATCAGCAAGCATTTAATTTCATACAAAAAAAAGTATACTTTTTATCAGGTCCGAAAGTTCGCTTTATGCATACAATATCTACGAAACGATGTACCGTGCGCGCTCTTAAAATTATAACGAGCCAGAACGCGCGACTGGCTTGCTCCGGAAGGCAGGCCATTCCCCGTCTACTTGCGGTGTGGTGGTCCCGGATTCGTGGAATCCCAAGCAGTCCGGATCGCCTGGATCGTCTACCTGAGAATGTCAGCCGGGTGGCTATGAGCGCGCGCGATGTTGCCTCCGTACGTCGATGCTCGATCCATCGATAAGCGTGTGTAGCTTTCGCCCTTTTGACCGAGCAAACTCGTTAGTGCTTCTTACGACAAATTTAAAGTATATGTCTTCTTATAAGTTTCGCTTTTTACGATAATCAATGGTTATCTGATTTTCAACTGTATTTCTGTAAGCATGTTAAATTCACGGGCTCTAGTTATAGAGTTTTAATTTCATGATAGTAATAGCAAACTGTTATAATTATCAACTGACTATAGTTGACAAAAATCACCAGAAATCATCTTACATAACTTTGACTACAAAATCAACCCCTTCCATAGAAGAGTACTAAAGTTCAATACCAGGCCCCGCGTTTGGCAAGAGATATAGGAAAGTTATATGCGACGCCTCTCCACAACCAACTTTGCTAGCCACGATCTCCCAACCATACACCAAACGCAAACTGCGACTTGTCTTCGAAAATACGTAGATAACAGATCCCCACCCGATCCCACGTACATCTATACATTCCCACGTAACAACCGAATACGTAGTATATATACGTACTCACCATCATGTAGTCTGGCAAAGCTTCGCTCGACGGCGCTGAAAATCGCACGGACGTACGTGTCACGGGCGTACCGCAAGATCGCGCTTGTTATCGGCAGTTAGCAGCTGCGGACGAACGAACGAACCAACGAACCAACGAACGAATGAACGCTAGCCGAACAATATTGCCGGTCTGCACAGCGACGTGACTCTCGGCCGTATTTGCAGCGCGATTATTTGTACCAATTGTCCCGCCATGGTTCGCCCCCCCCCCCTCTATCTCTCTCTCTCGTCCTCTATATCTGCGCGCATCACGCATACGTTCCGGTCGTTCGCGGCCTGTAAATGTGGAGGTGCGTAATGGAGGATGTAAATGAGAGAAAATTTGCCGCCATCAGGGAAAGGCCTGCGCGTGATTTCAGTTTTATGGAGATAAAATTTACTGCAAATAAGTTTACCTTTTATTTGTTAGATCCAAATTTCAATATAATGAAATTCAAATAAAATTGAGGGACGAGTTAGTAAACTTTAAATTAAAATTTAAATCTCAAAATAATGCAAAGTTTCCCTTTCATATATAAATGCAATATCAGCAAATCCCGCAACTTTTTCATGCGAAAGCTTCAATACCATCTTCTATTTACAGCTCAAAAGTACCTTATTTAAATAGAAAGTCAGAACTGTACCTTTAAGCGCCATTGGATTGAGACGTCGGAGTTTAGTCGCGTGTACGATAGCAGCGTGAGGCGCTCCCACCTCGTTTCTGATCATCGTTTATCTCTGCCTTCCTCTATCGCTCTGTCTCCTGTATTGAGCAGCGAAGCGTCATTAAGCCGAGGCAAAAGATGCAGGTACGTACTTCAATCCTATGCGATTCCCGTTATATGCGCTGCAGAGAGAAGGCTTTGGCTCTAACCTCGGTTCAGTTGATCCTCCTTTGGACGGCATAGCGGCAACGCTCTTTGCCAACCGATACACACACGGGACATAAAGTGTTCCCCGCGACTGGCTACCGCGTCGCCCCGGCTAGTAGTATCGAGTTCGTATAACACGTGTGATGCGCATCCGGGGCACTTGAAGCGTGGCTCGAAGTGCTTTTTGAAAACAAAGTTACGAGTCAGCGATTTTTACGGGTTCTACTGTTTGCGAATATTCTGGTTTTACGGATATACCTGTACGTTTTATGAAGATAACATTTATAGACAGTCTATTTGAGTAAATTAATAAATATAACCAAATTATCAAATACTTGTATCCAAGTAAAGTACATACAAGTATATGTATTTTGACCCTTCGTTTTCATACATGCGAGCGCATGCGGTATCCACTGATCCATTCTGGAATGTTCGTCAAACATAAAAAACTACCGCATCTCTCATTCCACGTTACATCAATTTTCCAAACTTAATTTTTTATGCGATACCTCAAAATGTGTACATAACATTTGCCGAACGTATACCTCTATTCATAACATAAAAAAAATGGTTGGTTCCAGTAACTAAAAGATTGGGTACTGTAAGAATTGTGCATAATATCTGTCTCAATGTATCTTCTAACAACATTGACCCCACCACTCGGACCTGAAGTTACGTTGTCCATTGGCGTAGGCTTCTTGTAACGATATATGATGGGCAAATCCATAATACCGTGAACTATCGTGTGATTATTTGTTAAAAGTAATTCACTGCTGCTATTAGCCTGCCGTGCTAAGCACATAGAAACCAGGCTGGATCTAAAATCTTTAACGGAAACTAGAAAACAAGCCCTGTAATCCATATTAGTGTACAACGTATACGGCGCTATGCGGGGATGCATAAAACTGTCAAAAAAGGTTCCATTTTCAAAAAAGGTACCTTTTTTGACAGTTTTATGCATCCCCGCATAGCCCGGACAGTTTTATGCATCCCTTTTTCTAAGCCTCGTGCTTGGAATATTTAGTGATTTTTTTTTTTAAACTTAGATTTAACAGTATATCAATAAATAACTGTTTATAAAGAAGTTCTACAATTCAGGCTCAGTTATTTAAGATAAGAGAAGCTTCACTACACTCAGAAAGAGAAACACTGGCTTATACAAGAAGTAGAGGCAAGAGATATCAATCCTGTTGTACGAGTATAATCTGCTTATTTTAAAATATCATCTTTTAAATCTTCTTATATAGAAGATAGAGACCATCCTAGCTCTAACAGAATTATACCTTCTGGTCCAATGCTCTTATATCAGGCAATTTCTTTCTCCGAGTGCAGACTGTATTCAATAAAATGATCCGCAATAATACTAATCTGCTTAAAATAATGCAAACGTCTCATTCTTATCCAACCAAAGAACCAAGGGAATCCTTCACTTATACAATACCACCTACCACTTCTCTCATTGGTATATAAGTATTTTCCTCTATGTGGAGGCACGACGCCACCATCACTGCGCGAAATATTGCGGTTACGAGTATCGCGCGCGAGGAAAACACAGAGGCGTCTAGCTTTACTTTCATCACGTTATAAATCGCGTCTGTACAGGGGCAATTTAGTGCGGTTTTCGCGCGTGGCTTTGGCAGTTCACCAAATAACGGTGAGAGCAAGCGCGAGGCGCTTTGTGTCCCACCCCGCTTATAGGTGTGTGCGTGAGCACATTGAATCGTTATCACAGTTTTTATTTATGGTCTGGGTCTGGAAATCTAAATATGTTCAATGATTTTTCAGGCGTGCAGTAGATTTATTAACAGGAAGAGACAGAGTTAATTTCTGTAATTTCTGATTTGCTGCGTAAATTCCGACTTCTTTTAAAGGTACATATAGGTATTGGAAATTTCGTTTGCCATTATTTATTCGATTATCGTCCTTTTACTACTGCGGCTTTTCCTAATATTGTAATTTATCTCAATATTAATGATCAATATTGCAGTTAACTACATCCACTGAATTTGAATTTGATGAACTGCATTTTAAGAAATTTAATTTTATTGTGAAAGTAATCAGATAACAATGAACTAAATACATTATAATACAGACAACAATATTTCACTCATTGATTCAATCTAATCACCGTAGATTTACGTACGGAAGATAAAGCCGCAAATTTAATTCGCTACAGCGCGCTGCGAAACATGAAATATACACGCAAAATACGAGCGTTTCGACGAAATAAAATCAATTGTATTGCCATATAAATCCTGCCTTCGGAGTCAAATCCGCGGAAAATTCGTGTGTCGGGATCCAATGCATATAGACTGGCGAAATGTTGTCCTGGCTCTCTTTATGTATGCCTGACAACATATCCGAGTGGCGAGCATTCGTGGACTGAGAAAATGTTGTGACCAGTTATTTATATATTGTATGTCTGGCATTTGGCTATACCGCAGATATTGCTTATTTTTTTCCATCAATTTTATATAAAAAATAAATTATATTTATCAAGACTATTATTATTTGACAATATTTTAGTTATGTATTAAAACTTCGATGAATTCGTCAAATTATATATTTTCAATTCTAGGCTATTGCAATATGAGAGCTATTCAAGTTGCAATTTGAGACTGGCGCAGTTCCGGCGAGTCTCGGCGTCGTATCATTGCACACTCCACCGCCGAAACCATAACGTCTGGCAGGCAAACGGCTGACGCGCCCCGAATTTCTCCCGTCGCAATATCGCGCAATAGCCTGAGCTGTACGTCCGTATATATATATATATATATATATATATATATATATATATATATATATATATATATATATATGCGCATATGCCTCTTCACGCGCTCGATCGTCAACTGATAGCTTCTCTAGAAAGGGGTTGCGGCTTTTTTTTTTTTATAGAGGCGTATCAATTATAAGTGGTCTTTCTATTTGGTAGATTTTTTTATTTGGTATTTCCAAAGTAAATTTAATTGACTTTGGTATTTAAAAATTTCAACTTATACTGATGACTTTATGGTTTAAAAATTTGTCTTGAACTTATGTTATTTTTCCGTTATGCTATGAAGTCAGTAATTGCCGTAATTATATACTTTGTTACTAAAATAATGTTTTTTCTGCGTTTAGATCACTTTTTAAAAGCTATATATAAACTAAACTAAAAACTCGATTTACTCGAAATAATGAAATGTGGAGATAAGTGGTTATTCCTGGAAGTCACATATATATATATATATATATATATATATATATATATGTGACCCCTACAAGCTCCCGTGAGCGATAGTTCATATTTATCATGTATAGTTGCCGAAAAAACAATATAATTGCCATTGAGACTGGAAAAGCCACGTAACTCCACTGAAATTTTTGTTTACTCCCGGAATAACCACGTAATAAGTGAAAGTCGTTTTCTAAGACATAAACGCTATTTGGTCTAGTTACTATGGTAAAAAAATATGTTATTTAGATTAGTATTCATTAGTATTCATGTATTCATAGATGCAATATTTCATTCAATCTCATTTCTCTTGATTTAAAACACCGATGCGAAACTAAAAACTCGATTTACTCGAAATAATGAAATGTGGAGATAAGTGGTTATTCCTGGAAGTCACATATATATATATATATATATATATATATATATATATATATATATATATATATATATATATATATATATGTGACTTCCAGGAATAACCACTTAAATAATGAAATGTGGAGATAAGTGGTTATTCCTGGAAGTCACATATATATATATATATATATATATATATATATATATATATATATATATATATATATATATATATATATATATATATATATATGTGTGACTTCCAGGAATAACCACTTATCTCCACATTTCATTATTTCAGTAAATAATGAAATGTGGAGATAAGTGGTTATTCCTGGAAGTCACATATATATATATATATATATATATATATATATATATATATATATGTGACTTCCAGGAATAACCACTTATCTCCACATTTCATTATTTACTCGAAATAATGAAATGTGGAGATAAGTGGTTATTCCTGGAAGTCACACATATATATATATATATATATATATATATATATATATATATATATATATATATATATATATATATATATATATATATATGTGACTTCCAGGAATAACCACTTATCTCCACATTTCATTATTTCGAGTAAATCGAGTTTTTAGTTTCGCATCGGTGTTTTAAATCAAGAGAAATGAGATTGAATGAAATATTGCATCTATGAATACATGAATACTAATGAATACTAATCTAAATAACATATTTTTTTACCATAGTAACTAGACCAAATAGCGTTTATGTCTTAGAAAACGACTTTCACTTATTACGTGGTTATTCCGGGAGTAAACAAAAATTTCAGTGGAGTTACGTGGCTTTTCCAGTCTCAATGGCAATTATATTGTTTTTTCGGCAACTATACATGATAAATATGAACTATCGCTCACGGGAGCTTGTAGGGGCAAATGTTTGTACTCTTTCTAATACAGCTACCTTGCTATGGATACACTTGTAAGAAAAAGGAACGTCTGCCTCTTTTATTGGAAAAATGGAGTTGTATAGTTTTTCCAGGATATTGGGTGAAAAAATGTGGAGTTATATGGTTTTTTCGGGAATTATTCTTTAAAAAATGTGAAGTTATGTGCTTTTGCCGGGAGTTATTCTAAAAAAATGGAGATACGTAGTTATTCCGGGAAAATATTGAAAAGAATGGACATATAGCATTTTTCCTTGTGTTGATTCAAGATAACGAGTGCACTTTCGTAATTTCTGTCACTATTACATGATAGAGGACTGTTCGAAGATAAGAAATAAGACATAAAACCTATTTTGAAAAACACGTCATTTACGTGGTTTTTCCGGGAAGCCACAGATATATGTATGGAAATTTAACATGGGAAAAAGTATACAAAAAACGGTTACTGATAACTAACCAATATTAAGCTCCCAAAGGTGCCAACAAATTTTCCAAACGAAGCAAAATTTAAGTAGAAGAAAAGAGCTTAAATTTAATCTAAGAATCGTTCAAATCGACCGATTCTGTGCAAAGTTAAGTGGATTTGAAAATCGCGAAAAATGATAAAAAATGAGCTATTTTGCTTTCGTTTATTGTATGACCTATATAGAACGAGAAAAAATTTATTACAGAGATATGCATCCAAATTTTTAAAACATTTGTCTAACCTTCTAAGTGTAAATTTTCTCTAGAATTCCTCATATAAGTTTTCAAGGTTATTAGCACCGAAGATTATTATTCTTTACACAGCTTTTACGAAATTATAATTAGACAAACTATATTTATACAATTAATACAGTAATTGTGTGATTTCTATTTACTTATTTGAACCCAAATGTGTAAAAATGTACCATTTAAATTGTCAAAATCAAATTTTACAGTTTATTAAAGTAAAAAGGGAAGTTTTTATCTACATTTTGCATTTTGCAATTTTGATAATTTAACGACTTTACAGTTTTGACCATGATTAAAATATATATTTTTTACTTTACAAGGTGTAAAAGATTCTAATATTATTTCAAGAGTTAAAATTCATGAAATTGCTTTTTCCAGAAAAAGTTAGTTTCATTGAGTTACACTATTAATAAAGATTAAATTATTAAAGTTTATAAAACTATCCATTAATATATATATATCCAAAGGCGGAAGTCGGAAAAAACCGGAATCTGATGAAACATGGAGAAAATGTGAAATCGGAAACGGGACATAAAATTTTTCATTGCTTGATAACTCTAATATGAGAGCATCTATTTGCATGAAACTTTTTTTATACATAGTTACCAAAAATAGATCTTGTTTATACTTAATTGGAATAATATAAATGCGATTTAAAAACGCAGTGAATATTTCAAAATCTCGAGCACCCATTTCAATGTAAGAATAGCGCTGTCGACCCTCAGGCTTATTCTATACTTGCCTTCGGAGCGCTCCCGCGTTCTTTGATTACGTGTGCATAGTATGTACAACGTGACATATTATGCACATCGGCATAATATGTGGCGGATCGGGTTGCATCAAGCAATATGCGGACGACTCGAAAAAAGACGCGCACCGGCAGCTCAGAGGAAGAGCAACCGTCGCTAAAACGCCAAGTCATGCTGTCCCGTTTGTTTATCGAGTCGTCCTCCATTTATTTATTTACATGTGAGTTCTCACTCGTAACGAAAGATTAAAATAATCCCAATCATTGAAAAGATTAATTATTTGGTACATACACATATGTATATCCACACCAAGCCGACCTACATCTAACATCTTCGAATTACCTGACCGTCTGTCTACACGCAGACATACTCTACTCCCGGCGCTTGCTCGCAGACGCAGGAAAACCATTTCGGCGCTTATGTGGCGCGAAGATAGGCGCGCTCTCCCGCAGCGCGCAGTAAACTCCCTATTCTTGCGCTTGCGCGCCCCCGCAAATCGAATAAGTCGGGGCAAGTATTATGTAGCGGTTTGCGTCTATACACTTCTCCTTTTTCTGCTCCGAAACTCGATTCATCAATTTAACATTCGCCTTGTTCTCTCACGGATTTGCCCTCCTCTTTTCATTTTTCCCGTTTGATTTTTCCCAGCTCATTTTCCGCTTTTCATTTTACGGATCACGAGAAGCAACAAGTCCCTTCGAGCATTAAGGCGATGTGAAGTTCAAAATTAACCCACTTTCATTATTTAATAAATTAACATTCGGACGTTTATTTGGAAAAACAACAACGTCAGGCGCTTCGTATATGTAAATACTATGCTCAGAAATTTTTTTGCGTCATTCTATCAGCATTTCCACGAGATACGCCCGTTTCAAAACTAGATCCAAATTCTAAAAATAAAGTGGGCAGTCAGATCGTCCTTTGCTAACAAAGTTTTTTCCAGGTTTTAATTAAGTTTTTATTTCAGATTCTGCGGGGGTGATTATAAACAAGGGCAATCTGACTGTCATAAATATTAATTATTTTAATTTAATTTGTAAGACTGTAAGACCGATAGAAAAATTCTTATCAGTTGATAGTAAATTGCAGTCGACATAAGTAATATTTTTAACGATCTAAAAATAAAGATTCCTACTTACCGACATTGAGGTTTTTATTTAATTAAATAAGTTCTGAGTAGGTTTTTGGAAAAACAACAACATCAGGCGCTCCATATATGTAAATACTATACTCAAAATTTTTTTAGTGATTCTATTAATATTTCCAAAGATGTAGACATTCAAAAATTATGTCGGTATTTTACACTACCTTAAAAGCGGTAAGTAGATTCTGTTTCATCTCGTCGCAATTTGACGCACGTGTCAAATAAATCGCAGCTGCTGCAATTTTAACATCACATTGCCGAAGAAAAATGAACTTTCGACGTCCATCAACGTATACACGGCGAACCCTTTTATTCTTCCACTCCACGCGCGCATACATCCCCATCAGCGTTTGCGCAAAAAGCAGCGGCAGCGGCGGCAGGCGCTCGTGCCCGCCTGAATTAACGACGCCGTGGATGCGCATAATAGCCGGTCTTTTCTCTGCACTTCAACAGGTGATGGCTATCTCGCGCGAGCGCGGGTGTCCATTCTAAATGGGGACAGCCATCGCCATCCGACACACGTGCGATTCTCTCGGGTGATAATAGTAAATGAATGTCGTTCTCGCCGTTCGCGCGAAGGCCGCGTGGGTACATATATGTATAAAGTAGTTGCAGAAAATGCGAGTTCGTGCGCTATGCGATTTTTCAGCGCGATACTGGATGCAGGAGGATCTATTGTCGCGTGAAAAAACAGTCCGTGGGTTGGCAATTCGACGGTTCGTTAACGCTTGTTGGAATTTTCGATGTTTTATTCGATTGGGTGTAGTGAAGTAGTCGTTGCACGCCAATTGTTGACGTTGTAGAAATTGCTTTACCGTAACATTTCGAGAAAATATAAACATATTTTACCATTGCAAAATACCCTACATTTTTCAATATTTTTAACACTTTGAAATACTAAAACAAAGAATGAATATTCAGTGTTACGCTGCAGCCAAGCAAAAACCGTATCCGCATCGTTCCAAAGTGATTGTTAAACAGACTTCTTAATATCCTTCGGGAAAAATTTTTTTTTTCGACCACAGTATATAAAGTATACACTGCTGAATTATGAAGTTCAGACGAGTAGTGACAGCAGCAGCCGCGCTGACATGCCTCTCTACTACATTGATGCGAAAGAACGAGAGGAGTGAATTTTGGCGTCGCTAAAACGGAAAGTTTAACAGCCCCGGTGCCTTCTCAGGAAAAAATTTTTCAAGGGTCCGCCGCCGCCACGCGGGAATAATTTACTCGGCCTCTGCGCACGGGCAAGGAGCTCAAAGTAAAAACCTTTCAGATGCTCTCGAGGATAAAAGCGAGAGCGGCGAAGGTAGGTCTCGCCTCTTGTATCCGGGTAAAAGCTCGGATAAATTAACGATGACGCGCGGCAAAAAAAAAGGGAGAGGGAGATGGAGAAGAGTGGAAAATTTTTCCGACGCTGCGCGCTTGTTGTAATTCGGTTTAGGAGCTGTGCAAAAATTTTGTTGAACCAGAAGTGGTTTATGCAGAGTGGGACTCGGAATTTCTTGTACACCTGTGAAAAACTCACACCAAGTGAAAGATTTTATTGCAGTATTTTAGCTGTTGCTAGGGCAGGCAGGTGAGCTGCACACCTTTCTTTTTTTGTGTCCCTGTTCGGCCTTCTTTTAAAAGAGTGGCAAAAGCGTATCTGCTAGCTTTGGCGTGTTCCGTGCTATGATTTAACATACAATTTATCACAGGATGGTAATTAACCAATCAAATAACTGGAAACGAGTGAGATCAATCTTCAACTCATCGTTTTTTTAAGAGACGAATATATCTATTATTAATGTAGATAATCTTACATATTCTAAATAATAATATATATACAATTACAGTCAAACGGCATGTTCTTGTTTATGCACATAAGGATTGTGCACATATTTATTGTGCACAGATAGCATTGGTACAGATCTATATATATATAGATATATGCCAATGTTAAAGTGTGCACAATTAATATGTGCACAATCAGTATGTGCATAAACAAGAACACGTCAGTCAAACCTGCCTCTATATTTACGTTAAATATAGATGAATGTTAATTGATGATTACAATGGTATATGTCTTTGTATCAGTTGAAATAATAATATGAATCATAAAATAGTATTTTTTAAGAAATTATGACAAACATTGAGATTACAAGCCGACGATGGTCGTATTCAAGCGTAGTTCGACGTAGTCGATAGCAGGTCTCCCTATACATTGTAATTTTATTGTTGTTCAAGAACCAACATCCAAATTAACATGATGTACAATGCCAAGGTATACCAGATCACTGATAACAGCTTTTGAGGTCCGCTTCGTAACTTTTTATGTTTAGTTCCAAGATAATATTGCATTCGTGGTCCAGGTGTATCAGGTTCTCGATTTCGGTTCTTATGTATGCCGAATTGACAATGAAAGCGTCCAGGTAAGGATCTGTAGTTTTTTATATCTAAGTATCAGAAGTCCTTGAATATGATGTCTATACGCATAGAGATAACATGAAAAGTTATAGAGTGCACAACCTGGAGATCGCCATGAATACTTCATCGGAACGATCATCGCAAACATGGTTTACCTTGACATCACGTGTATACTGATCGTCAGGTAGGCTTTGTAGTAATTTTGAAATATGACTAACCGGAAAAAGCATACTTAAAATTGAAAAAATACATGAAGAGCTCTTGGCCTAAGCAATATCATCTGCGTACTACGTGAACATCGTTATCAGCGTCCTTGAGATGATTACCGAAGTTAAACATTCATCACTGATAAACAATATTAGTTGCTTTAGACATAAATTATTGCCTGTAAGATAATTCTATAAAAATAAGATTAGGCTATATTATTATACTTCGAATACCTGTTTCTCGGATAATATTTTATTGACTTAAAATTTTAACTACTTATTACATTCATTGAAGATGGGTATGAGATAATTAGTGAATTTACATTTCAAAAATGTATTTTCAAAAAATATGTATTAGTTTTATTACGAATATTTATAGAGGAAATTGGGTATGATACAATTAATTATTGTCATTAAAAATTAAAAAAAGGAATACCTAAATACATTAATTTGAGGAAGCTAAGTGCTAGTGTAGAGGCAGCGGTTTTTTTTATTTGTAGATTTTCAAATTATGTTTTCGAAAAAAATAAGAAAAAAAAGGATTCGTCTTCGTTTGTTTCCTGCAGAGTACAGCGTGACCAAAAAAGCCCAGTTGAAAGTAGCCAATAAAATCCAATAAAAAAAATTTGCATAAGATATTATAAGTATTTGCACCAATAAAATCTTATTAAATCAAATAAAATGTGTCTATATTCATCGGCATAAACGATTGGCTTGAGCTAATGAAAATATTAGTTTATGCCGATTAACACACACATTTTATTTGATTTCATAAGATTTTACTGGTGCAAATACTTATAATATCTTTTGCAAAATTTTTTTTATTGGATTTTATTGGTTACTTTCAACTGGGAGTTTAGGATTTTAAGTGGAAAAGCCTTTTACCGTTTCGACATTCAATAAAATCAATGAAAAAAGAAACAAATACTTTTTTAACCAAAAGTCGATGAAATACCCACACAACTATCATCCTCCGAAATTTTCGCCCCACCACACTTCGCACTGCGAGTACAGCACGTCGATTCCCGATCCAAACTCTCGGAGCAACAGTCGTTAGCATCGCCCCGGCTATCGCCGGCTCCGTAACAAGCGCGCGCGCTTCACCGCCCACGCACTATCGGTTCGCAAACTTTTTAACCCTCCCCGGCCACGAAATGGCCCGGAAAACTCGGCGAAATATTCGGAGGGGCCGATACTACACACCTACACCCTCCTCCTATAACGGACCCTTTCACCTCCTCTCTCTCTATAACGCTGCGAACTTGGGAATATTGGTAAACTTGCTGGGACAAGACGCTAAGCAAGGCGGGAGACAAAGAGAGCGAGCGGATTCAGTTTGGATCTTGCCTCGGATATATAAGATTATACCCTCGGTCCCAGGAATGCTGCTGCCTTCGCTTAAGCTGGAATTTCGTTCGACTGTTCGGGCGCGCGCCGAAATCTCCTGGCTCTTCGCGTTGGGGACGCTCACAGAAGACGAACACGAGAGGGATATTCCTGCGCGCGCGCGCGTATAGTCGAGAAGATGGATATGTCGAGAAGGAAGCTTAGCGAAGTTCGCGAAGGAGCGCTAGTCGATACACGTTGAGTACAGAGTCCCCGGGATTTCAGGGAAGGGAGATAAGGCTTGTGACTTGCGGTCTTTGTCTCGCTCTGCACGAGCAGCGTTAATTCTCGATCTCTCTGGAGGAGTGGCTCCAGTTTTGGCTTTCGGAGAACTGCTGCTTCTTTGTCAACGATCTCTTTCGTTAGTCAATAATTATACTTTTATCTACATATTTTTGAATATAGATGAAAATTCCCCCCTTGCGAACGCTCGCTTATTGGCTCATAATGTATAAGGCTGTCTTTGATTATTATTGAGGTATTAATTTGAAAATTAAAAAGTTGGGCATGTCGAGTGAGCGTAACATGCGAGAAGCATCCGATTGACACACTATTTGAATACTTTTTAATCTACTATTTAAGCCTGTTATATTTTTATCTAATAAATATCCTTTTATGTAGAAAATGCACTTTTACACACTGGCTGTATTTTCTACACTAATCGGTGATAATAGGTGACCATGAATTAAAAATGGATTAATATATAGAAAAATTGAAGTTTCCTATCCAAAAGGACGTATCACAGCGAATGATAAAATAAAGTCGCGTTAACTTTATAATGTTAGACAATAACATTTTATATTGAAAATATTTATTTTGAATCATGGAATATAATTTACGGTACTTCATATTATATTTTTAGAATTACTTTTTAGATATGTTGTTTTGGATAGACTCGTATAAATGCCAATTATTAAAAAATGACGGTACGCATTAATCTAATAATGTTTTTTTTCTTTAACATCAGTTTCATAAAAACTTAGAAATCGGTAATACAAACGAAAAGATGCGTGAAACATATTTTATTTTTTTAAATTTCTTAATAAAGTAGCTATAAAAAGAAAAATTATAAAAAGAATTAAATTAAATAAAACACAGGGAGTTTCTGTCAAGCTGTATTATCGAAGAAAAGTTCTCCAATATTAAAATTTTTGCTGTACCACTTTTTTTTCTTCACAAAAAGCACTACAGCATTCACTGCTATAATACATTAAAATTCGTCAAACTCGCCGTCAACTTTGCACTCGAGTCACTGCATCGTCATGCAACTCACGCCCAAAGCTACTCTCTCTATATCTCTCGCTCGCTCTCTCTTTCTGCGCGTACAATATCTTGTCATTACACAATAGTCTCGGAAACCGGGAAATTCGAACTCTCTCCTGCAAATAAATGTCTCCTCGGTATATATATACCGTAATCCTTCCGTCGCAAGTGCGAGCCCGCGACTGCGCGAAACTTTACGAGCTCGTATAACCGACGTCGCGCTCCTTGCGCAAGTTCGGCGCTGCGAGATTATGAAAAATTTTCGGTGACGTAAAAACCGTTTCATATCAACGTATCGCGCTCGGCGAACTTTACGGTCGACGCGCGCGGTTACGCAAGCAACGTTACGAGCGGGTTACGCGCCCCCGAGCGAGTAAACTCAAGCGAGCGTAGGCTACGCTAGCCGGTGTGTACAAAGCTCGCGAGAAAAAAGCTCGAGCGGTGTAGCATTTTACGAAGCGGGCTAGCACAGAGGTAACTTGTTGGATGGTCTCCCCCCTTTCCGCCGCCGGGTTTTATAGTCTCGATATCGATTATTGTTTCGATTCGTGCGTTCGTTGTTGTCGGAGGGGAAGAGGGTAAACAGCTATATACTTTTTTTCGCTGCCAAGTTTTCTCGATGGCTATGGCTATCGTTGTCTTACATAATATCAATTTGTTATGTCTTAAAAGGGGAAAATGGGGCACAAATAAAAATAATTTATGTATCCTGGCTCTTCTAACGAAAATTGCATTTACGATTTTATAGTTTGATTGGCGAAACCGTTTCGCAATTCCGTTGCCCGATATTATATAGAAATTAATTAAATTAAATTATAATACGAATCCAAGGAACAATGTAGAAACAAATGGCATCAAATACTATCCAAAGTTATCTAAAGATTTCGTATTTCGCATGATAGATGATGCCTGTATGTAATTCAATTGGAAATAAAGTTTTAATATACCTGAACTAGATAAAAGGTTATTAAAATGCTCATCAGAACGTATAGAGCGGCAAATCGACCAAAAGCACAAAATATTTTCACACGATTCTCCGACAAAAGTTTGCGATTCGCTATTCATTACAGCGTATTCCATCGAAAAGTATGCAGCTGATTGAAAAAGACACGGCTAGCGTCTTTGTTTCGGCTTATGCGCGCGCACGAAAATCTCTCGCTCGAGTCTAGTGATTGATGGATTTTATCTACTTTCGCCTGAAACTGGAAACATCCGCGTACGTGTAGAGATGAGAAGAGAGAAAGAGATATCTCGCGCCGGCGCCGCGCGAGCGTGTCTGAGTGCATCCACTTTGCCGTTTGCTTTCTTCATCCATTCGCGCCCTCCAGGCAATTTCATTACATTCCGAGCTCGAGCTCGCGGGGTTAGCTCGCGCGCGTCGTTCGTTCCCCGTTTCATCTGCGTTTTTCTTTCGGCACTTACGCTTCGCTTTCTTTTCGGTATACATCCCTTTGCCTTTGGAGTAACTGACTATCTTTTTCTAGTATTCCCATCATGATTTTATAAGAATAATTTAATTATGTAATGTAATTCACTTCAATAAAGTGGAATTTTATATAACCTAACTTTAGGTAAGTCGGCAACCTTAAGCAGAAAATTTTATGCATATTTCGGCAAGCATGTTCGAAAAAACTGTTAAAGAGACATCAAAATATAGTATATCTTCTGCGAAGGAAAAATTGAGGACACCCTGGGAGTAATATTGACCTATTCACACAAATTTAATTAAAAAAAAGTTTTTTATTTTTCTTTTCAATGCCAGATAGACAAAAAACGTATAAACATTCGTTAAAATACAATCGTTTTCTACCAAAAGAAATTATGGAAACATCAAAAATTAAATTAGCCTTGTTACAAGAGCTAAATAAACAAATTGGCTAACTGTGCACTCAGCGTGTCCAGCTTATTAGCTTATTATGGCCACTTTTCGGATTAATTCTCTTGTAAACAACTGAAAATAATTCGGAAAAATGTTGAAACAATTAACAAGCCATATTTTTCACATTTAGCAACTACTTACACACTTAATGAAGCTTTCCTATAAAGTGAGGCCGAGAAAATGTACGTGCGTGTGTGTGTGTGTGTGTGTGTGTGTGTGTGTGTGTATGTGTGTGTAAGAATTAGATATTTGACCGAATAGTTTATTATTATATTATATTAGTAGTTATTTTCGTACGAACAAAATTCGATTTGTCGAAAGAAAAAAGGTGCCTTATTCGATAACGTTCATTTTCTATTTAACAATCTCTCACCTCTTTCCCGAAATGACGAACAATTCATCCATGATTCACTTTGCAGACCGGATAAATACTACATTGCCAGCTTTCCTTTCTGTCATACACTTCCCTCGGAATTTACAATTTCTCACGGGATGAATTCGAAAACGTTTCGCTCTTAGGAAAGCAAACGCGCGCACCGCTTTACTTCCTCTCGAGTACATACCTTACACCCTCCGCACTCCTCTCTCGATGTACCCATTGGCACGAGTCGGAGGCGGCAGTGGGGCCCGCTTCTCCTTTAAAGATAGATTAAATAAATTAGATTTCCCGCAATTTTTCCCTTATTTCAGGCACGTACGGGCATCTCGCAGCGCCCCTTTATTTATTTTCACGCGCGCGCCAAAAGTCCGCTCTTACATCCTCCTCAGCCGGCGCCGGCGCAGCCGCCGGTGGTGTTGCTGCGATGTGAAAAAGTAGACGGGAAAAAAGTACAGACGCACGCTGCTCGGAATACTGATGGTCCTCGGAACTAATAAAAAATTAATTCGATTAGCGGTCAGCCGTCTGTGTACACATTTGCCCGCACGTGTGCGTGTACGGTCTTGCGTGAACTTCTTTTTCCGGCCTGTGGACATGTGTGTTGAGGACTTTCGGCTCACGCGCGTCAGGTCAAATAGGCTTGGTTTTTTGGAGAAAAAGGAAGAGAGCTTTATCTGCTTGTTAACAAGTATGTTATAAATATGATTGTATTATAACTAATATATATTAAACTAATATATTTACTTTAATATATATTATAATTATAATTATAGAACGTGTTATTGAAGATCGTTAATGTACATCGAGGGAAATTAAGGTGGATTAATTGTTCTTTGTGAAAAGGACGAATTTACTATTATTTCATCTGCAAAATAGTGAAAATTCCGAAAAATATAATAAATTTAAAAATTTTCTAATAGAAAGTAGTTAAATCAATAATTCTTATCATTTTTAACAAGATGTTTTATGAAATAAGAAATCAAAGACCACCCTCTTTCTAGTATTTCCAGTTTTAATTAGACTAATTCTTGAAAGGTATCTTACAGATCTAATTAATAAAATGTACTCGCCCAATTTTAATCTTATTTGGACTTTTTCTTCATATTATATAAGCTTATTAATTATAATTGCTTCTTCCAATTAAAATAATGACTCTTATTAAAGGTTATAAGCGAAAAGCTAATGAATTATTGAGATATTAAACATTATGAAAAGGCTGGAGCAAGAAATGATAAATACATAAAAGATGAAAACGCTAGTACTTCTCTTCCCCATAATATACACCATTACCAAATGATTTTATCATTCGAAAACCTCCTTGGCAAGCAGCAGATCTTCGCCGTCAAAGCATATCTCTCTTTCTCATCTGTTCGAGACTAAAGCGCGCCCAATAAAGCCGAGGAACGGAAACATTCGCACAAGCCCTGCCCCATCAGCAGCTTCAAAACTTTCGAGAACTTCTGCTTTTTTGACTACCATTATACGCGGGGAACCTCCTCCCACCCTCCCACTCCTCCATCCTCTCCGATACGAGGGCTCGGGCCCGCACCCCGCGCGCGAATCGGGGGAAAGCCTCTAAATACCCATCGCCGCGTTACTTATTGGCGTGATTACCGCCCGCCGCCGCCTGCCGATCGACCGTGTACTCTCCCCCGCTCGCTCGAAATTCCGATCGGGCGAGACGCACGTTTATATATATATATATACACGAGTATAAGGGGTCGGCGTCACTCGCTCCCGGGGAAAAGTTTAATGGTCCCCGCGGGCGGGGGGGACGAGAATGACAGGGCGAATGAGACGAAACGGGGAGAATGTCGGGACGACTGGTCGAGGATCGGGAAATTAGAGGGAATACGAGGGGGGAGAGAGAGAAAGAGTACTCGCGAGAGTGTGGGAAGTGCGAGGGTAGAGAAGAGAGAGTAGAGACGAAGGAATTTTCATATATGTTCGGACGATCACTGTTTGGAATTTCGCCGTAACTGATTTGACGGTTTTAATTTTGCGTTTTTCATCGCTGGGATATTTGGTGATGGAATAAGTGTTCCTTTAGTGGTTGGGCTGTTCACTTGACGTAATAAGAAATGGCGGGGATATTGCAGAACAATAATGCTCTTCAGTATAGGTATACAGTTATTAATAGAGTTTACAATTTAATTAATATAAATATAAATCAGCAAAGGACAGTCAAAATTGACAGCAATGTTAAATAAAAGTGTCAAAATTTCATTTTTTATTTTACAACGATGTATCTACAAAGAATATACATCTCAAATTAAGAAAACACATTTTTGTAATATAACACTGAAAAAATGATCCCTTCTGCTTTCGAAATAATGAAGATTTATAAGAACTCAAATATAATAATATCTCGTAATGAATTTCCACTCAGGGAAAAGTCTCATTGAAATGACGTTACCCGTGCCCTTATCATCAACCTATTACTCCTAGCAATCGTATAATAAAATCCTATTACCATTAATTCGAAAAACCAAGTTATAAGCAATTCATTCTGATTTCGCGCAAATAGAGTTGCCCGTGAAGAAGCAGAAGACGAAGAAGAAGAAGAAGAAGCACAAGAAGCAGAAGAAGAAGAGAAGCTCACCCACCGTCGCCCTAAACCAATAAGGAGACGTAAGACTTATACCTTTTCGAGATCTGCAACGAAGGGCGGGTATACTACATGCGGCGCGCGAACTCGAGAAAGAGAAACAGAAATACACAAAAGACACGCGCGAGAGAAACAGACGGCGGCAACGGCGGGAGGGCGAGAGCGAAACAAGAGAATATAGGCTTGCGAGATGAGCGCCGTAAATATTTCAGGCCGGGGAGAGCGAATTGGATCAAGATCCTAAGCTAAACGCATTTCCGTCGCTCAGCCCCAAGGAATCGCGCGTCTGCGGTATGTGGTGTCATTTTCTCTCGCTCTCACTCTCTCTCTCTCTCTCTCTCTCTGAGCCTTCTCCACGTATGTTAGACACACACACATGCACTACAGACACACTCGCGTAACGCGTGTTCTGCTTCGAGGGAGCTTATATACCCTTTACTCCAGCCGGCGCGAGAATTCTACACGCGTGTGTGTTTACCATTTTCTTTCAACACCTTTGTTTGCCCTTTTATCTGCGCCCTTCGGGCTTTGCATTTTCCTTTGTCGGCGGGGGAGGAGGGAAAACTGATAGACTTCGGATTACCCGTCGAGCGGCGAGCGGCGCATGATGCAAAAAATTTGCATTATCGAATAAAGAGTCGCTCGCTCGCTACTTCCGTCACGTCCGTACGAGGTGGGTATAAGTAGCTCTCCTTTTCTCCTTTTCTTTGTTCCCTCCGTCTCCCTTCCAGAGTAAATTTCAAGTTTCCCGATATATACTCTGCGCAGCTGCGCCTCTTTCTGAATATTATTCGGTTCAAAAACAGCTGGTCGTGTTACACAAGCTATTTATAATTTATGTTCCGGAGGAGCGCCGTGTAATTTTGACTTGTCTCTCAAGAATTTTCGAGATGGAAATTATTTAGTTTCCTTTTTATTTGGTCTGCAAGTTCATTATTCTGCAACTTCTAATTAACTTGAAACTTGCTACTTGTTTACTTTTAATTTGCGAAATGTTATCTCTCTACATTACGTAATTTACCTTACCAAAGTATATCAAGTGAAGTGCGCCTGTTCTTTGAAATTTTTTTTCTCAACTACGAAATAACAAATGCGTCTGTTGTTTGTTCCGTGTTGTTCTTATCCAACGGATAAGAATAATTTTTAGACATTTAAATTATTTAAACTTTTTACTATACAAATATATGAAAATAATGTATAATTTTACAATTCTTAGATTGACGTTAATGAAAAAAAAAGCCCAGCTATAATAAATTAACTATTAGTACATCGTGCACGCCCGCAGCTCTTTTTCCCATCTAAAAACCCCGTGGCGCGCTTCGCTGTATTATATTAATCTTAAAAATTTCCCAGCCGCTCACGGCGTCTTAAGAAATCGTGCAGGCAATATTTTGCTCGTCGTAAATTTTTAACTTGTTTATTTACGCGCCTTCGCCGTCTGAACGCCTGCACGCGTCAAGAAAGCAAGAGAGTAATATACAGCTCTCGCGAACGCGCGATAATACGTTTTGCTCGACCTACTTTTCAAACTCATGACTAAGAAGCGCGAGCGCGGCGCCGTCGATATCTCATGTCTTAAATATTTATTGCTACGCCGATACCGTGCGCGAGAGAAGGTCGGGTGTATAAGGGTAGCGATCTGCTGAAAGTAGATAATGCGCGAGATTGGCAAGGCTGCGCCCGGCGAATCAAATATTTAGCCTCGGAAATCTCGCCCGGCCACTTTGCGCCGCGGCACTGATTCCGGCACGACGTCGGCTCTCCTGGCAAGAGAGAGAATAAGAGAGAGAGAGAGCCGACAACTATGCTAGCTGCTAGCGCGAGATACCACTGATTTATCATGCAGGTAGCTTTTTAGTTGGGATCTCGATTGCATTAGCCAGGTCGATGAAAATGTATAAGCTGCTGAAATGCCGACAGAGGAGTAATTATTAATGGTCTGTTATCGATGACGGAGTTAATTTTTTATGTTGTCTTTAGCGTGAAGCTATAGATATTTGTTCTATATAGCTATTTTCTTTCATATTTTTAAAGTTAAATGTTGTATAGGGAGTGTCTCACTGTATACTTTACTATACTAACACTGTTTCATCGGCGGAATATGTGAAAGTAACCGATATATAAAAAGAATAGCGATTTACGCTTTGAACACATTCAGTTGCCCTCCGTAATACATCGGTCTACAAAGTTTTGAGGCTATAAAAATACGACACCTTTGTTTATTGTGGGAACGAAAATTAACGAAATCTCCTATGAAAAATAAAAGATTCATATCCTAAAAAAGAATCTGGTAATATTATTGAAAAAAAAAAACATGTTCTTCTTACAATTTACAACTCGACGCTGTGTAGTATCCCCCTCGCAGACGCACAATCTCGCTCCTTACCTCCTGTGTTCTCCCCCTTCGCGAAGGCAGCTATAAGATATAAAAAAAGATGATCTTTTTCATAAAAAGTCCGATATTACGCGAGATAAGGAAAAATTCGGAGAGTTTCCAAGGTAAGGAGAGAGAGAGAGCGCCGCGCGCGATATCCCATTGTTATGACGCATCAGCTATCCCCTCGATCCCATTCGCCCGAGAGCAAGAGATCCTCGACCTTATGAGTTTTTGCGCCCGTGGCTTAAGCCCAGCGCGCGGGCGCGCGCGTACCCGTAAAGTACGCGTCTTATATGAAAAAGGTGGCTGAGTCACAAGGATTTTCAAATTCCACGGCGCTGGCGGCGAGTCCCGGCGCTGTTGGTCCGCGCAGCCGGACGTTTCCCTCTTCGTCGAGGAGATGACGCTCTGGAAATTTTTCCGTGAAATGCACCCGCTTCTCTCGTTGGAATATTTTTGCAAATTTCAAAATTGCGCATTTTCCTGACATATTGGATTGCGGATGTTTTCTCACGGCGCGCGCTTCGTACCGAATAACGCCGCAAATTGGATGATTTTATACATAACGGAGCGAAAATTTTTTGGAAAATATTCACAGTTAAAAAAAACCAATACTCCCACGTTTATGTACACGACCAGATTCAGCATTTTATTTTTCAAAAAAACATTCTATTCCAAATGCCTCGTAAACTATTGTGTTCGCTTTTTTCAAAAATACCGCAGTGAAACAATTTTTCTTTCGGTACACCCCGCGTAAATCATTTACGGACTCTCTTCTCTCTTCTCTCGTCTCTCCCTCTCCAGCTAAAATAAAATCGCGCATGTCACGGATCAAACCGTGCACTCTCCGCTTGCAGACAGTTATTTCCTGGACGCGCGCGCGCATAATTTACATTTTTTCGCCATTCGCACCTCTTCGACCGCTCGCGAAACCCTACCCCGCGCACTATAGCCAGCGAGAAAAAACAAAGAGAAATAAATACCGAAAATCTCGCTTTATAAATCACGCGCGAGAGCGGGTTGGCCTGCGTGCTCGCGCGGGATCTCGGAGAAAAACAATGTCACTGCTCGCACGCCAGTATAGTGCGCGCGCGTAGCGGACGGTTTGCCGCGGTCGCGCGCGCGCGTGTGTCGCCGAACGAAGACAAAGCTTCCGTCGGACGTAAAATATGGGCTTGCTGCCCGCGGCCAACTTTTATCGGAAACCACAGCACCGTTGTCGTGTGTGTCTGTGTGTGTGGGTACATGTGAGTGTACGCGCACGTATACGCGTGCGAGCGCGTACGCACCAAAGCGGCCGGAAAACTTGGCGTTCCTTTGCCACTCGATCATTTATATATACGTATATATGTGTAGGAAGGGGTGAACGAGACGTCGACGCAGCTTTGCGCCGAGTTGCCGAGGGATATATGCGAGGGGGTGGACGAAAAGGAGTTGGAGGAGGTGCCGAGATTTCGCGCAAGCGGGAGACCAAGAAAGTATGTTCGCTTGTTTTCGAGAGTGCGCTGGATTTCGACAATAAATAGGCCTGGGTATTCTTAAGTAGAGCTTTTCATGTCATTGTATATGAAAATTGTGTCGCGGTTGATTTAAAAAAAACCTGCTCTACAATTGCTTTTAGATAGGAAATTTCGTGTGTTTTATTTTCTTTTGAATGATGTGGGTATTCCAATAAAAGTATTCTCTTCACTAAAAGGTTTTCTTATAAAAGAAACATATTTTAAGATAACGTCTTAAAAGCGTGATGTATATAAGTACCCATAAGGTTTGGAATTGGGAACTTTAATGTACAGTCATAAATAGAGCGGCTTTTTGGAAACACGGTGTATGGATATGGCTACATAAAAAAGCATGTGAACCATTTCGGAGTCAAAAGTAAAATAAAATCATATTATATAAAAATTGCTTACTTAGTTGTTGTAGATTGCTGACAAAGAAGTTACGCACGATGTATCAAACTTATCATTATTACATCTAACCGAAACGAAACAAGTAATCCATCAAATTGCGCTACATCTAAGTACCTCGGCTCGCAGCATCAGAACTGACAAACCAAACCAGGATCCACTATTCAGCTGATTACTGTCCACGGGTTACATGACGAATCGCCGCCTACATACCTCTCCCAATCCCATTACTCGCGCCTCGTCCTGCTACATCTCAGACATATATATATATATACACACACGACGACGCGGACGCGCACAGATATATAGTCGTCACTGGCATAATTATTGTTTACCTTCGTCCCCGATAAATCCCGTTGCGCAACAAGAAGAAAACAAGATTAATGGGGGCTGATCATCATCATCTCCTTGACACATCAATCGCTCTCTGTGTCTCTCTCTCTCTCTCTCTCTCTCTCTCTCTCTCTCTCTCTCTCTCTCTCTCTTCTCTTTCGCCTACATCCACCCTTTGTACCGTTCCTTTCGTTTTTTGTCTCTCTCTCTCTCTCTCTCTCTCTCTCTCTCTCTCTCTCTCTCTCCCTCTCTCTCTCTCTCCAGCAGCGTCACGCATCCCTGATTCATCTGGAAAATAGCGGGCGCGTGCGCAACCGGAGTCACTGTGCGCTATTTTTTGTTTGTTTTCATCCCTATACGCGGCAAGCGAGTCATCGATCTTGCGCGACAGAGCCTTTTGATGGATGCACGCACAGAGTCACGCGCGCGCGTGTGTGTATCTGTATATATAGTGACGTCAGCCTGAATTCGACACTATATACGCACATCGCTTCTGGATATCATCCGCGCGAGCACAAAGAAAAAGATTGCACGCTCGCGCTGCTGTCTACGGCGAGGTTTTCCGCTGCGGTCGTGGTGTCGTACACATTCGGGGTGATTTTCTCGGCCTTTTTTGCGCGTGCTTACTGTCGCCAATAAACTTTGTCCGAGGGCGCGCTGATAGAAGAGAAAGCGGAATGAGAGTGAGAGAAGGAAAGAGTATTTATCCGTTGTTTTTGGATTAGAGCTTACGAGACGGACACGCGTGGGTGTGTGCGGGTATAAGGATCAGCGTTTCGCTGGAGTATTAGATAAATTAAGGGACGCGTTTGCCGTCGGTGAGCCGTATTTGAGGGCAGGTTTTATGGCGAGATGAGCTATTGTTACGAGAAAAAGTTTCGGTGGCAGTCCGTACTTTCGTTCGTATAAGGCAACTTTTACGCGACGTTTCACGTGGAAATGACCGAGGTAAGTCGGGCTGAGAGTATTTTCGTTTCTCATTATCATTTTCTTTACAGATGTGAGCACGTTGTTAAAGATCAAACGATATAGCAAAATACTCTTCATGTAAAAATAGTATTTACAATATATATCTGTAGTATATAATTTTAATGAAAGGTTTATAGCGCACTGTTTGAAATATGTGAACGTTATTAAAATAGCATTCAGCAAAGCATAATATGACTTTCTAATAACAGTTGATGATAATTTTAAATAAGATACGCGGCTCCAGCTCCACTTTTCGTTATTACAGTTTAACGTGACCTATCAAGATGTGCACGGCAAATATACAGAGTAACTCGTTACCTCCAACCCGAGTAAAAAAAGAACGGCTCGCAACGTACTATAGCTCCCCCGCCAACCATAAAACCCAGGTAATAACCATTTCCCAACGAAATCAGTCAGATTTTCATGATATCGCGATCTCGCACAGCGAGTCACGCCTTCTCTCGCGGGGTTATCTTAATGAAAAATAAATACGCGCGTATAAGTAGCCGGGAGAGAGTTCGTGGCGCGCCGGCGATAAGTCGTCACCCGAGGAAGTAACGCTTGGGCGGCTTGATCTCGGCGACCGCGCGCACACGGGATATATCGTGACTGCGACTCTCTCACCCTTCGTCGCGGGGCTTATGGACGCAGAAAAAACGTCCCGCTTCGCGTATATACCGTCACGTGACGAGAGTATGCGAGGGCAGAGTTGTTGTTTTTTTACTCTCTATATTATCTATCGCGTGGAGAAATTTCTCGCAGTTTTTTCGCCGTCGCCCGACTCGATAAAGTCTTTCGAGAGTGAGTTATACGCGCCGGTTTTTAGGGTCGAAAGTGAGTTATGGAGGTGGTAGGGGGCGGTTAAAAAAAGGCAGTACGCAAACGTCGTCGCATGTGTTTATTTAATAAGCGGCTGACTGAATGATTTATACGGTTCTAATGATCCTGGGAGAGAGTGAGCGTGCTCGTGCGTTTATTATTTACGTTTACCGCCGCTTACGTTTTATAAAGCGCGAGGCTAAGCGTGATAAGGTTCGTTTTTGCGTTGGTTTGTTTAAGGCAACGTGTGGATAATGTGCCTTAATGATTTAGAATGCATTAAACACAGACGTTTTTTTGCTGTTATGACCGCTTTTGCCGCCTTAATCAAGCCGTTCTAGAGGAACGTGCTTAAACTTTTTATATAGTAAAGTGTTGGTTACGTAACGTGTAAAAGCATTTATTCGTTAAAAGTGAAACGTAAAAGCTATTTATATCACTCCTGTACTTACACTGCCATTATTTAATAAAATAATAAATTCACAAAATAAATATGATGGAAATAAGATGAACGAATATCTTAATAAATTCTATATACTTTTTTTTTTAGATAAGTAATGAAAGCCGCTTAGTTAATTCAAGCATTATGTGAAAAAAAACTAGGTTATCTGAAATAAAAGACATTCGACAGCTTACATGATAAACTTGCGTAATTCCAGTTTCATTAAAAATCGCTCCCTGATTAAAATATCCTTGTAAACGAATATACTTTGCTCGCCTTTTGTTTCTCGTTAAATCTAAGAATCTTAATTCTTTTTCGTTATCAGATAAACACATGCCGTAATAGCAAAAAAAGCGCCACGAAATCAGACGCCGGAATAAACAATCTACCAGCCTTCCAATTAAAACTTTTAATTAAATAAATTAATACAAAGCCAAAGCGTATACGAAAAAAAGCGCCCTATCTCTTGCGTCTCTCAGTTTTCTATAGGCGAAATTTGCTCGCATGAATACGGGATAATGAACAGCCATTAGACGGTCAGTTTCAAGAACCCTCGTAACGGAGTCTGCCTACACACACCCACACACACGCGGCTCCCTTTAACCGGCGCACGTCTCTGCGCTTTCTCATGCAAACTCGTGATATTAAAACTGTTGCGTGCGCGCAGGCGGCGATTTATTCGCGCGTGCGTGTCATCAAATTCATAAAACGCGCGGCGCTTATATATATACATATATATGATACTACACTTATATATATGTGTGAGCCCTCTATATATCATTCGGCCGATCTAATTTCGGAGAAGAGAGCGCGGAGGAAAAAAGGCGCACAATGGTTGGCATGGCTCGTCTCTGTCTTACTCGCCCTCTCGGCCCCTCGGGTATTCATATTTCGATTCGAGACGCGCGCGCGTGAGAGAGAGGGGAAGAAGCGCCGCTATCACGGCGGATACGTGTTTTTTCTCTCCTCTCTCGCGCCTGGCGCCTGGCGTGCGTGACGTCGTCTCATGAATTATGGATTTTATCGAGATTTCACACCTGTTTTAGATGGGCGCGCCGAGGTATAACTGCAGACGTTCCCGTGTACGGTATATATATATATATATATATATATATATATATATATATATATATATATATATATATATATATATATATATATGATTGTCCGTTAAGACACCGTATATAGTGTGTGTGTGTATATAGAGCCGATGAGGAGGGTCGCAAGCGCCGGTGCGCTATTCATTTTTCATTATTTCCAAGTTCGCAGATATATATATACATCTATATATATAGGTAGGCAAAGGGGGCGCAGGTTGATTTTACGCGCGCGCGGGTCGTATGATACTGGCGTGGCAAATAAAGCGCGGAGAGGCGAGGAGGTGGGGCCGGGAGGGTTGTGAATTTGAATATTTTAGGGAAGAGGGTGCATTTTAAATGTTTCGATATCTCGTCGTTTGCGTTAATTTTGCAGGATTCGCGCCAAGTGACAGCCGAGATCATTGCACGTCTAAGGTTATGTATATTTAGGGTAGATTGATGTATTGCAAACGAGTGGACCCGGAAAACACATCGTATGTAGACGGTGAATAAATTGACAAATGTACTGGAGTGAAATGTAGCGCTTCGTGAAAAGTATATACAATTATTTTTTTATATATTTATAGGAAGTATTTAATAAGTAATGATTATGCGAATGCTATTTTAGCTTTCATTATAGTCTTGTTCAATTATTTGCCTGTAGATGGCTGACTAAATTGGAATTTATCTACTTGAATGATATTCATGATAGTTTTAAAAAACAATGATAGACTTCATAGCATTGTTGAATAAGCAATAACGACATCTCGGAAAAACTTATAATTCAATTTAATTCAAAGATTCTACATAATCATAATACATCCCCTGCTATATAGATTCGTACACAGTATCAAAATATTATCACGACTTCGGGCGCATAAATCACACAGGCGCAAGCGCGCTTCGTAAACAACTTCGTACACCCTTTGATAAACTCCGTCTGCAGCCCTTCTTCGCCTCTCTCTCACTCTCTCTCCTTTCTGCCCAAATTATCGCGATTATTTATGCCTCAGGGCCGCGGGCGTAGAAACACGGCGCGGGAAAAGAAAAAAGTAAATCCCAATCCCGAAATACACGCGCGACTGATTCACGACCGCCGGCACTCGGACGAATGGCTTGATCTCGCGGAGTGGGCCAAAATTATTCAAGACAATCCCCCCGGCTAAGTTTGCACTATACGCGCTCCTCCGAAAATTATGGCTACGCTGGGCGCGCCGGAGTGGCTAAGAACTCGCGAGCGAATTTTCATTCTTTCGCTGTTGCGGGTGCGATGCATCGCCGTCGACGTAAATATGCGAGACGAACGCGTGGTTACGGGATGAAATTCGCGGAGAAAATTGTTATCGCGCGCCCGCGCGCTGTAGGGGAGATGATGAATTCGCGAGCTCGTTCGCGAGTGAGCTGGTCGGATTGAATTTCTGCTAGTGCAAGGGCGAATGCAACGTGAATTGCAGTTATTTTACTGATAGGGGTGGGATTTTTACTGAACACTTATTAGAAGAAGAAAATAGTATTGTAACCAAATTAAATATTATTTTCGACCTTTACATCATAACATTTTTTAATAACCTTTGTTATCTTATATAAATAGAGATTTTATTAAAACAATTAAATTTTTATTAACTTAATAGGTAATATACTTATTTAAGTGGGAAAAGTGTAGTCGTGATTTGCATTACTTTCTTCAAGTTGACTAACTATAATCAATTAGCTCTGGTAGAAAATAGACCAACTTCGTTGGTTAACATGATACTCAAATGGAAGCATTTCTAGTTAAGATTAACATCGAAATCTAATTAAAACTATTTAAAACTATCACTACATTTTAAAGCATTTACAATATAATATTGCCGCATGTAAAATAGTTATTCTTCGTCGACAGTAGCAACATAATCATGGTAACGTTTTAATTTAAAAATTGACGAATGGTTCGCTAACCGTTGGTTATAAGCATTTCTACCAGGGTAGCGAATTTCCTTTAAAAATCATATCCCCGGAATATATCATCAAAACGGTTTTCGATATTCTTCATTTATTGGTTTATCAATGAAAAAATAGTAATCTATTGACAATCGATAAAATGTCAAAATATCGAAGTCATGAAAAAATATACTTATAATTTTGCTATAACTAACGTTTTTCTCTGTATCTATACTCATTGAGAATTAGGGTTATTTTTGTAAGAAAAGTCAAATGTTGTCTATAAATAATGCCTTCTAAAATGCTCTTAGCCCGCTATTAGAAGAGCTCACTATGCAAATTGGATCGTAAGCTGGATTTCAAGCTTTCAAGGTTTCACGAAACAGTTTATTAAAATTCAATTACTCAATACTAAAAATGATTTTTTTTGGGGAATTCTCAAATAAACAGCTAAATTGTTGGCTTAATCGTACTGTTATACTTCATTAGTTAATTTTGAATTTATTTAACTCTTGTTTATATTCTATTTAAATTTTAATCTATAATAATTAGAAATCAACAAATTCATTTAAATAAACTTATTCAAATCCGCCCCGATCTTCTCATATAATGCCGGACGTGCTCAGAAAAAGAAATTGCAACTCATCTCGCAACAAAATCTATAATACACCAATATGAGATCAGTCCTACAGCACAGTATCGTCTCCCAATCATCCCTGCCGGAAATCGATTACGTTCGGAGCTTTGGTCGGGTGCTTTTTATCTCTCTTTCTCACTCTGTATCTCTCTCTCACTCTCTGCCGACTCCTCGTGAATAGACGCCCACGACCAACATCACTATTCTTCACTCTCAGCTAATCTCCGTATCGGTCGCGCCGACTGTCGGGATCCGTTCGATTTGGCGCGCAAGAGACTTTGACGGGCTTTTGACGCGAGATTTCCAAAGGCGCCTGTTATATCTCGTGCTCTCTATACGTTTTGTTAGATGAAGAGTGGATCGGTCGCGTGTGGAACATCCGAAAAAAAGCCGCAATTCTATTGCGCAAAATTTTTCAAAGTGAAAAAACATTCGTCTAGATGCTTTTTAATTGATCGAATGGATTTGCAGTTTGTGTACATGGTGCTCGTGTTTGTTGACAAAAATTTTGAGGATAACGTCGTTGACGTACTTCTCTTTGAGGCGAAATAAAAATGTAATTCCATGACTACACGTGACCCAGCGGATCGCTTGATTTCAAAAAAGCTTTGTATGGCGTTGATAACCTCTTTTCTCTCCCACCTGAACGCCCTTATATAACGCTAACATTTTGCGCCGAGCTTTGAAGCCATTGCGATAAGAGTCGAATGTATCTTTTCATGTTTTAATTTTGTCGAGTATCAACATGCATTCCATTCTTTTTCTTTTTTTTTGCAAAAAGCTTTTTGATTAGTCATGCGTACACGTTATTTTAAGCACCATTCTTTTAAATGCTTATATTATAAAGAAAGTATAAAGTCCTGCGTTCAAAAGCTTTCGTTTCCGAAATATTTGTTTAATTAAAGTTTCGAAATAATTCAAAGCATTAAAGCTTTTTTTTATGCTTAGAAAAATTTCGGGAAACAAAAAGAACGTCGGCGTCACGGTTTTAATTACTTCTTCAAAGGGTAAACAATTTAATAAAATACTCATAATTGTTCCCACTTCTTTACGATAAATATAATAGTTTGAATGAAAAAAATGTCATTCTATGAGTTAGCTTTCGAGAAAAACTTAAGAAAAAGCTAAGTAATGGAATAAAATGTATCTTGTTTTCTGATGTTATATTCATCGAAAAGAAGTGAGGACAACCACTGTTAGTTTTTCAATAAATCATTTTTTCTTTGAATAAATAATTGAAAGCTTGATGTCGGTATTGCAGGAATTGTGTCGATATTCGACGTTCACGAAACCCTTAAGACAGAAAAAATCTTTTCTAGTGTCCCAAAAAAGAGCCGAACCCCCCGGTAAGTCTTTAGGATGAAGTCGCATCAAAAAATCTTTATGAAAAAAATTTGAGTGATGGTCAAAGACAAGGCCACCTCTGAATTGTTTTTTTTTTAAATCCTACAACTTTTTTGATAAGACTTTATCCTGAAGAGTTATCGAGAAGTTTAACTTTTTTTGGGACACCCCGTATGTTAATTTAGAAAGCATACAAACTAACCACTGTGATGCTTACAAACCCAACGCTTTCTCGACCGGATAACCCGTCCAAAAATAAAACACTTTGCCATACATCTATAATGCAGAGAACCTCCCCGCTCCCCTTTGTAGAGTGCACTTTTCGTCTCTCTCTCTCTCGCTCTCTTCCATTCCCCAGCTCGGCCTTCACGTCCCACGCGTATTCGTCCGCGAAAGAGAGACGTTTAGGACTGATAGACCGTGTGGGTGGGTGTGCGCGTTGTCGGCCTGCACTGGCGCACGACAAGTCTCCTCTTTCCCTCCTCTCTCCTCTCTCTCTCTCTCTCTCTCTCTCTCTCTCTCTCTCTCTCTCTCTCTCTCTCTCGAGCGACTGAATAGACGACCGATTGATGGAGTCGGAGCACGCGAGGTTATCAATAACGCCGGCCGACCAGTACGCGCAAGGCCTTAAAATATGAAAAGCGCCCTGCCGCTCGTGCTCGAACGCTTTCCATTTAACGCTTTCTCCGGAAGCGAGTCGGCGCGAAGCTATCACTCGGTCTTGGCAGGTGCAGGAAGGGAGGATGTCAATTTTTTTTGGGGAGGAGGGAGAGGTGATTTTTTTTTCGATCGATTTATCGGGAAATTTGTGCAGGAGAAGTCGTGGGTTGCAGAAAAGTGGAGATGGGTGAGGGGCGATAGCGTGGGAAGGGAAATGGCGCTATTCACGAGGATCGTATCTGTTTGGTCTTTGTTGCTAGGGATGAATGCGGGGGTATCTTGGTTCAATCAGAAATCTTTATCGAAAAGAGGTATTTTATTGTTGTTTTTAACGAGAATTGATTTAACGAGTATTTGCAAATATTTGGGTATTAACTGACGAATTTATCGAATCTGTAAGGAAAGAGCAGAATTTTAGATTCTATATTCTCGTCAAAATTGCCACAGACTTCTAATCTGAACGCCTATAAAGGAGAATGCCCTTGGCGACCGTTTCTAATTTTAAAATGCACTGTATAAAACTTGCTCCATCGTCTAAAGTATATAAAAATAGAGAATTTAAAAAAAAAAATTAGAATAGAATAGAATAGAATAGTTTTTATTTGTAAATTACAAAATAATTAAGTTACAGTCTACCATCCCGCATTCGCCCAGGCTCATGTCTGTGAGACGGGCAAAACCCAATAGGCAAACCACGTGGGATAAATCCTATTAGGAAAACCCGCCTCAGGATGGTTCAAAGTATTGAACATAATTAACATTTGTGTACATTATATCGCAATCGTATAATCATCACAAACATAGTCAATGGCAATCGCCAAGTCACGAAGTATCACATAATTGAACTTAGTTATTCTTCAATCTAGCGATTACAGATTGAATTCATCACATTGCTTTATTCATACGATGTACGTCAGAAGATTAATCACAAAACGATTTTAGTACTGTTATAATTAACATAATTAATCAGGTTGCTAGGCGGATAAGTTATTGGAATATTTGAGGAGGTTCATGTGCGACTCCCTAGTCAAAGCAGTACTAAATGAAGAGGTTACCTAAAATTTAGAAAACACATAGTTGTAATGACTTCTTTATTTAAAGTGTAGCGAACGTAAAAAATATATCTTTTCAACCACGTGCACGAATTAATGAACAACTGGCTAAGTATAACTTTCTGAGTTTTTAATAATTTAAAATTTTTCCTTGGTATTAGGGGAGAGCGGGGCTAGTTGCGCAGGGTAGTAAGTTGCGCCATTGGTAACATACAATTAACAAACTTATTGTAAACACGGTATTGGGCCGCGACTCAGGCGTCATAGACACTGTGTAGGGTGACTCTACACAATGTCGTCACTCTATACACAGTGTCAATGACGACTGAACCGCGGCTCAATACCGTGTTTACAATAAGTTATTAATAGTGTGTCAACTTACCACCCTGCGTAACTAGCCCGGCTCTCCCCTACTTAAGGAACAAAATGAAACCTTCAAAACTAAAATCGGTTTAGAAACAAAAAAGATTCCATCTTCTTATCAATAATTGTTTGTGGTGACGATATATCTATTTCTAAAATATCAACATTTTTTGTTATAAAAGTTTGCTTTGACATGTTTAAAATAGACATTTTTTTATAACACATTGACTATTTATATCATTTTAAATGAATGAATCACATTACAACCATTGCTTTTTCAATTTTTTGATAACCTCTTCATTCTAGACAAACGCTATTTTAAAACGGCCTTTTAAAACTTTCCAGTTAAATCATTTGGCGACATAAATTTTGTAGGTTGCATCTTGAAAAATAATGAAATTTACATTGACTTTTCACTTCCGCGCGACACCCGCCGTCGTAATGACTTCTTACAAACGCTCGCGAGCACAGTTTCCTCTTCATCGAAAAAGTTTTCTATTAGAATCTAAAATACGAAATAGGGCGGCGCACTACTGCTGCTATGGCACACGCAGCTGCGCTACATTCCAGGCTTGGTTTTCAAATTTCTCTCACCAAAGAGAGATAGAGAGAGAAAGATAGAGAGAGTGAGAGAGGGAGTAAAGGTACTTTATAAGGCAACGTACGTAATACGATGCGAACTTTCCCGGCGCGCAGCTTTCGTTTTCTTACTACTTTACAGGCAGGTGCGCCCACGCGGACTCGTGCAAGCAGTCGCGCGAACGTATTGTGCTACCAAGTTTTTATTGTTGATTTCAAGTTTCCGTATATAGTTGAACTTTAGTTTTGCTAAGCTTAATTAAAAACTAAACTGAACAGCTGTGCAAACTTTCGTCCGAGTGCCGTGATATTAGGGGGTTAGTTATATAACCAGGTATACCTTATTCGTATATATAAAAGAATGCGTCGCTGCTGCGTTTACGGATAAAAACGGACTAATTGACTTGAGTATATTCATTACGCACTAACGGCGTTGTCGTTGCCACGCCGCCGGCCACTATAATGTTTCATTTGAGATATACTTTAACGAGACGACCGCTCCCGTTTCCGCAAGCGTCGCAGCACCATTACCATCGACAACGTTATCGCGCCATAACGACTGGGGGAGGGGGGATAAAGTCGGCGTTATCTCCCTCGTCGTTAAAGTACTGTCGTCCTCGCTACGCCGCTAATGCACGCGCTCGTTTCTTTTTTTCCGTCGCTTGTTTACCGTAACGCTAGCATTCTGCGCTGTACTTTTCGCGAGGGCTTAAAATTATTTACGCGCGGTGGAATGACTAATTTGACGGAGCGAAATTGTGGGTAGAGGGGGCTTGGAAAAAGTTTGTATTCGAGATTGCGCGCAGTTCAGTGTAAGATAGATACGACGGCGAGACGGAAATTCGGTTACAGCCCTGCATATTAATCTCAAATGTTCTCGAGGGAATTCAAATACCGAGAAGATGGAAATTTTCGATTTTCTTAGATATCGTGAATTTTAAGTGTGAGAAATCGAATTGGATGAAGAATAATTATGGGGCAAAGCTGACGCTCATTCTCTTTTCAGTGTCTTAAGAAGAAAATGGGAAAAACGCGTCCGTCAGAATAAATAAATAGTTTTTATGAACTAGGCTATCAAATTCAAGATTTTTTAATAGAGATTCCAATGCTGTCATTATAAATAAGTGTTTACGACCAAATTAAAATGAGATTAGCGATAAACTTTGTAAATGTTTTCTGCGCATTCGTACTGAAAGCAGACAAACACATAAGTAAAAAAACGGCTATTTTTTCATTTTTTAAACAAGTAGTTTGGATGTAATAACTAAAATTATAATTTTAAAAATTGAAAAAAAGAACGCCCCCACCGGGGTCCTTGATGCTGCATCACGCGCCGAAGCCACCTTAAGGCGATATATGTTATTGAAATTTGTCAATTTTGAGAAATTTTTCTTTCGTGTCTACATAATATGTGTGTACGTATTTTCAATTCAGATAATTTATAATTATAACTTTTATATTTTTAGATAAATGAGTTGGTACATTTACACGATAAACACTTTTCATTTAAAAAGAAACTATTGGACTATAACCCAATATGACGATACTAAACTTGAACCTTCTCCAAATGCTTTCCAAATTTTAGCCAAACAAACTTTCTCCAAACTTTTCTCGAATCACAATTTTTTACGGGCTAATTTTTTAAAAAGCTTCTGTAATGATTTCTTTAAACTTGAAGCATGACACGACGAAAATTCTTTCGAGTATTATTACCGAGAGAAAATACATTAGAGCTAGTATTTCCTCGGATGCTCAAATTTAATAATCGTAAAAATTAAAAAAGCTATTTGCACCCTTAAGATCAATAGAGCACAATTTCACATCAAAAGCTCTTCCGCTCGCCTTGCACTTACGCCGTCCTTCTGCCTCTTGCTTCCCCACTTCCCTTCTCTCGAAGGGGAGCGAAAAAGTATCTGACTCAGGTTACCACTTTATTCGCCGGAATACATCCAAATAAAAGAAAGTCACGGCAAGAAAAAACAGTAAAAAGAGTTGAAAGAGTGCGCGTGCGCTCACAGAGAAGGGGACAAAAAACAAGACACCACGAGGTGCAAAGTAGGCAGACGCTAACGGGCAGGTGGAGGAGGAACGCAAAAGGAAAAAAGAGGGAAACGCGACGAGAAGATTTCCATTGTTTTCGCGGAAGAGAGAGAGAGAGCCTCCTCTTTCTTAGGCATGCGTATACAGATCTATATTTTTTTCTCATGGTAATTCCGCAAATTTTAATGCAGCGCCGCGTTCGTCGTTCCATTATCTCTTTCTCTCTTCCTCTTACCCAGTCAATTTTTCTCGCCCTATGTATAAGTACACCACCATCGTCATCGTTACAACGGTGCCTTGCATAAAAGATTCAGCGATCGAAGTAATCGAACAGTGGAATAAACAGCGCGTTCTTTTTTCTATACGCGCGCACTGAACACCAACGGCGAAACGAGCCGATGCTCCAGATTTCTTCAGATTATAGGCTGCGAGAGGGAGGGGGGGTAGGAAGAGAGCGGGATAAAAGGAGACGGAGCGATCTTCGCTGGGGTTTCGGAGATTTTCGCTTTGTGTGTCGTGTATAAAGGCTTGGGGGAAACACAAATATTTACACGTGCTCTCGATATTCCTTTTGTGTAGCGTGCGCGCCCCGTTGTTGAGCAGGTCTACAAGCGAGCGCTATTTCGAGCTGTCCTAATTTCGAGGATAAATATTCTGTGCGAGTATGCGGAGAAGCCGACCTAATGTGACGAATTCGTAATTTGATGATAGTTTAGAAAACGGTTGAGTAAATCAAATCTATTTCTTTTCATATATCAATAATGTGAATTTAAAAATATTGCGAAATACAAATGTTTGCAGTAAAAGGAAGTCCGAACAAAACGGATAACCCAAAGGATGTCAATTCTCTTGATTACGAGTTGCCATTTTATCCGTGGATCAATAAAATGTTTTTTTAGTGAAAAGCAGTACTCTTTACATAGGTATAATATTGATTAAGACTAATTTTGTTAAAATATTTGAGACGGACCTGTGTTTCATTTTGCCCGAATGTGTCGTTATTCATCTTATATTGAGTATTTATTTTACTTAGAATGTTTGTGTTTCTATAGAACTCTACTATTCAAACCATTATTTTGTTATCTCTTTAACTAACCTCCATTGCATTAGGAAACACGCGCGTATACATATATCCAGATATTCCACACACGCGTACGTCTCTGGCACACGCGAAAAAGTCTCGTTTGTACGGCGGCAACAGCAGAAAGAGGATTTGGGGATATCTATATTGGAAATCGGCCTCTCTCTCTCTCTCTTTCACTGCCCCTTCCTGGTGTCCAATCTCAACCCCAACGACGACGACGACGAATGGCTCGAAACGAATCCCTCTTTCTCCCGTCGTCGTTCTCCTCCTCCTCCTCCTTCCCATCCTCTTTCGACCAACGCACTGTACCTACTGGGCTTCGTTCACTGGCAGTGGACAATAAACCTCTCGGCACCTAGCTAGCCAAAGGCAAAGCGTAATTTGTAGTTTCGCCAGAAGAAACCGCACAAATTCTGCGAGGGGGGCCGAAAGGCGCGCGCGTTTCGTTTCGCAAGAGCCGTAGACGTATATACGCGGCGCCGAATTACAAATAGACGTCGTTCTGCCAAAAATTACGGGAGTTTGCGAAGTTGAGGCCCGTGGAATTGGCCTCGTCGCGAAAAAGGGCTTAGGATGGGAGAGAGAGAGAGAGAGAAAGAGAGAGAGAGAGAGAGAGAGAGAGAGAGAGACAGAGAAGGGTAGCGAAGTTTCGGTAGTGATGAGGTAAAGAGAGCCGATGTGCTTTTTCAAGTGATTTAGCGCTGTTTTCTTTAAAACAGGGTGATTCGGAAAGGCTTGAAGCTGTTTAAGGGGGCTTCAGCAGCTTAGTAGACCAAAAGTTATGGTTTTTTCCAACGATTTATTTATACATTTCAATGTAAAAACAATTTTGGTAGGTAGCAAATTTCCAATGTTGCAAAGTTGGTTTTTGTATACTAAAAAAAAATACAATAAGAAATACTAATTTTTATTTTCAATTTTAATTTGTAAAGTCTCATTTTATTCCTCGTTCAATTTCGGGGGGAGATATCCATATAAAAATTGCTAAATTTTCAAAAGCTACAAAGTTACATCCAATTGTTTGAAGATTTGTCCATTAATTTTTAAATCAATTGGATATAACTTGCAGGTTTTGAAAAATTTCCAATTTTGATGTCGGTATCTCACCGTGAAATTGAGCAAGGAATAAAATGAGACCTCCCAAATAAAATTTGATGAAAAACAACACAGATTAGTATTTCTCATAGAATTTCTTTTTAGTGAACAACATCTACTTTTGTAACATAGAAAATTTACGAAACAAAATTTTTTTAGTTATCTTAAGAACCCTTTTCTTGTTATATCAGTTTTTAAATTGAAATGTGTATAAAAAAATCATTGTCAAAAATTTTCATATGTTTAGGTCTACGAGATATGGACGATAATTTAAATATTTTCACTGGGTTATTTGAATCCTTTGTTCAACGTATATGTGCTTGAAATGTTTTAGTTTTTTTAAAGAAGAATTCTCTTAGCCATCGTTGGCTTCCTAAAAAAGAAAATTAAAAAAATTTTGAATTTAAAATGTGTTTCCACACATACACACACACTCCACATCCACAAACGCAGGATTTTCTTTGAACTGGTCCTTGAAAAATATTTTAAAAATATGTAAAAATTACATGCAATATTTATTTTAAACTTACAAAAAATTATTGGCACTTACCTTACTCAAATTTAATTTATTATTACATTACATCAATTATTGATGCCACAAAGAAAAAGTTTAAACCAGAACCCAACTGTATTTCGATCTGAAATTTTTACAGAGTAGTAGAATGTTATAAAACTTAGAAGGTCACACACTCTTGGTTTTGTATGATTCAATGTATTTTTCTCCTATAGTTATATTATTTTAAATAATGGTTTTTTATATTGACTTTGTAATTGAAAATTATTTTCGAAAAATTCGTTTTGTTACCTCTACTACTGTAGGTAGTTTCATAAAGATTGGTTAATTTTTACTCCTGTTATGCTTCGAAAACAGAAACTAATTTTTTTCGGAAATATTTTTCAATGAGTAGTTAAAAATAATTGTTCGATTCTTCCACACATGTATAGCTTATATCACTTATATTATTTATGATATTTTTCTTATAATTAAAAAAATAGATGTTCATTTAGAATAAATAAAAACACTGAAGGCATTCCTTGGAAAATAATTTTAACAGCAACACAATGCGTGTATTAAACCATTAAGTAGCAACCAAAACGCGAAAAAGCTTTCAAAATTCTTTTCTGCCATTAAATAAACCTCCAAAAAATATATAACCAGTCCAGCTATACCGAGCACTCTCACCACATACATAATATACCGCGAGTGACTCTTATCGTCATCTCACGAGCGCGCAGGACTCTCCGCTCCTCGTCGTGCCTTAGCTTACCATCGGCACCGCCGTCGTCGTCGTTGTCAGCATCGTCGAATCAATAATGTCCTGGCGACTGCATAATTCAAAGGACATCTTGACGCAACAAAACCCCTTAGCCTGCGGCCTCCCGTTGACTCACCCACTCCCTCTCTCTCTCTCTCTCTCTTGCTTTTATTCTCTTCTGCGCTTTTAAAAAATGCAAAGAACCACGGCGGCGGCACCGAAAGTATTGTTACCCCTTGCGCGCGCTTGCTTTTTTCCCCCCACGAGAGAGAGGAATGCGATTTGGAGGACCGCGCGTCGCCGGTCCTTCGAGAGAGGTGAGTCCCTTTGCGCGCTCTAATTCCGACCGGAGGCTGCGCGAGCGCTGAGGGGCAAGCTCTTTGAATTGCTTTTGTGAGGTAGAGAAGAGGCCATGGCGGAGATTGAGATTGAGAGAGAGATATTCGAAAAAAATAAGTAAAGGAGGGGAAGTGAATAAGGTGGGATTTGGTTAGAGGTGCGGCCGAAGATTTTATTGGATAACCTTACTTTAACATAACAAAGATTGTTCTGCAATTATTAGTAATTGTCTGGCAGAAAAGAGTTCAATTACTAATACTAATTTAGTTCCAAAAGGGCTGTGCCAAAAGAAGTCCTGGAAGAAGTGTCGTCCCGATTGCAAACAGCACTTTTTCAACTTTTTTGCCAATTGGAGAATACTCACAGATGTTTCAGATAAATAACAATAGGGAACGTACGAAACTGATAAGAGCATAAAGAATGCATGCAAACTTAGGCATTTTACAAGTTTGTCAGTGCATAAAACGGGAAATATTTGAAAAGTTATTTTTTACAATTTTTACTACTGAACATGTCGCATGAAATCTCGCTTTTTCTACTTATTTTAGCAAACTTCACCCTTGCTTATTTCAACTTTCCCTTTACTTCGTCCCATTTTTTTTTTAATTTCGTGTTATACGTAATGCACTGCGTTCCTCTATTTTCTACGAATCTATGGGCATCCTCTACTTGCACCCTTACCAGTGCTTTCGAGTACTGGCACCCCTCTAAAGATCTATGGAAGATGATACCTTTTTTAGTAGTTCATTTCGATTGCCTCTCGTTGCTTCCAGCTGACAACATATTCATTCGTGACATTGATACTCTTATGAAAAAAAAAGTCACGTGACGGAAAAATTATTTGTCCATCCCCTACATTACAAAGCCATATCACACTTCCAGCGATTGAATTCTCGCAGCATATTCTCTCCCCCTCTCTCTCTCTCTCTCTCTCTCACTCTCAACAACTCCGATATACTCCCTCTAAGCTCGTGCAACCAAGGCGAGTCGAAAACAAGCCCATCATTCGCCCAAACTCCTTCACAAGACTTCGCCACTATATCCTATACCCTCTTTTTCCCCACCACACCCCTACCGTCGTCGTCGTCGTCGTCGCCGTCGCACTCTCCATTATGCAGATCCCGGCAGTCCCAGCGCGTATGACCAGCCTGGACGGTCACTCCTACCGCGCCGGATAAATCGAGAAGAGGCGGGCTAGCCCGGCGCAATAGCGCGTGATCTATATACTCTCTCGCCGCGAGCGTCGCGGCGGCGGTGGCGTAAAAAAGGGGGAGGGGGAGGGGGCGAAAGAGGTCTTGCCGCCACCGTCGCCGTCTGTCTGTCTGAGGGTATGCGCGCGTAGGGGTCGAGAAGAGAGGCGCGCACGCCGCCGCCCTTATTCTTCTCTCTATCTCTCGGCGCACGTATATCTATAGCACTCGCTTTTTGACTGTCTGAGCGTCTGGTTGTTGGCGGTGCCTGGGGCTGCGTTCTCTTGGATACCGCGAGAAAAAGAGAGAGAGAGGTAGATTCGGATGTAATATCGGGAGGGGTGGCGGTGCAAGAGAGCCACATAAAGGGCGCTTTGAGGTGTATTCGAGTATGGCGTTATTAAAATTATTTCGGAGCTCTTTTTTGGGATTCGGTTCGATCGGGGGAAAGATATTGGTAGCAAGCTTTTTTGTATAATAATTTTGTAGAAATTTTTAGCTGAACTGCATATTCGGGCTTCGATATGTTTAATAATACTACGCCAAAGTGAAAGACTGATTTTAAATTTATTGAAATTCAATATCTACGGTATTGGATTACAAGAAATATTCTTATATTTTAAAATTATTCAATTTCTTATTGAAAATTTCCATCAATAATCTTGAAATTCATTGATTTTAACAAAAAATAAAAGAGAAATGAATTAAGAAATGAACGCACCGCAAAGACTTCTCCCGCCCTTCTCTTTCCTCTCTCTCTCTCTCTCTCTCTCTCTCTCTCTCTCTCTCTCTCTCTCTCTCTCTCTCTCTCTCTCTCTCTCTCTCTGTCTCTCTCTCTATTTAACAATTACAATTCTTTCTCACGTGCGGACACCCGAACGCGCCTCCGAGCCCGCATACCCGCCGTACGGGGCGCACCGCGCGGAAGTTAGAATTCCGGCGCGCTGTGCAATTCTCTTTCGACTCTCTTTCTCTCCCTCTCTCGCACGTAGCGGCTTTATGCTTCGCGCGCCCGCGTCAACCCTCTCTCGGTCCCGTGGAATCCTCCCCCAACACACCGCCCTCTCCGTGTTTTCTGCATCTCTCTTTCCCCCTCTCGTAAGGAGACGGTGGCGGTGGTGGTGTGGGCACGTAAGGCTTGCCGGAGAATGACAATGCGTTTATTATACGGTGGAGAAAAATTTTGGTGATGTTTTGATACTCGCCGGGAGGAGGGTAAAGGGTACGAGACTGTCGTCGGGAATAAATTTTGGAGTTTCACACCGGCTACGTGCAACGGTTATTTCTCCTCGTTTTGTAATATTGCGCGCGCGCAGAGACGGCGGAAGAAGCCGCCGTGGGGATCGGCGTGAACGGCGTTTAATAAGCCAGGACTTTTGCGGGCTGGAATAAAGTCTGATGTTTATGCTTTCAGAGTGTAACGGGGTATATACTGCGATTATTTAAATACGTATTCCGAGATTATATTAAATTAGATTTTAAATTTCGGTTTAAATATTTATTTTTCGTAAATATATTTCTTCCAAAATAAAATTCTCTGAGCTGTTTACATCTCATGCAAAAAATTATTCTTCGAAACAAAGCGCAACCCTGTACTCCCACAGATATCCAAAATTGAAAAAAGCTATGGCGACCTATCTCGCTGACCCGACCCACCTGCTTCGCCATCGCCACCCTTCGAATAAAGAAATCGCGCAGCAGCTCTATAAACCGCCCTCGTCTCTTTCGCTGCAGCACGCGCAACGACGTGGACGTGGCGTCCTCGTTGTCATCCACTCCCTCCTCCTTCTCAAGAGAACTGAGAAAACGAGACGAGGGCGACGACGCCGGACAGCGGTGCTTGCATTTTAAGCAGTCGACCGCTGTCTTTGCCAAGTGGCGGCCGCGGCGTAGCGCGTGGAGAAGACGTCCCCGTGAATTATGCACCTTTGCCCGACTGGCGCCCGCTAGGGTCCGAGAGGGAGAGAGAGTGAGCTCAAAGAAAGAGCGCGTTCGTTTGTTTATTGTTATGCGCCGTCGCGGCGGCCGGCCGCGGGCCAGAGGGTATACCGGCGACGAGAGGAATATTTTATGTAGTTGAGGGCGGAGGACAGGGAGAGGGAGAAAGAGGGAGACACGTTGTTACTGCTGCGAGGAGGACGTAACTTGCAGGGAATTTTATGCAATTTTTAGATGCGTTCTCGTGGCTTTGTCAGCGGATTTAGATGGAAAATTTACAGGCAGAAATTAAATTTAGACCTTTTTTTTAAGAATAAAGTATGGGTCGATTATATCTGCGTTCCAGTGTATTGATTCAGCGACCCTTAATAACTCAAGTAGATAAAACCCTTGTCGATCGGATAAAGGGCGAATTCCTCGTACCCTTTGACGGATGTACCCTTAAACACTTATTCGAATGCTCCGCGCGTTATCCGACGTCAATAGAAGAGAAAAAAGCTGCTCCCTCGCTCAATCTAATTTCGGCACATCGGATCGAGCCGGTATTAGATCAATCAGTCCCATTAAATTCTACTCCCGGGCGAAAATCTCATTCCGTATATATACACGCACACGCGTGGCATACGTGCAGTATCCTTCCCGTACACGCAGCCTCCTCGAGTCTCTCGCGTCTATCTCATTGCGTATTTTTCTCGCGTCGCGTCGTGCACGCGTGGCAGGTACACACATATATACATACACACATTCCCAGGCGGTTGACACCGAGAGCAAAAGTCGAGGGATCTGCGAGCACCATGAGAAAAAAAAGCTCGAGAGAGAGAGAGAGAAAGAGAGAGGAAGTGACTGATCACCCGGCTGGGCGATCGACGCACCCCCTCGTGAGCGATCCATCTTATTTCCGCTTCGTTTTTCTTTTTTCTTTTTGCTCACGCGCACCGCTTGTTCGCTCCCTTGTCCGAGCGCCGGCTATGACGCGCGCCGTATATTATGGCGTATAGTGGCGAAAAGAGAGATCTTGCATGGTTGAACGCGTGATTATGCGTAGCGCGGGCTGATGCGACGGCTAATGACGTATGATGCGGCGCGAGAGGTTTTGTGAATGAAGTTTATCGTAGTGGGAGAAGGGGACTTGAGTTTTTAGTTTTAGATTGCGCTCGACGGGCTGGAAAATTGCGTGGGCATTCGGAAAGTTTAAAGTGGGAGTTGAAGTCGTTGGGATAAACAGATTTGGCACGAAGTTACAGCGTTTATTCGGCTACTTTTTAAGATTGTTTAAGTTTTCATCCTTTTTCGTTACAAAGTCGCTTATTTATCTATTACGGAAGATTTGATCAAGAATTGAGTATAAAGGTTTGTTTGTAGAGGATTATTGTTAGTTCTTTGGTATAACTAAAAAATGAAGGAAGTAGACATCAAACGTAGTTAAAAACTACTTATTCATCATCAAATCAGCACCGTTTTGCCATCACAAATTAATCGCGCGTACGGAATTGATTTTTAAGCAGTTCGAAACACGATAAGAACCTCCACTCGCGCATGCACCCCTCAAGCCGTTACACGCGTCGCGCACTCGGTGCCACCATGTGTGTATATACCTATATGTGCAAACGAGCGCGTCGTGAGGGCCCCGAGACGTATACACATGGCGAGGGCGACAAAAAGATGATTGATCGATCCAGTAATTATTGCGCGACGTCGAGAGTTGTTGCGCTTAATTTGACAGATGACGGTATTACGAGCTGCGTATCACGCGGAGTTTGGGACTTCTTTTCGGTATTTTTTGCCCATAGCCGCTTCAATAAGATCATCGTCGTTGTCCGCTGACAAGATTGAGCGCGTGGATCAGTGAAGGAGAGATTGACGGTAAGTTTGTTATTTTTTTTTGTATGTTATGATGTATTTGGATGTTTATTATTTATGATGTAGTTGTGCGTGCAGATGTATGAATGATGAGTTACAACTCTCGAGGGTATTGATGTTATAAATGTTTGGAAAACGTGTCTATTCAAAATCGGGAAAGACGTAATGGAAACCGACAGTCATTTATAAGTTGAAAATGTTTCTTCAAGCTGTGCATGTAAAATCAGAAGCCAGAATTAATGACGTTGCCAGGTAGTACCAATCTTTTCGGGTCTACTGACGTTAAATGATCGATCTAATATTAATATTAATGATTTCATATATCGATGTTTTATTTCATTTCGGTCTTTGAACTTTTGATTTATTGCCTTCTAACTTGTGCCTAATAAAGTTTATGCAATAATTTGAATTGAATTTGACATTATTTCTTCCTTTTAATTGTACAATTAATAGAAATAAAACTTACAATTAACCATAAAAGTAAAATGTTAATACATTTCATACCCATATTTATTTATAATTTAAAAACTATAAGTTCATGTACACGATTCGCGTCCTCGCAATCAGCCGGGTATATATTCAGGCTTGTGCTCGCGACCACGGCAAAAAAGGACGCAGAATAAAACTTGCGCAAAGATCTATACACTCACTCTGACCGCGCACTCCATTCAATCGATATACGCCCACGCCTCCTACCACCACCGTCATTTTAATCTCATTCCCGTAGTTTAATTACCACTCTGTAAGCTCCCACTTAGTTGTGTCACTCGCGCTCCCGGGGATCGAAGTAGTAGCAGCAGCAGCAGCGGCGGTGGCGAGCTTAGTATACCGAAGCTCGCCGTTTAAATTAATCGCGTCGGCTGCTGGCCGCGGCGAGAGCCGAGGATCTTCCCTCTGCCCCCCCCCCCCCTCCTGCTGGCTTACGATTTTAAATATTGCCCAGAGACAAAGTTTAATGGCCGGGAATAAGTTGGAAAGCGAGGAACCTATCGGCTCTTTTCGACGCCGCGATCAATTCAACGTGGGTGAGCGTGGGAGAGAAAGAGATGCAGAGAGAGAGAGAGAGGGACAGAGGAAAAGTTGCCCGTCGCGCTTTTTTACCTTGTGCTCTTTGCGGCCGAGAGCCATTATTTTCCTTTTTCGCCGGCAAGGGGTGAGAGAGAGAAAGTCGACGGAGGGAGAGTTGACGGCTAGTGGTAGGCAAGAGGGAGGGAGGGAGGAGAGAGAGAGAGAGAGAGAGAGAGAGAGAGAGAGAGAGAGAGAGAGAGAGAGAGAGAGAATAAGGCAACGACGACGACAGTACGATGGCTGAGCGAACTTGAAAGCGGAAAATTAAGCGCGTGTATAAATTAGAAGTGTATACGCTCCTGTGGATGGGGAGCGAGCGCGCGTGAGATGAGGCCTGAGTGCTTCGTGATTACTATAGCTGCTTTGAATGCTTAAGTGTGTTTTTTTCAGGAGTTTTAATGAGTTGGCAAAGATTGAAATTGTAACTTTTTCGAAGTTAAGTCAGTTTTGTCCGGTTCATTCTGCTGTATTAATTTCGGAATTTGTATTATTTATCAACTGCTTGTATAATTCCAATGATAGTAGCAGTGTAACAATGTCATGAAATCTAATTTTTCGTTTTATCGTTTTGAAAATTATCAATTTGTCATGGCAAGAAAAAACACTGGATTATTGATGAGGATTAATTATGTAAAAGCGCGTTTCCCGTGATAACTGAGACAGAAAGTTGAATCCAAGATGAACGATTCCGATAAACGAATCCGTAAATGTAATATTAAAGCAAGAGGATGCTGTAACAAATCTCTTCGTTACAATGATGGAATGAATGATGTAAAAAGAGATGGAAACAGAAAATATCGGATCATCTAATATTATATTCCTCAATGCAAAGTTTGCAGTGCCAACTATCATGGACGAAAAAAAATGACATATATGTTAACTCACCAAAAACAATAACATCGCAATGGAGCTAATCCTGGTTAGAGATAGGACAAGATAATATTTTATTCACTTAGGACGCAACTTACAATTAGCTGACAGAATATTAGTATTTTATACAGAAAAAAAGAATTGAACATTACATGATACCACAAGCATTTGATTGTTAAATGACCTTTTCTGATATGTTAGTCCTAAATCTGAATATATTATTATTAGATTATCTGGTATGCAAAGGATACCGCAAGTATAGACCACAACATTATTAGTGGAAATGATTGTCAGCTACTTATTTCATGAAAATTTTTGATACCTTAAACATTCTATGAAATGAACAAATTTAACAGCCACACCTCGAAGCTTCAAACCAAACTCATCAAGGCAATTATTATTCCACCTCTCCTCCAAGTCCCTCCTCAAGATCACAAACGAATTCACAATTCTGCCCACGCGATCCACGGCGTCTCCTTTGATTATTCCCCTCGTCGCTCGCGTCGCTAGAAACAAACTCGACGGCAAGTGAGCTCGCGCGCACCGACGATTTTCCGGTGGAAAAAAACGCCGCGCCCCGGCTTATCTGCGTCCGCGCGCGATCCGTCTTTGTTGGGGAAAAATTGCGCGTTTCGGAGGGCGATCGCGCGTAAGCCCGACTGGGGCGATAACGTCCCTCCCTTGTACATTCAAAATAGTTGACGTGCCAAGAAGGAAGAGTGAGGGAGGAGGTGAAAGAGCGAGTGAGTAGGCGACGGGCAGCGGAGTGGAAGATACGCGGGAGTGACTTTATTTAGGGGTCGAGCTTTTTTTCTCAAAGGCGAGGGTGAATTTTCGGGGAATTTTTTAAGGTCATTATCGTTACAGTTGAAAGTTTCTGCTATGTTAAATTGTTGGCGACGAAGGGAATACTTGTATTTCAACTTTAATGATATCTGATTGATCGGAATCAGTGTTAAAGTGCGACTTGTCGTTGAATAAATTTTTCCTTATACTTTGTATTATGTCGTCGAAAATAAACGTCCACGAGTATTTTTAAAGAACGAGTGAAAAATGTACCTTCATAATTCATTGATAATCTAATAATATTCTCCAGTTTATAAATAAGACTTCGCTTTTTTCTGACACGAAAAAAAAATCAATGTCTCAAACATTCACCCCTCTTATTCACTCGATTGAACCGGGTGAAAAATGATGGGCGGGGTAACGATATAGTCTGACTAAAAAATGACTTAATATAAGTAAAAAGTAGTCTGCTATATCTCACGGTACCGTTCAAACTCTGGAAGGAGCAAGAAACTGACAAAATAATTTTTTTTCGACGAAAAAATGCATAATCCGATTCCACATGAATTTATTTCTCATAATACCGAACGATCTTTATATGAAAAAATTAACCCCAATCGTTTACCAACACAATATAGTTTATAGTCTTTCTTTCTCCCACACTCACGTAAATTAACGACCGACGCTGCGGTACTCGGATAATAATCTCGTATTTTTCCCTCTTGCGTCCGACAACAATAACCGCGACCCGCGTCGTCGAATCTCCAAACGCTGTAAACAGCTTGTCCCGCCTAACCGACGGAAAAAAGGAAGCATCATCCCCACGGCGTCGGAGCGAATCCCCGAGAGCGGGAGAAGAATGATAGATAATAAAAGGCGCGCTCGCCGTAAACGGGGCAATGAAAGCTCCGCGTATCGCTGTGTATATATATATGCGCTTACGGAATATCCATATAAGTACGAGAGGGGCTTGTTATTGCTCGTACGTTTCTTACGGAAGAAATATGATAATGAGGCGCCGTAAAGGCGACGCGGTATACCGCGCGCGGAGCCAATTTATGCGTGACGGTTTAGATGCATATCGGCCGGATAATCCGTTCACTTTTTTTGTTCATTTCGTGCGTTTGCAGAAATCGTTTCGGCTGCTTTGCAGGCCTGTGCGTAGGAAGGACAGGGTGTTATAATGTCTGATGGTTGTTAATTTTTTTTGTATTTAATTCTGCGATGCTCAGATCAATTCTATGGTGAATGGAAATTCTAGAAAAATTCTCATTTATATAATGAACAGTTTCTTCAATTTTTAAAGTTCTCTCGACTTTTATGCATTAGACAAAAATAATATAGACGGGGTTGAGATTGTAAATGGTCTACTTCGAGTTGATGAACATATTAATTTTGCATAACGCTAATTTGTAGCGGACATAATAAGTGAGTGATATATAAGTTAATCCGCATAGGCGAAATGGTAAACACCTAATACATGTAAGGTGGTTGTGTGTGTGCCTTCGTGCGTTCGAGGCGTAGCGTAGGACCGAACCGAGCGTATCACCAAACCACCTTTTAAAAGCGACGAATCGCGAGAGATTGCATGGCAAATAGATAGATAGATAGATATACAGAGAGAGAGAGAGAGAGAGAGAGAGAGAGAGAGAGAGAGAGAGAGAACAACCGAGTAGCTAATGCTGAGGAACTACTGAGGCCGCCAAAGTACTGACCAGAGACTGCCAAGGCATTCCCAAATCGTCACCCAGACTTCAGCAACCACGAGACTTCCGAGTTGCCGCCCAGATCTCAGCAGTAATCGTCTTCTGGAGCAACCAACTATGACGGTAGATAAGCCATCTCTCTCATCACCGTACTATCCGCGATATACACGTGCGATAATTTGTGCGTGCGTTACGTGATAGGCTAAGCGTGTATAGATATTGAATTTAAGTAATTTTGATATAAGCCAGTGTACTCGATTTCGCCAGAAAGCACTTCGATCGTTGAACTTACGATTGTATCTTGTATAAAGTAATACGAAATAAATACATTTTCTACAAAGTTTATAATATGAATAACCCAGAAAAATGAGAAATTAATGTAGCAAATATCTTACGGCGAGCACTAGAGAATTAAAGATTTGTTTTATGTTTCATAAAAGAGTCAGCAGAATTCGAGAAAAGAAATGTGAATGAAATAATGATGATTTTTCGACCGAGGACGAGGAGTATAAAAAGGCGGAGGAATGCAACTATTTTTATACTGCGCAAAGTAGAATTTTTATGAGGGTGGTGCAGTCTAACGTCTAGACCAACGTTTTATTACATTTTCTTATCGTCTGGGATCCTGACTATATGTTCGTAAAATATTAAGATGAAATTCCTGTAATGGTCAGAGATATAAAATTTCGGATGACGTGTCCGAGAAACTCATAATCCTTCCCTACAGCATTCGCCAAATTTATACATTTATAAAATAAATCATTTATTACAAAAACCGTGGGTATTTTACAAATTTAAACGGTTACAGTCGAATCCGCCAGCATTTCCACGTATAAAATCCGCGAGAGAGGCAAGAGTAAAAGCCGTAGACGTTCGAAATACGATCAACCATTACCGGCACCCAACCGCGCTCGCGCATTCACGCACTACACTCCCGCCGACGTATATATATCGACAGACTATACACCAGCGTGCGCGCATCCACCCTATCGGCTCGTTGCCGCATTCCCCTTCTCTCTTTTTCTCTCTTCACCATTGTATGCGACTTTCACACACACACACACACACACACACACACACACACACACACACACACACACACACACACACTCAGACGAGAAAGCTCGCCCTTTGCAGCTGCTGGAAAAATTCCGCTGCTTCTGGAAGAACGAAAAATCTCTCTCTCCCTCTCTCTCCCTCTCTCTCTCTCTCTCTCTCTCTCTCTCTCTCTCTCTCTCTGGCTTTTTAATGGCCGTAGTCTGTTTGACTTTCAATGGGCTCGGCGAAAGGTCCCGAATGAAAAATCCCGGCGCGGACAAGCCGTCGCAGAGGCGGAGGAGAGTACGAGAGAGAGAGAGTTCCTTTGAGGCGACGTAAGTTCGTTAACCGCCAGTTGGATGGTCAAAGCCGCAAAGTTTAACGAGTCTACGCGCGGAGAAGAGAACGGTTCGAAGTAGAAAACTAGCGATTTGGGATGGCGGCAGTAAGTGTGAGAGTGTAAGGGGAGAGAAGGTAGAGCTGTTGGTATTGATAGTGAGGTTAATTTGGAACGTGTGGAAGTGGTATCAAAGAGACGAGATTAATCAGGACTCTTTAAGTCTATTTTAAATCGTTTGTCAGGCAAGTTAAGTTACACAGCTGTATGTATACACTATATAGACACTTTGTTCTTTTACGAACCATTCTGATCTTCAAGTTTTTTGTTTTTCGTTTACATCCCTGTAAAAGCCACGATACTCCAAACGCGCAACGACGCGCATCTATGTGCGTATACCAATACCTAGCGAAATTCGTGCTGGAACCAACTAAACGAAGAGGCCGCCGTCTCCCTCCTAAAAGCCCGCTCCTGCGCGCGCACATCAACATCTAATTTCCGACAAGCGCCCCCGTAAAACGGAGAGATAAACCTAAACCGTGTAAAACTTTCGCCTGGAAAAGGAGCGAGGAGTACCCGCGCTTAAACCTTCGAGTACTCCATATGTATATAAAAAGAAAACTTACGCACGTGCACCTCGTAAAAAATCTTGCGCGCTCTCGCTAATCACTGAAAAGTGAAATAAAGACCTTAAAAAAAGCAGCAGTGGCAGTGGTGCTCTTTCCATCTGATTTGTAGTAGCGGCGAGACAGAGAGAAAAGGAGAAAGAGAGAGAGAGCCGGGGGCTCTCCCTATTAGCGGCGCGCTTGTGCACCTTCTGGGGAGGGTGATTAACTCTTTTCCGCGCGAGCCCTTTTCGCCCTGCTCTCTCTCTCTCTCTCTCTTCTCTGGCCCCGAGGGGCTTAGGTAAATCCCAGCGGCGCGGCGGCGCCCTTTCCGGCCGATGTTTCGCAATTAATGCGTAAAGTTGGCCCGCGCCGGGTTCGCACGCTCTGCGCGAGTGGACCTATGCGTCGCGCTCTGTCTCCTTTCTCTTTCGGGCTTTTTGCGTATAGAGGGGAGCCCGGCTGACTACATGCGAAGGGAGCGCTGTGGCTCCGTGGATGGAGACCGCGAGGAGAGGGGAGAGGGATTGATTTGTAGGGCTGCCAGTCGAGAGAGAGACGGGTAATTCCGACGGGGTTGGCTGTTTGTAAGAGTGAGAGAGACAAAAAGAAAGAATTTCGGTGGGTTCGAAAATGTTTACTCAAGATTTTTATTTCGAAAGGTCGAATAATTTTCATAAAAGGTTACTTCTTTTTAAGTGTAGGTGGTACAGCTTTTCGGCGTATAGAGCTGCAATTATATAATAAGTGTCCTTTACTATTGATTACGGGGGTTATCGTGATATTAAAATGGGTTCACTATTTAATTTTGATGTCATAAATTATTAAAATATAATGTAAGTATACACACGGATATGAAAGGCAAATACTTTCTGAAACGAAAAAAACTATTGTGATAAAAAATTAAAATAAGTAAGAAGTTACTTTCCCTATTTACCATCTTTTTATTTTTCATTCGATTTTAATGTTTAACGTCTCATTTTTCTCCTTAAACATTTGTCTACGAACAATCTAGGCTTATATTATTATGGAATAATTAATATATATATACGAACAACATGTAATCAACTTACTAGGAGAGGCCGCGAACTCCGGATCATGGATTCGGCTCATACTTTGCGATATGTTTTTGGATGTAGAAATATAAAGAAAGCTGCAATATTAGACCCTAACGCTCAAAAAACTGAAGTTCTGTGCCTTTTTAGCTTTATTTTGAAAAAAAGGCTTGAAAAAAACCTCTTCTTGAAACGGTAACCATTTAACTCCGGGGAGTCTTAAATATAATTTCAAAAATAGAAAATAAAACTAGACAAAATGAGCTTTCATTTGCTTGTTTAAGAATTAAAAAATGTTGATTCCTTCAAAAGTTATGTAAGTTTAAAGTTGAGCATCGAAAATGCATCAAAATATGCTGGCAGTCGAACAGTTTAATTTTAGAGATTAAACAGTGCATTTTCGATGCTCTATTTTAAACTTTTATAACTTTGGAAGGAATCAACATTTTTTAATTCTTAAAAAAGCAAATGAAAGCTCATTTTGTCTAGTTTTATTTTCTATTTTTGAAATTATATTTAAGACTCCCCGGAGTTAAATGGTTACCATTTCAAGAAGAGGTTTTTTTGAAGCCTTTTTTTCAAAATAAAGCTAAAAAGGCACAGAACTTCAGTTTTTTGAGCGTTAGGGTCTAATATTGCAGCTTTCTTTATATTTCTACATCCAAAAACATATCGCAAAGTATGAGCCGAATCCATGATCCGGAGTTCGCGGCCTCTCCTAATTAGTGTTTATAGACTACCTTTACTTGCAATCAAATAATTTTCAATTTTTGGTACAGTCAATGGTAGAATTTTTACCGTTCATACAACTCTTTACATCGTAAAATAATATTCTGGATTATTTCGTATTATTTTGCGAATAAACATCAATATGGTGTTTCATTAGTATATCGACGGCTGAGAGGAAGAAGAACGTATCTCGGCGCTTTACTCAAACTTATTTTGAGATATGTTGTAAAATGATGCGATCCAATCTTCTTTTCAATAAATCAATCAATAACGAGTAACGTAGGTATTTGTATATTGGTTATCGAAAATGCTATAACAGTATAGATATCTATACAGTTAATATTTCAAGAGATCAATTTGTACCAAAACTAAACTCATTTCATTAGCCACTTGTTAGTGGTATTAGCTCTAAACTAAGCTCGCAATTTTGGACAATTTCAAGAAGATAACGAAAATGCAATACTCTACTTACTTACTTTAGTAGACTAAAATTGAAAGCTTATTTTAGAGCTAATACCAGTAATAAATTGCTAATGAAATGCGTTTAGTTTTGGTATAAATTGATCTCTTGAAACATTATCTGTATAGCTCTCTATACCGTTATAGCATTTTCGATAACCAATATTCAAAAACCTACGGTATTCGAGGCGAAAGCTTAGCTCGTTTTCAATATTCTGCCTATCGGTTCCCTAAATATCTCCGGACGTCCAAAATATTCGAACTCATCGAAAAGACTACCCTTCAAAAATCTCATAACAATAAATTCACGCGATATTGAAGCCCCCTCTCATATTGAATAAACCCAAAAATCGCTAGCCGCCAAAAAAAGTGCCACACCCCACCGTCAGAAACCAGCGATCGGCCACTCGACGCCCTCAAACGAGCGATCGCCCCCTCCCCCCTCCTCCTCATTAATACCGCCATCTCACCCCTCTTGCACACGCACGCGAATCAATATAGGCGACAGACAGCAGGCGCGTCGTGCGAGCGTTCCGTGACGAGGGGGTGGTATAACACACATACACACACACGCACACTCACACACTTCATCACCGTTATATGACTATATAACTATACGTACGGAGGCAACGCGACGCCCGGCAGCGCGCGAGGTGGAAACTGCATTAGAGAAGTATTCGGTTACACATCGCCTTCCCTGTCCGCGGGCGTGCGTGTTTGTGGCGAGGGCGTCGCGCTTTTTGCTCGGGTTACACTAGCAGCCGCCCTAGGGGTATTTTACGGGCTGCTTTCGACCGGATTCGCTCTCGGCTCGGTTTTTCCTCTTTTTTAAAGCTAGCTGCATCCGTGTGCGTGGGCGCGGAGATGTAGCTGCTACTGCTGGATGTTTCTTTTGCTTCTTTTTTTTAAGGGGAAGAGGGAGAGTGACCGTGTGCTTTTTGCCCTGGGAGAGAGGTGGAGAAGGTCAATGGCGCGGCAGTGAGAGAGGAAAAACGCCGGGATTCATGTGCGAGCGACTGTGAAGGTGTCGGATATGAGGTATTTTTAACAGGCAAGGTCTCGTCTACTGGTTCATAAATAACGCTTTTATAAATGTAGCGGTGTGTTAAAATACGCTTTTATTTATAATGGGCGAGATGGAAATAGCCGCTTGCACTGAGAATTGCCGTGCTTGATTTATTTATAGTTCCTATACATAAAGTGTCAGTACATTCAAAAGTTTTCACCTTTGTTTCATGTTAAACTTCATTAACAATTCATAGTGTTTTATCAAAGTAATATTGTTTTAATGAATACATACATGGTAAAAAAACGTGTATTTTGCGAAGTTAAAAAATAATTGCACACATTGTGTGTAGAATAAAAATACAAAATGTTTGGTAGTACAAAATAAAAAAAGGACGGTAACTTATAAAAAGAGCAAGTAAAATTTTAATGTTGTAAATAGACGATTGATCATTACAAGTAACAAGCTAGGAACTACCCAATTGAACCTCTAATATGGTAAAGTTTCCCCTGCAGTAACGTACACTTGAGCTCGAGTTCTATTACCGGATCGATACGCATTTATTATCGACAATTGGTAGACCGAACTAGTAGCAATTTTTCTTATGTATCATTGAATTTCGCTTTTATTGTTTCTTTTTCTCTATTGATTGGATTGATTGAACAACTGCAGCCTATAAAAAATTATATTGTCATCTAGAAGTATCGCTACTGAAGTAGTCTTTTATTGAAAAAAAAAATGGAATATCTGATTTTTCAACTACCAATAAAAAAAAAGTTCTATAGAAACAAAACGGTTTGAACAAACATTGACAATGTAACGAAGCTTATTCGCCGAGCAAATAAAATAATAAATTTATAAGGGAAAAACGAAAAAGTTCCTATCACGATACGCACCGATATCGCGTATAGACGCACGGCGCCGCTGGTTAACGCGAGCGGGGCGCGAACGACGCGCACGGGTTCGGAATTTGTTAAATAAGTCCTGATGTCGCTTTAGTTTGATGAAGAAAGTTCGGCTGCGCTCGCTCGAGGCGCGATATCACTATCAAACGCGTAATACTTGGCGCATGACAATGAGATCGCGGGGGGCGCGTCGTCGTCGTCGTCGTCTCCCTTCCTCCTTATATCATATATACATATAGCAGCCGCCGAGCTGACGCGTGAGCACGCGTATACGTATAGTTCAAATTTCATCTTGGGCGGAAGAGACGAGAAGAGGGGGAGGAGAGGTAGCGAATCTCGCGTATTTTACGAATTACGTGAGGCGCCTGCGGACGAGCTTTGGAACCGTCAATCACCAGTGCAAGTGCGGGAGCGAGATCATAATTTGACTAAGCGTTTTTCCAAAGACGCCCGCAGGGTGCGAGCACTCTAGGACGTGCGCGAAATATCGGTGCGCGATGTGTGCTACTTCGGGAGTTGGCCAGTTAAAGACGATGAATTGTGATAGATCATTTTTTCCCCCTTTTTGATTTAATTGTGTAACTTTTTACGTTGCAGTTCTAAGGAAGGTAGTTTCTAAAGTCATGTCTGACATGACCGGCATGTTACTACTATAGATCGTGAGAAAGTACAAGTCGACACCCTGGTAGAAATACTAACCCACGGTTGGCGAACCGTTCGTCAATTTTTAAATTAAAAATATACCACCATGATTATGTTGGTATTGTTGACGAAGAATAACTATTTATACATGTGGAAATATTATAATAGTTTTAAATAGTTTTAATTAAATTTCGATGTTAATCTTAAGTAGAAATGCTTCCATTTGATTGACATGTTAACCAATGAAGTTTTTTATTATTAAATTGATTGATTTATTTAGATCCATAAAGCTTTGGTAGCACAAGTTGAAGGTTATAATGTTGGATCAGCCATTTTTCTGACTTTTAACTTTATCTTGGCAGCCAATTTTTTTGCCGACGGCTCGCAAGTGGCCGGCGCAAAGTTTTTTTCCTTCTCAAAAGAATTCTAAGTAAAGTTCATTATAAATCCGTCGAAGGGAAGAAGTCGAGGAACAAGAAGAAGAAGTGAAAGTAAAAGAAGCGAAGATATAGCATTAACCGTGGGAGTAAAATCTTAGTTTTAAGTAGTAAGTATATGTGCTCATCTGCTCTTTTTCCATTTCTCTCTCTTTCTCTACCATGAAGCCGACGAGAGAGAACTCGAAACGGGGGTAGAAAGAGTGGAAAATGTCGAAAACTTAGAATTTCCTCCTAACGGCCACTCAACGCGAGGGCGCGCGCGCGCTTCGGAACTTTTCATTGAACTTTTATCGGCCCAGCGGAGAGAACGAGCGAGCAGTTCGATTACAGTGGAACTTTTAAGAACCACTTCGGCTCCAATCGCTGCTGCCTCGCGTACACGTCGTACAAGGGGGACGAAAATCCTCGAGCGGATACAGCTAATTTTACCGCTCGCTCGTTCGCTCTATCAATCGGCAAACTTTTCACTCGATAGCTCACTCTCTCTCTCTCTCTCTCTCTCTCATTTCCCCTGTCTCGATATGTCAACTTGAAGAGCGCGAACGAGCCCTGGGAGCGAACGACGCCGCGCAGCTCAGTTGCGTTGTAGTTAAAGGCCTAGCCCAGGAAGTAATATTGAGCGAAAAGTCACTGCAAAGTGGATTTGCTATTTGTAGAGCTTGACAATGTTATTCTCGTGGGTGAAGGTGAAACTCTCAGCCTTATGCGAAGATCGCTGAATAAGCGCAAATTGCCGAAAGACGGGAGAGGGTGAATCGTAGCTCCCCTGCGCGCAAAATGCGATAGAATATCGAAATCACACAGTATTTTATAGATATATACATATAATCATCATTTTTATCGTGAAACATGATTAAATGTGAGGAAGTTTGTAATTTTTATGTTGTTTGAAAGGAATTATGTATATTGATTTTTGTTGATGTAAAATAAGAGAACCGTCTCACGCAGAGAATTAGATAGTTATCGATTATGTAAGTTCGATGTTAGTTAGAAAAGCATAAAAAAATACGTAGCAGAAAACTAGTCCGTTTCTGTAAAATAAATTCAAAAGTAAACTGTTTGTTATGCTATGATTCTCTTTTCTTCTCCTGCCATATATCAGCTGTGTACTGAACATCACATATTGTTTGCATTAATTTGTGATGTTTTCTCAGAGCATATTTGTTTCTATTTAGTTTCAAACTGAATAAAATGCCGTTGCTTTATCAGTTTGGGCTTTAATATTTGTTTCACTTACCAAAGTGAGAATCGACGCTGGCACATAGTTTGCCCAGAACTGCGACACCAGTTCCCAGAGACTTGAAGTCTTCCTATTTGTTTCTTTTTGGCCATTTTTACACCCGTTTATTTACAGTTGATGACTACAATGATAAACTTTAGTTATATTAATATTTCGGGAATGCAATAATTTACTTTTAGTCGCTAAAATATGACAACAAAATATCTCCAAAGTTTAAAACTTTCATCTCAACCAGAATTTAAATGTTTTTACTGTACGTATACAATGCTAAAACACACCATTAAACAAAAATGCCCTCCTTCAATTCACGCTCTCTGTCTCGGATGCCATAACGAGACATCAAATTCCCTTTTAATTAGCCAAAGAGCAACAATACGCTGGAGGGCATTATTGCGTTTTGCAAGCGCGCCCTGAAAATAGAACGTAATCTCGAGCACGACGAGAGAGAGAGAGAGAGAGAGAGAGAGAGAAGAGAACACGCGCGCGAGCGGCCGAAAAAAGCCAAGCCGAGGGCAGAGCCGTCGATCATTAAAGTCCGAAGTTTTCGCACGCGCACGCGTTACTTCTCTCTCTCTCTCTCTCTCTCTCTCTCTCTCTCTCTCTCTCTCTCTCTCTCTCTCTCTCTCTTAAAACGTCAAGGGGTCGCAAGAGAAACGTAACACGAGCGTGGGCGTCATAATCCACGCCGTATCATATGCCTCTCGGAAGTTATCGATCGCACGCGGGCGCGTCGCATTTTATTATTACCAAGAGAGCGGAAAAATATTAAAGAGAGAGAGGGAGGGAAAGAGAAGGAGAAAGGAAAGACTCGCAATGCGTGCTTGTGTGTACGTGTGTGGGTGAATAATCCGATTATACAGAGATACAGCGGCCAGTGGCCTCGCATGCTGTCGTCACCGACTCCGCTTCGCCTTCGCTTTTTATATATATCTCGAGAAGGAAAGTGTCGCCGCGAAGACAGTGTGTATAATCCACGCTCTCCCCTGCCGGCCGCACCGAGATATATAAAATAGTCAGTGGAAAAGAGAGAGATAGAGGCGGAAAAGGGAGAGAGACGAGGATACGGGATGCGTTGGATCCGGTATCGACCTGCAGGGCGTGTCTGTCTCTCTCGTTCGCCGGGGAATAACCTCCCTCCCTCCCGCGACTATCTCCGCCTGTGTCTATATACTTTTTAACCCCGTACTTCCCGCTTCCCTGCTCTCGCGTGTGCGTCTGTCTCTGTTTTTATTTATTTTTGTTTCATTTTTTGGTGACTGCGTGGCGTTGCTGGTAGTAGTAGAGGGAGAGAAAGGAGGGAGATGCGAATGGAATTTTTTACTTTACTGCGACGTCGTAACGAGCTTTTATCGATTGCAACGCGCTTTTTCGGAGAGGATTCGATGCATACCGGCTGTGCAAGTAAAAAGCTTGGCGGGCTTGATTACATGCCAAATTATTGACGATGGATGTGAATGCGCGTAAAGTCGCGCAGAAATTTCGCAATTTATTTGTTACTTTTGCAGGGTTGCGAGTGAATCATCGCAATTTTAAGAATAACTAGGGGGGGCCGCGCCCCCCTGCGCGCTATCGCGCTATGGTGCGCCCCCCCCCCGCCACTGTCTATGTAAACCCTTCATTTTTAGATTATAGACACGACTTTACTTCTCAGGAAAATCTTGCATTTTTGTGTAAAGTCAAATCCTTGAACAATAAGCGAAAGTCGACTATTTCAGGTGTATTTAGACATTAAAAATCGTTTCTATTAGCCTAACTCATCAAGAATTAGCTGTACATAAAAATGTCAAATCGGAAAAAGTTTTATTTTATTATAATCTACAACTTTTACATTTAATATATTTTTGTAAAGTTAAATCCTGTCAAGTTATAGCCGAAAATCGTCTATTTTTAACCTTTTTAGCTGTTTTTTGCAGTTGTATTAGCAAATATTGCTCGTAGCAAAAAATGCCCAACAGAAAAAAGGTGTAGATGTGTAGATATTAACTTAAAATTAATTTTTCATTATGCTTAAAAATCGATTTTTTGAAATGTTTCTTTGTGCTCGTATTCCTAAACTTTTTCATCGATTTTTCTCGGTAGAGGACCACGGGGTAGGTACAATTAAAGGAGCATTTGCTCGCAATGCTGATGGAATCGATCGGAAATTCATTGAGATAATCAAGTAACTTGATTACATACCGACGTACAGACATGCATACATCTCGGAAAACGCTTAAAACGCACTCACTCTGAGTGCAAAATGGTTTTTGCACATTAAATTTTTAGTATTTGAATTCCGACAATTTTCGCTCTGGTGAAACTATAAGGCTCTCCCGAGTAGCGGTCGTGCCTAAAAAATGACGTAGCCGGACTTGAACAAGGGCTGCCGACTCGCTAGTTGGACACTTTATCAACAGTCGTCATATTGTACTCTTCGCCCTTTCATACTTCATGTATGCGTAGTTCGTATGATGAATATCCATCTTTAAGTAACAATAACTTTACAATAGCTTTTTATCGTCTAAGCAATTTTCAATTTTGAGTCTGTAAATAGTATTGCGAAAAGTCGATGACCATCGCTGCTACTGTCAATGTTATTGTCGTTAGCATATTTTTGACGTAAATTCTAATATCGTTTGAATTATCTTTTCTTCATCATGAAATTTATTATAATATTTATTTTGCATGTACGTTACCTGCAAGACGGTATCGTTTGTTTTCGTCGAGACCGAGTGACGTGCTTGGCGAGGTTAATTATGTCTAAGTAATATTTTTTAATCAAATATACGTGTGAGGGAGGTAGGTTGTCTATGGATGGAAATTTAATTTAAGTACACTCACAATCAGTTGCGGTTGAATACTGACATAGTCTGAATGTGCTTGTGAATGAGTGGAAAACCTCGCGGTTCGCTGGCTGGTGCATGGGGTCGGCCACTGGTTATTAATCGTTGGTCTTTTATCGTTCAGGATTTCTTTCGCTAGTCTTCTTCTGACATCGGTCTCCCACCTTCCTCATCATACTTCAGTGGGAGTCGACTGCACGTGGAACTTCCTAGTTCTGTAGACATATATTCTGTTACTTCCAAACTTTCTCGATGCTTCGAAAGCTCATTTGCAACTTTGTTTATATAATACACAACTGAACATATCGGTGGAAGACCTCCAGACGTAACACATATAATTAAATATAATACATGGAACACGTTGAACCTCTCCCTTGCTGTTTTCTAAACAGATTTATAAAATGTTTTTTGTCGTCGCCCATCCACTCTTTTCCTCTCTTTCGCTTTCTATATAGAAATAGCACCATCTCCTCGTAATATCTTATCGCACTTTTCATCTCTTTGGCTTTGTCGGGTGCCTTGGCTGGCGGCGGTAGCGACTTTCTCCTTCTCTGCTACGGCCCCTTATCCCTCCTTTCTCTCCTTCTGCATCTTGACGGCGTACTCTCTCCTTCTCTCTCCTACTTATTGCTATTATATCCTTCATGCAAAGCTTCCCACTGCTATTCACCTACAGCGCGCTCTGTCTCCCTCTTCCTCCCTCTCCTTTTCGCCCTTCTAATTTCTTTCCCTCCTCCTCCGCCTGTGTAGCTTCGTCTCTCACTCTTTCCCTTTTTATGCCAATTAACATACATTAAGGAGCGCGCGGGGCAAACGTCGATTGCTGCGTTGCGTGTACCAGAGAGAGAAAGAGAGAGACAGAGAGAAAGAGAAGGAGAATTTTAGTTCTTATATATAATTTCTCTCTTCGAGGCTTTTCAACATCGTTAATAACCTCTTGCACCCACCGCGGCTGGCTCCTTGAGAAAACGCACGTGTATATAATCGGGCAAGTTTTTACGACGAAATAGGTCGGCTAAAGGAGGTGTTGGCGGGGTTTCTCTCTTTCAACGTTTATTAGAGGGATTCAAGGAACGTTTCGCGAAAGTCTTTAAGAAAATGCAATTTAGGTGGATGGTAATTTTAGTTTTATGATTTTTTTTATATTCGCGTTCATCTATATTTGATATCATAACATTTTTAAGAAAATTATGAAGAAATATTTCACGGAAATGAGCTATAACGGCAAATTCAAAATTTAACAAGATTTGGTAAAAGGTACTTTGAAAGAGGTAAAATTTTCAAAACTTCTTAAAAAGTAATGACTATGAAAATTTAATGATGTATCATTTCTTCAGTATATAACCAATTTGCATTTTGACTTTTTCGACTTCCATGATTTCCCAACATTTTTGAAAAGCTTCTATTTATTATTAAAAAAAACACAGCTGCTAAAACATCAAATAACTGCATGAGTACGTTAAAGTTCAAAGTGAAGCGCAATTTTTCAGCATACGCTAAATTATTTATTTGTATTGCCTTCACGAACGCCGCGAAGATAGAGCGTTCGGGGCCTGGTTTTACGTTGCGAAAACATTCCGCGGCGTGTGTAGGTAAGCAAGCGAATAAAATATTTGCCTCGGGAAGGGGGGAGAAAAAACGTTGTTATCGTCGATATTCAGACCGTGAAGGGCTCCGATATCAAAGCACACGTTGTGCTCTCTCTCTGTTTTTTACTGGCGCGATGGGTGTAACTTCATCTGGTATTCTTACGACTTGTCGACCGTACTTTGCGGCAACGTAAAACTCGAATTTGGCTAACGTAATAACAAGACAGCGGCTGCAGCGGTAACGGTTACACAGACAGAGAGAAAGAGATAGATAGAGAGGGAGAGGGAGGGAGAGAGAGAGAGCGAGAGAGAGGTGGGCGATGAAGTATCAGCCTCTGATTCGAGGTCCAAATTCTCCTGGGAAAAAAATAATACTTTTTTTCTGGGGCAAAGGGATCAGTAGGTTTATAATTTAAAAAAAAATAAATTTTACTTTTATCGGTCTGCTACGATCCTTTTTATACGAGTTGTGAGATATTTTACGAGTCAGTTGGTTGAGCAGAAATAAATGAAATTGCGTCAGAAGAAGAGCTTCTGTTAAAAAATATGTTGACAATGATATAATAATCGTGGGAGATTTAAAGTAGGCAATAGATTATTTGAATTAATTCAAATTCTTTCGGATATTGTAATTATAAAATGAATTTATTTATTTGAATGCGTAGAGGAAGTTAAATCTGTACAAACTGTCTCACAGATCATCCTCATATTATTCCTCAATTTTGTATCTTTAGGTTAAAAATATATATCGTTTGGAAACGTTGGTTCACAATCAAAATCATTGCATTGCCTGTCCCATCGCTGCGATACAATTTACATGATTGAATGTAAAAGTAGGAAAAATTACTTAAGCAATGCCGCGCATGCAGAGTGCTTGGGTAAAATTCAAATATATGTAACATTACCTTCGTCGTTTACCACGGGTAATTACATTACCGAGTCAAAGACTGTTGACATTGCGTTTCGCGGAAGCACGGCCCGATGGTCGAGGGAAGTGCGGAGCAAGCGAGACAGAGCAAACACGGTTGCACACACGCGCACAGGCGTGCGTCTGTCTTTCTGTCTCTTTCTTTCTTTAACTTTTCTACCTTCTGGGTTAGTCGCAGGGATAGAAATGATATGAGGCATAGGGGGAATAGAATACAAAATAGAATTTCCGTGACACTTAGAATTTCAAATGCAATGTTAAGAAAATAAGCGTGGCAGAGACGGCGCTTTCAAAACAAAAGCTGTGCGGAGAATTTTCTCGAGCGAAGTTGGGATTAAAAAGATGAGGGAATTAAGATCGGGTGACGTGAAAGAGCGTTGAAGTAGTTTCCGTGCACTTGGAATGTTTATTTGAATGAGAATGCAAGTTCCATTTTGTAGAGTTGCTTTTAAATTTAATTATTTTAATATTTTTAGTAAAAAATATCTCTTAACTGGAAAAATGCGGCATTGTTTTAATATTTTCATAACGCAATTTACTTTTAACTAGAAAAACATATTAAAGAAAATTTCAAGTTGGAACGGTGAAAATATTTTTCAGATAAAGAATGTTTTAAAATATGTTTTAGGACATTTAGGATTAAATTTTCCAGTTGTAAGAAATGTTATTTTGTGAGCGTGCAGACGTGCGAGTATGTGCAGCGCATACCTCCAGGGTGTTGGAATGATTTTTTTGTCGCGTCGCGGCTATTATGATAATAAGGTAATATATGCATAATAAGACTGTTTTGATTGACAGTTGTTGACTCGTTTGATTAGTCTTTATAGAATAGGCGCCAAAATCTAATATGTTTGAATTTTCAAGATTGAATTCTTGAGTTTGAGTATTTAAAACTGAATAATTAATGCATACAAAAATTTCATTAATTTATTTTTCAAAATTACATTATTATCGTAAATTTAAACTCATTGAAATGAACTTTTAAATGGGATTTAACTAACTTGATCGTGTTCATAACTCAAAAAATAAATAAATAAATAAATAATAATAATATGCGTGAAGCGCGATGAATGTACATTAGCTTTATCGAGCTATGCGCAACTTAGTTTATCCTACCTAATATCCTATCAATTAATTAATATGTATTATATATCTTCCACACGTACAAACTCATACGTTTGGGACGTTCCTCATACCCGGCGTTAAATAGTCATTTGGCCGCATCTTCTTCTATACCGCTCCTTCTCACATACAATAGTACATTTCGATACTAGTGCGAGGATTTGATTTTCCCCTCGTGTGACTGTTTGCACCCGAGCGAAGCGAGGGTGAAAAGGTCACACGAGGAGAAAATCAACTTCTCACACAAGTGTCGAACCGTATTTTTTGAAACTCCGTGCGAGAAGTTCGATTTCTCGCACGCTGCGTTAAACGATGCGTGCAAAAATCTCACTTCTCGCACGTCGTATCAAAAAATACGGTTCGACACTTGTGTGAGAAGTTGATTTTCTCCTCGTGTAACCTTTTCACCCTCGCTTCGCTCGGGTGCAAACAGTCACACGAGGGGAAAATCAAATCCTCGCACTAGTATCGAAATGTACTATTTCACTCGAGTTATTGTGGAACATATAAAAAGAATTTCTTTTCATTGCATACGTTTTTTTTCTTCAAAATGTAATGCATGAAATAAATTGAAAACGTAATGGTATATTTAGATCTTATAACTATCACATAAGCACGAGTTTCAGATCAAAATTTAAGTTTGTATTTGCGTAAACGTTTTGTTTGTGGCATCAATAATTAATTTAACAAAATAATAAAGATCAGTTTGAAAAATCTAAATGCCAATGAATTATAGCAGCGATTTTACCAAAATATAAATTTTTCATTAAAGTCCAAAAAAAATTCAATTAAATTATTAAACAGATCATTACCAACTAAATACCTCGGTGCCACCGGTGCGCGGAAGTCGCTCATCTCCTTCCATTATATCTGAAATGCTAAGAAATGAAATAGCCATAACATCTCATCACATTTTCTCTTCCCCTACAACATCCCTCCTCTCGCAACCCCAGTAACACGAGGCCAGACTGCAGAGCGCATCTTCCACCCTCACGGCGCAACTTTGCCGCGTTAAATAACGGGAATTCGTCATCCTCTGGGTATTTAAAAAGCCCGCGTTGCGGAGAGACAGCCTTGCTGCGCGAGACGTCGTCGCCGCGTGTTTCCTATTCAGCCGGCGGATTGTTAAGGGTAAAAATCGACGGTACGGGCTTCGCTGCGTAGACGCATGCACACGAAAGGGGCGAGACGATACTTAAGCTAATGACATTCTTCGTAACCTCTTCTGGCATGAATAATTCAGCGGAGCGTGAAGAATTTGATTTGCAAAATTCGTGCGCGTCAGCCCTCGGCGTGCGGCTGTCCCTGCCGCGCGCACCCCTAGCCTATCTACGACGGATATACGTAGGAGGCTGAGTATATGCCGAGGCGAGTGCTGAGAAGCGCGCGCGATTTTGGCAATATTGTTTTCATAGGAGATATCGGCTTTTATAACTACGTTATGTGATTTTTCTTTTTTGCTAAGATTGTTATATAAGAAGGAATATTGTTTTGAAAAATATTGTTGAATAAAATGTTTAAGCGAAAAATATTTGTCGAGATATTTTGTTTTATTGGTATACTGTTAATATCAAGCAACTTATTTTTATCATTAATAAATTATAATGGCCAAGGGTCTAAGGGTCCCGATGCCCGTATTGTTTTCCAAATATTTCTATGCTCTCCATTCTTAATTTTGGAAAGCATTTTTAGGAAACATTAATGCAAACAAATTTTTTCATGAAAAGGGAATTCAATTTTAAATGATTTGAGGTAACTTACAGAATGAAAAATGGTGTCCCGCCTTCGCTACTGTCTGGTGGGCTCGTCAGAAGGACGACGGACCTTTCCTCCGTACAGCATGATAAATTTTAGAAATGTGGATCATGCCACGAACTCGTGCTCCGAACGATAACATAATATCCTCGGAATAATAAATTTTGGTTGAGATTGTATAGCCTATTGGCAAGTAGAGGAATCAATTATACTTTCTTATATTTTTGATTATCATACTGACATAAATAGCAGCATGAAAATCGATATAGCCAGCAGGTCGATTAAAATCATAAAAACATTATTATATGACTGCAAGTAGTATTACTACAAATATTATCAAGCTATTTTCATTCAAATTTCGATAATATTTCTTACACTTTCAAACATCGTTATTCAATTGCATAGTATTAATTATTATGCGCTTATTGTCTAAAATACAGAAATAACAAATAATGCTATTACAAGCAGGAGATGATTAAAACCGTTGCGGGGACGCAGAAGTTTTCTGAATAGTTAATCGTCGCAGCCAATAAAACTGTTCCGACCGAAATTCAATTAGCATGGAATTGAATCGACGCCGCCGCGACGCGCTATACACAATTAAGTAACTTATAGCGAATTAAGAAACTTGCTCGCCCAGCGGCGCCGAAAGTCGTCAACTTGGGAGTCGCTTCCACCTCTCGCTCGGTCCTGCGGCGCGTCAATTCGGCATAAACCCATTCGTTACCATGCATAACACATTAGGTCTATTTGGCGTCTTGAAGAGCTATTCATTTAGGCTGATTCATGATCCGCGACGTAGCGCGCTTGCGCGCCTCGCCCCTCCACTCGTACCGGAGTCAAAGTGCAGTAGCCACAATATTTGAATAATATGCATATATGCAGAGAGTGAGGGGGAGGGTGACGACAACGCTGGCGACGTTGGTGGCACGCAGTATTTCACCCCTAATGCATACTAGATATAACTCCTAATCCTGAATTTCAGCCATTTAGATTATTAACGCGCGTGTCTTGAGTTTATTGCACCTCGTAATTACTCGCTTTTAGTACTCCGAACATGATGACTGTCTCTGGATGTGTGTGCATACAGGAGAACGCTCATGCACGCACGTTCATGGAAGAATAATGGCCGATTCAGTGAGTACCGGGATGAATCATTTCTCTCTCTCTTTTAATGCCATGCATGGGTTATCAAATATTCATTGGATGAGTTTTATTTCTCTTTTTATATTCTCAATTCTTTTTTGAACTACCTCGACTATTGAACATATATTTCTATGATCATTTGAAAAGAGAGAACCAATAATGTGTCAACACAGCTGTTATTTAGTGAATTATTTTAAAAACTTTTTTAGACAGTCTACTTTAAACTCTTTTAAACAGTCTCTGTTTAGTAACCTGATTAATTCTTTTTTTCTAATGTTCACTATTTTATATTTTTCAAAAAATAAATTCTTTTCCTCAGATTTTAATCAGAAAGCTTGATTCACTAGCGACCCCTCATTAAATGAAATTACAAGTTAAAAACGAGAAACAACCATTCTTCATTTATCGTTTCGAACGAACTCGTGGATGTCGCAAAAAACTCACTTAAAGAGCTTGCTCACCGCGAAATCCCACCCCCATTAAGCCCTCGCCATGATCACCGCTATACAACTTCCTCTTTGCTTTAGAAGTACACGCTTGAACTGTCATCCACTTTTTTCGCAAGCCACAATTTTTCCTTTACCGATCGATATCCTGCCCCCCCCCCCTCTCTCTCCCTCCCTCGCTTCTTTTCCCGCCGAACGCTTAATTAGTTGCCAATATTTCGGTCTACGTGCAAATGATTAATTAATTTGGTCAGGAGCGGCCGCGCGTGGAAACGTTCACTGCAATTTTTATGTCGCACTCGTTGTTAATAGAATTTAGAAGAGAGAGAGAGAGAGAGAGAGAGAGCTGCCGAGCAAATTATATTGCAAGTCGAACCACAATTAACGTGTTCACAGCCGCTATTTAATTTACCCTGGCGTCGGTTATTATTATTTGCTAGCGACTCTGCTGCTGGTGTGGGAGAGTAGTTTACTAAATTTTATAGAGAGCTTTGTTTAATTATTAATTTATTGATCGATCTTATATTGTTAGTACGAACAGTATTGCCTTAATTAAACTGATATAAGGATAAATCTCCAGAACTTTTGACTATTGTAAGACTATTTTTTTAAGTTTTTTATTGCTGCTGTTAGCATGGCCTGCGAAGCACATGAACGAGTCTGGGTGTAAAATTTTCAATGTAACATCGAAAACAAGTCCTGTAATTCATATTAGCGTGCCACGCAGGCCGTAGTCTGGGGATGTACAAGACTGTCTAAAAAAATAGCAAAAACTGTTTTTCACCATACCCTGGCCGAAAGTAACACTTTCGCTCGCAGCTCAAAAACGCGAATATGGTATTTTCGGTCCGGGTATGGTGAAAAATAGTATACGCATAACGGGAGAAAAATTGTTCAACCCACATCACGTGTTTGCCACCCTTACCTTCGGCTTGGATGTCAGTTTACACGGGCTGTGGACTGTCCAAGTTTTTTCCTCCCTAGATGCGTAATTCAGGCAAAAATATTCAAAAGTTTAGAGGATATAGTATATAATGCAAAACGCATTATTTGTCAGAAAAAGCTAAAAATTTTAATTTTCTAGTAAATTCTGTGGAATACCGGCACAACCAAAATAAAAACAAAAAACAAAAGAAAAATAAAAAATTAAATTAAAAAATTTTGAATTCGCGCGCGTTTTTCCCCCCTTCGATTATTCGAGTTATTCGAGTGGGCTCCCCGTCGGTTCGAATTTTTCGGGAGCTTTTTCAAAAAGGTGTCTACACTGACTTAAAGGTGCCTTACGCCGAAAATTAATCCGATGTAAGTTTATTTCGTAGAGGTAAATGTAATAATAAAATATAGATGCCAAGCAAACGGTTTATATTGAAAAGCAGCACGATGCGCTCTCGATCAACTCTTACCAGGACAACTTTCATCAGAGACTTGAATTGAACAGAACTTTGGTTTGATAGCCCTTGAACTCGACTACGCCATTGCTCAATTGTTTTCTTAAATTTAGCTATATAACTAAAGAAAGAACTCGCCGTCGGCCGACGTCACAGTATCGATTTTTAAACATTTTTAAAACAATCAACTATACATAAAAGAATGGTACATGTGTAAAAAACACGTGTGCGTGTTCAGTGTCTCCCGGATTTTTCGGCGGCGAAGATTCGAAACTATTCTCCCGGATTTGTGCTTAAGGTTCTCGATACGACCTGTGATAGACTAGTGAGCTAGATGCGCTGAGTGCACTAATCAACAGTCTATCACTGAGGGTCAGTACGGGAATCTTACCTGATCTGAAAAAACACTAAAATAATCAAAAATCAAGTTTCAATGTGGCATATCGGTATCTCAAGCTAGAAAACCACGGCCAATAACAAAAAAGAAAAGAAAGAAAAAGTGGGCTACTGCTATTCTGCTACAGATGTCAGATCCAAGGTTGGAGATTTTGGACTTCCTTAAGCCGGATGTCCGGAAGTGCAAAGCATTTTCGGACTCGATTATAATCGAGTCCGGTAGTGCACAGAATTTTCGGACTCGACCGCAATCGAGTCCAGAAGTTCAAAGGAATTTCAGTCTCTATTACGATCGAGTCGGGAAGTGCAAAGAAATTTCAGACTCGACAGGGAATAATCGTATACTATGGACTCAAGCATTTGCAATCCTGGTCAAATCACACGTGTTTTGATGCGTGATCAGCAACAAATAAGTGCGCGTTCGCGTTGAAGTTAGTTATACATATATGAAAAAGAAGAGAACTGTATGTACAACTATTTTCAATATCTACAAATTATTTATAAGTAATATTAAAAAAATTGAAGAATCAAAAGCTGTTAGTTCTGTGAATTTTACATAACAATTAGTAGGCTCCTGCTTCATATATATACTTTCTCTTCTTCTTTGGTGGATGAGGTAAGTTTATCTTGAGTTTTTTATAAATATTTTTAACACACCCCATCATAAAGTTCGTACTTTATTCCCGCCGAAGTGGGAAAAAAGTGCTACCCTACCCCCACTCTAGTCCCCAGCGCTACGCATATGTGCCCTCGCCTTCGGCTCGGACACAAACAGTGCGTTGCGCTGGAAACGAGAGTGAGGTTAGGGAATCAATATGCAGCCTTTTTTCCCTTTTCGGTGGGAAACGAGTACGAACTTTATGATAGTTGTGTTAAAAAGTCGTATATTGCACTCGTGAATATAGTGGGTTGTGCGAACCTGCGCGTTTGTCGCCCTCGCTTCGCTCAGGTGACAACTCTCGTGCAGGGAGCACACAGCCCACTTTATTCCCTTGGTGCATAATATACTATTATCTTCTTTTAATAATCCTCAAGTTTTTCTTTTCCTGCCTCGTTTCATTATCCTTCTTCTTTCCAGTAGAAATGGCATTGACTCTGTCAAATGCGCTCATTGTTCTTCCTCTTTGCAGCAAAAATGGCATTTATTCCAGGTGTTATGTCCAGTCGCTGCATAATGTTCAAAATGCCACTCATCCCATCATGAAGAGGACAGTTGCACGCTTTGCACCAAGAGTAAGAGCGTTAAAGCCTACAAAAACCGTTTTGGGGTACAACTTCCAAAGAATGTTATTAAAACTCTCATTGAAGTTTTGTGAATGTCCACCAAGGCAGCGCTTCAGAAATGTAACAAAAGTCAGAATGGCATTCATTGTGTGTTTTTGTATTGAAATAGTTATTTATCAACAGGCAGACCATACCAGCGGATAAAGAGGAGCAAGTATATCAGCCTGTTTACATGAAGGAAGAGAGGCAGAAATAGATTGGTAAGAACCTTACTCGATCCATTTACTAATAGCTGTCAAGTTAAAAAGAATTATTTTTTTCAGGTGTGAGAAGTAATTGCAGGAGTCAATGGATATTCAACATAAATGTTTTAAATTTTTAACTTAAAAACATTTTTTTTACTGTATATATGCAGACATTTAAAAAAAAGTTCCTGCATAGGATTGATATAATATCAAATTTGTTATTTATATCTTTAAAGCTCTCTACTAGAAACTATAATTTATTATGACCTGCCATCACCTACAGGCTGAATCACTTAATGGATTTTAATGGGATGCATCTTAAAATGTTTGTTTTTTATATTTCCTTTGACTGAGGCTATTGTCAACAATTTTTTATATGTTAAAAATATCATTTGAAGGTCTTAAAGTTAAAAAAAAAGGAAGTTTTAAAAAATGTTGAATTTTAACTTAAAAACTATTAAATTGAAAAAATTAAGGAATGCGAATAGCTTCAGTAAAAGGAGATATAAAAAACAAACATTTTAAGGTGATGCGATACTGACACTATTACCCAAAATTTGGTTCCCATTTTTCTCATTCAATTTTTAATTTTAAGAAAAAAACTCTTTGATACGTTGTAGTTCTTTATTAAACTTAAAACGTGTCAAAGAGTTTTTTTCAAAAAGTTTAAAATTGAAGGAGAAAAACGGGAACCGATAATTGAGTAATAGCGTGGGTATCACATCACCTTAAGCTGTATCCCATTAAAACATATCAAAAGCGTCAGCCTGTAGGTTACGGCAGGACAAAAATTCTAAAATCTCAATATCTTATTTTATAAAAAATTAAATATTTTAATATAAAATTGTTAAAAAATATCATTATTGATCAAAGTTTTTATTTTTTAGGTGAATCCAGATATAATTTTTTTGACTGTAGTATCCCTTAAATTCAGTCACTTTATTAATTACGCATACACGGACGTACGTACACTGTATTTTCTTTATAAATCGTAACATTCCGTATCGAATGAATTCTCACGTACTCTAACGTTCAATTTAATGAAATACGAACAAAACGCGCGAATGGGACGTAACACATTCCTCCAGTTGTCGACGTCTTACGAAGAGCGATGGCCGTGCGCTCCAGTTCGCGCCGTTAAAACCCGAATCAAGACTTTCTAATTTCGCTCCATCTTCCAGCTACTATGTAAAATTAAACACCTGCGCGCTCGAATAAAAGCGCGAGTGTTCGATACGCCTGCAATACGCGTTCGATTTAATCGAAAAGCGATACCGGCTTTGATTAATCAGTGTTAAACGTCAATAGAGCCTATAGGTTCGTAAAAGTAATTAATGAGCAGTAGCTTTCTTCTTTTGCTAGAAGCTTTTATTTTCAACATGTTGAATGAGAAATATCTCGGATACGTACAGGTCATAGAGATTTAATTTGTTCTTTTCACACACGTTGATGCTTTTTCTACAATTTCAATCTACGTAACCATGCTGCACTTTGACAAATCTGATGAAATCTGACAAAAATGACAAATTTCGTTCCAAGAATTTTGGTAGGTGTCGTTGAAATTTCGACTTGAAAAAACTGTCGAAAAAGGTCCACTTTTTTTCCACTTTTTCCGAAAAGTCGACTTTTTTAGACAGTTTTTTACATCCTCAGAATTGAGTTTGCGTGGCACACTAACATGGATTACTTAATTGAAGTACGAGTTATAACAAACTATTGGTGTCCGGTCAGTACAGTAGGTCGCATAGTAGAAGTCGGTACTCCACACTCCCGATAAAATTCGAAAATTGATCAACAAAGACGAAATTAGAGAAGCACATTGAAGCATAGGCACTTTCATCTTTCTCTATTCGGCATTCACTTCACGTTTTTTATATAATACTTAAAGGTTTTTATTCGATCGTATACAGGAGGTCGGAGCGGATACGTACGAGAGGGAGTCTGGTCATTCGCTTCGATGATAAAATGGAATTGTTTCTGCTGCTGCTGCTGCTGCTGCTGTTTATTGGAAAACGTATTTTGTACAGTGAATCATTTGAATACGCTGCTACAGATATTTAAATTATTATTATAACTGATGAGTGAATTTTATTATTTTGATTGACATATGATTTATACTAGGATTAATGCATTGAAATTTCAATCTGATAAAAAATTTTTTAAAATCAATCATTATGACCTTGGAAAAAATTCAAATTGTTTATAAGAATTATTACGATATTTTTGGGTCAATTATTACGATTTTTATAAGAGTTTTTACTTCCACTCGTGGTGATTTATCAATAAAATATAACACATATCATTCCAATGTTTTTGCTAGGAACTCGCTCATGGTATTTCAACGCTCATTAACTGTTAATTAAAACATTTGACGAAAGAATGAAGGAAAGAAAAAGTTAAAAACGTAATGAAACTGTAATTCCACACGCGCGTTAAGCAGTTCAAACGATCGACATCCGAAGCAACAATAATCACACCTGCCAATTAAACTCGCACAATACTCCTCCTGCCTTGCGCACCCTCTCACTCTGTCGCGCACCAATGACTCAACACAGCAGCGAGTCCTCGACAAAAAGCCCTCCTCGCCCGACTTCTCAGACTGCATTATCCCGGCCCCTCGCGCCGAAATATTCGGCAAATAGAGCGCGTCGTCGTCACCACCGGACCGGTGGCGGAGGGGGCGGCGGCGCGCTCGTCAATGCGCCCTTGATTAGGGAATTAAAGGGCGCGGAGGATAATTACCGGCCGCCGACGTCGGGGTTAATTGTCGGTGGCGGTGCGCATAGTTTGTACCTTTCTGCCCCCCACTCCTATCCGATCGTTCGTTCGCGCTCTTCGGAGCACTGGCTTTTCATCGGCGAAAGGGAGAGCCGGAGCGAACTGTGCGGAGGTATTCGCTCGTGTAACAAACGACGTGTTCGAGCGAGCTCGGAGGAAGGGGGATGGCAAGAAAGGACGAAGCTGACTGGGAATTTGTCGGAGAGAAGGATCGCGATGCCGATGAGGCGTTTTAAGATCGAGCTCGAGTTGTTGGATTCCAGGCTCTTTTGTGTTTATACGGACATCGAAAAAGCTCAGATATTGTAAGTCGATCAACTGAGAGGATGTAATAATGAGAATTTATCAAACGTAATTTTGAAGTATTTGAAAATAAGGGAAAGATTGATATATCGCTCCACTATTTTATTAAAACATGCGCACGTCTTATTAATTTTCATACCTCATTTTTCAAGTAAACATTGCTTTGATTTTACAGCCCTATAAGGCTTTCTCAATTTCAATGAATACGCAGTAAAGCATCCTTTCGCAAATTGAGAGACATCACTCGTACGCAGTGAAAAATGCAAAAAATAATCTTTCCCCTCGCGTTTGCTTCCTCTCTCTCTCGGAAACGAGAACGCATTCGAGGGCAAAATCCTCATAGGAAAAAGTAAGGAGTGGGCTTCACTCGCGCGCGTATATACATATATACCAGTGGGACGATATATTCCCATCTATCCAAAGCCTTCCAATTTTTCAAGACAAATTCCTGCCTCTGCCCCTCTCTCTTTCCACCCCATCCCTTTTCGCCTTTATTAAAACGAGGAAAGTGGTGAAAAACGAGCTTGTTTAATAGATGCTCCGCTCCCCGTCGAATTTCTATCTCTCGGGCGGCGCGCGCATCTTCCAGCCGGCCCTAATAAATGTCCCCCACTCTCGGGCGACAATCGGTCCGGCGTCTCTGCCGACATATTTCTCTCCCTCTCTTGGGCGAATTTATACGTCGCTCTCTTCCTTTCTCTCTTTCTCTCTCTTCTTTCGTGTCGATCGCGCGCACGCGAGCCAATGAGAGACGCTCGATTCGTTTATTTCACGGATGATAACGTCGAGCGACAGATTTATTCCCGCGCGAGGTAGTCGATGCTCCGGGCTTATCACACGCGCGCGTATGTGACGCGACTTTTACCGTTTTTCGCTGCAATGCGACTGTTCTTATTGGATGTAGATATGCGCCAGCGATCGGAAGGCGAAGGGGGGTACGTCGTTGGCCGACGTCGCCGATATGAAAACAATCACTTGTTCCTGCGTTTATAGTTTCGCAACCGGTTGGTATGGTCGTCCTTTTTTGAGGTGGCGCAGAACGCGAGGATGACGGACGGTGGCGCGTGCACCGATTGCCGATCAGTTGTGCGCTTGGATGGGCAGGCACTGGCTACGTTTGAAATTGACTATGAAAGTTTTTTTACGAGATTCTAAGAGCTTGGAACGGACTTTACATGTTTTTTTTATGCTTAGCTACTCATTACGTATGTCTGAAATGTTGTGGATTTGATAAATTTATTTAAATTACTTGGTAAATCAATTCACGTTAACTTGAAAAAAAATATATATTTTATTTACAAACTTAAGAGAACAGCCTAGAAAATTTATTATTTTGCTCTGAATGAAGCCCACAAATATTATATATGCAATAATAATTCTTGTTGTTTGAATAACACTAATCAATTAGATTTTCTGTCGCACAGATGGGTTCTATGTATTTTTTATTCTGATGGTGAATAATCATTTAAATTATGTGAAATGAGAAACAAGCAACAAATATGACGATTTCCCCAATCTTTTATCATCAACTTTATTTGCTGCCTGTGTTGGAGCATGTTCTCCCGTTTGGAAACCTGCCTGAGAACACTTTATTTGGGGCAATTGTTAAAGCCTGGTGGGGGCAGGTATACGACTATATAATGAACCCGAGTTCCTGGGTAAACTGGTTGAGTCCATTCATTGGACTTTCGTGTCGCGGATATTCCACTTTCGAAGCCTCGATAGATGTTTTGGTCTCTTAGAGATATTACGAAAATAATGAAAATAATAATTATAAAATATGTGCGTAGAGCGTTACATGCGAGATATAAGATTAATTTTCTGGTAAATTTTTATCCAAGAATGATCGGACTCTCATAGGATAGCAATATAGTCGATTTGTCTGACTAATAATGGACAGCATCTACTTAGAAACTTTGGTGTTTTAGCATTTGTTATCTTTACAATATGATGGTCATAAATTATACGTGACTTGGTCTACGCTATTTGTAAAAATAATTATAAGATTCAAGTTTCACTCTAATTCTAATTTCAAACCTACGGAAAATGCATAGCCACAAGCTCTGTACCTTATGTAAATATTTTTGTAAAGCTATCCCTTTCAACTTCCCTCTGAATGATGTTATTCGCACACCGTTACTCAACCAGAAACCCATAAAAAGCCACTTCCACCCAATTAAAAGAACTTTACTTCGCCAACAGCCTGGTCATTAAAATTACTTCGCGCAAAAAAAAAAACTCCCCCCTCCCCCACGGCCCTCCTTCAACGAGCTCTGGCTATTTGTATGCTGCAGCGGCAGCAGCGTCGGCAGTGGTGGCGCACTATGCAAAACATTCATTGATTCATCGATAAGCCCGACAAGCCCTAAACGCCGCGCGGCTATAAAGTTCGCATGCAGCCGCGTTCCTTCTGTGTACACTCCTTCCCCCTAGCCTCGCGCCACGCCTAATTTACGTCCTTCCACGAAGTCGCAAGAGCATATTGTCGTTGTTGTCCTCTGCTCCATCCCCTTCTACACACACACACACACACACACACACACACACACACACACACCACACACACACATACATACTCTCTGACGAGAACTTGCGCTTGGCGCGTGAGAGATAATCATCGCCCTTTTACGAGACTGCGCGCGAACGCGAGCAAACGATCGAGAATAGTTTCGACTTTGGGAACAGCGCGGAGATTTGCACTTTCGCGGAATTCCTGCTGTATGCTCGAGGATTGTGTATCTGTGCGCGGGCGTCTGTCTGTGTGTGTACTTGGCCGGAATGCGCCAGTTAAGATTGCGCGAGCGGCCATCAATTTCGCCCGGGCCACTTAACACCCGAATTATGTCCAGCTTTCGTTGACGTGAGAGGTATACGGGGGGCCGCGGGGGTGAGCGCGAGGCGTCCATTAAGCGCATAGTTGGAAGCCAGCGCAACGAACTATTCCGAGCAGCGTTGCTGCGGAATAAAGTAAGTAGAGAGGGGGGGAGGGGTTGGAACGTAAGACGCCAGTGTGTATCGCGAAGAGGAAATGCCGAGGCGTCTCGAAACTTCCTCACGCCTGGAATGTTCAATCGATGTGATTTTTCTGAGGGGGCGGCCAGGGGGTTTGCTCAAGATTGCTTTTTCGTTCTGAATGCCGTTCATTTGCAGTACGTTCGTTTTAATTGAGAATAAACTTATAGGTGTATTGTTAAAGAAAAACACTACGGTGTCGTACTAAACATGGGTCGTACTACTTACGAGCACGTGAATTCAGTTATCAATATTTATTTATTTTTTTAGATCCTCCAACTCCTAAAATAAACCTTCTCTTAATTCCCTCATTCAGCATGAATATTCATCGCGAATACACAGGAGGCTTTGCAGTATACTTTTTTCGAGCAATTTGCAAGCAATCGCGCATTCACACGGCCGATCGCACTCTCGCCTTACACGCGGCGTACATACATGCATAATGTACACGTATATACAGAGAAAAATAAGCGCAAAGTGCGGCTCTCGCGTCCGTCCCCTATATGTATATACACATACTTCCCCCTCCTCTGAATACCGATGAACTCGAGAAAAATTCTCCCTTTCCCCTCCTCCTACAGCCGCCGTTTTTCCGATGGGCCGATTACGAATGCGCGCGCCCCGTTATGGTTATTGGGATATTGCAGGCCTCGCGACGTTTGTATTCTCATTTCGGCCGTTCGCGCGGAAAAACATCCGGATGAATTTGAATGATCGATGAGTTCTGGGGCGGTGGGTGTTTCTTTCTTCGGGAAAAGTGGGGGAGGGGAGGAGTAGATTGATCGACGGTTTCGGACGATTATAGCGAAAATTATTGACGAATTGCTTCCGATGGGGCGTCTCAGAAGATTACATACGATGAATATCAAGTTTGATGCTACAGTGGCTTTAATGGTGATTAAAGCGAATAGGTTAATCGATATTTATATTGAGCTATTTTTAACGACTATTTCTAAATACCGCCGTAAGTTATTGTCTCGGTACGGATAATGAGAGAGAATGAATACACCAACGAAATAGTGTACGGGCCGTTTGCTTATACCTTCGCGTAATTTCAATGAAACTTAATCACCAGAAAGGAATATAAGCGTCAATAAAAAATGCATAAAGCCGGGCGTTCGTCAGGTTTTATTATTATGTAAGACATCGTAAAACAATTTAAGACGGCTCACCGGCAGAAACTTATAAATGTCATTAAAAACGTTGATTGCGTGCATGCTTAATGAACAGCTATTATTAAAGATACGGGCGCGGCGTTGTAGAGAATTATCTTGAAAGCAATTTCAGTTCATTTTTAATTTAAAGAGCCAAGGGTCGTTGTGTTGGTTATACGTTAATCGGCGGAAGATCGATGGCGACGCTCGCGTGAGCAAAATCTACGGTAAATTGTGTACGTCCGTCAAGAAACTCCTTCAATATTTACCTTTTTACGACCGACTGATCGTTTCGACAAAGTTTCTCCATTTTTTATAATAGCTTGTTGGTGAAAAATATAGAGTTTCTCCGAAGAAAAATACAATCGCTATTTTCAAAGTAACAAAGAAAAAAGTTATTATATTCACTAGAAAAAAATGATAGATTAAAGATAATTTTAAACACTGAACATGAAAAACTGGACGTATAAAATAAGTTCTTAAAAAGTAATTTACTCTCGACATTATTATAATATCTAAATTAGAAAACACGTTTCCCCATGATAACATTATACCAACTTCCTATACGAAAACTAACATTTTCTTACACCACCTACTTTCATAAATTCATTTCTATAAGTATCCAAAACTAATCACCGCACAGCCACAACAATCTCTCCAAAGCATTTCAGCTCACCGTAAATCAGTTTATCGCCCCCGCGGGGGCTCGGTAAAATCCAAACAATGATCTTTCTCCCCCAGTGAGCGGCGCGCGAAGAGTCGCCGGTGTGACACACTTCTCCGCGAGCGGCGCATCCCCTCCTCCCCCGTCCATAATCAATATCTCGTCACGTTTCCTCACACCCGCGTCGCGTCGCTCTGTGTTATCGTGTCAGCCTTATAACTAGCCCCGGCAGTGCGCTCGCGGCTTATGCAATAGCGCAGGCGCGCTATATGGCTTAGTTCACTGGTAAATAAATTACGGGATTCGCGGGAAGGAAAAAATTATCGTACCCCAGTACGCTGAATAAATATGGAAACGAAAAAGCCATCGTTAGAGTCGATATTCCGAGAATTGACACTCGACTAGAGTGGACTGACCTCGTTGGTGATTGTCATACGAACGGGTCGGTGAGGCTGTAGCCCCTCGAGTTCTGGAGTAATTTACACCGCTTTGGCGCAGTAGTTGTTTTATTTTTAGACTTTCGTAAAGTCGCGGTAATCGATACGTTGACGTGTACGAAAATATCGGCTTGCGTTAAAATAATTTAATCTTCTGGAGAATCCTGTAACAAAGCAAGTCAAATACAACAGGGAACAAGGTTAATATCAAATAAACCTCGTACAAGTGTGCTTCGTAAAACTGCAAGCATCGTTTTCAACCTACGAACTATAAAGAGAATGAATTAAGTGCGGCGGACTTGTGCACGGCCGCAAATGAAGACAGAGACGGAGCGGTTGCGCGGGCGAAGAAGAAGAAAGACTCGGGAAAGCATGTACTGATATCGCGGTGCGGCTGCTGTTACTGCTGCAGCAGCACCTCGCACCATTTCTCTCGCTGTATTAAACTCGTTTTTATGCGCCGCCCCCTCGAGCGCGCGAGAGAAGAGTTTTTTCGAAGTGAGTTTATCATCGTTGCACGGCGTATAATGCATCGCGTATACCGGCGAGTGCATTCTGTTTTCATTTCGATATAACCGCACCAACGCTTTGCTCCCGCGGCGTAGTACTTATAAATCTTGCCGCGCGGCGTTTGGAGAATACACACTTGACCGTATTCGTAAACTTGCTTAACGAGAATTTCCATCGTGGAACTTTTAATATTTTGTTAATTAGATGGTCATCGTTGATAAATATCATTCATAATAGCGATTTCGCGAAGCGTGAGACAATTTGAAACGAAATATTCAATGATAATTTCACAAGCTGTACTCGGTAAAAATGTTATTGTAACTCTCTTCCGCTATGTTCTATTGTAAAGAGAAGCTAGCGTCAATTGAAGCTTATGGTCAACTGATTTCAGAGCGCCATCTGCTAGTGAATCTATAATTTGCTGAAATATTAAACAATACTGAGAATTTTTTGAAAAAAATAGAATAATATGTTACTCGGCCACGAATCGGGGCTTCTCACTTATTCATTAGAGGCATAAAAGCATGTAACGTTTTTCTCGGAACCAAAATCGTAGTTCAGAAATGCATTCAATTTTTAGGAACACCCAATTCCATATATACTGCATCCACTCCTTTGAAAGTCCATTCTTTTATTCCTAAAAACACACGCGACACACATGGATCTTCTTTACCTCGATCGTTTTATACCCGCATCGGCTCTGCTTATTCAGTCGCCGCCCGCTTTTTTCTCCGTTCTTTCGCTTTCTCTCGGCAACGGAGATTGCTCTTCGCGTTCGCAAGAGGGAGGGGGGTTTCAATTCCACTGTTCCGGCGATAATGTAGAAACAGTTTTCCACGAGGACAGCCATTATGGTTTTAATCTCTTAAGAGCCGGCGCTGCGCGCCACCGCCGTCGTAGCTGGCCCGTAATACAATTTTGCGGCGAAAGATTAAATTGATCGGGCCGAAGAGGCGGTATGGGACGAAAAGGGAAAGAAAGAGGAAGAGGCGAGCTTTTGTCAGCGAGTTCGCGCGCTAATTGTCGGCGGGGAATTTCACGGCGCAGCGAAGATGTGGCGTGCGGTCTCGCCGCGCGCGTAATGAGAGGCGATGAGAAAAAAATTTTCTCGAGTGAATTATCGTAGATGGGACGTTAATAGGAGCGATTCCCGAGTCGCCTTTTCCATATTGAATTTAAAAGCGATCTTGCATCGATCGTATTGCTTGGCTGCTCACGGTGGCGAGAGAGAATTCACGTATTATGAGAAACGCTATGATTATGAAAGCGATAAAGTACACTTCAAAATTATACCAAAAGTAAGATTAAAGGTATTGCAATTTTATTACAGCTATATATTATATTGGGGCTCGGAAAAAATGATAAGAGAGTAAAATATAATTATATTACTTTATTCATTGATCGTGTACATAGCCACGAGGAACGAGCTTCCTTTCATAAAAATTTCACTCAATTCAAACCCTTGAAAGCGATAACCCTGAGGCCTCCCTCAGATAACCCAACGCCCTCTTCGTTTCATCGGCACATTACCTCGCGCGCCGCTCGCGTGCCAATTAAATCGGCCCCTTTGCCGTAGTCGAACTCTTATATACACAATGCATAACGCCCGTGGCAATAAACCCGCAAAAACCACGGAGGCACGAAAATTACACGCCGCGCGCTCATATCGCCTCGTCACTTGTAAATTCGCTCGGCACTATATAAGTATATTAACTTGCAAGTCCTCGCGCACCAACGAAAGCCCCTGCCGACTCGTCGAAACAACAAAGACTCGCGTACCTATAGAGAGGGCGAGAGCGAGCTAGAGAGGTAGGTATACAGAGGAGCGTATAGGGTATAAATAAGACCTGGCTGGTTAATAATCTTATTTAGCCTAACGGAGTAATCGCAATTTGCTTAAATCTCTCTCGCGCGCGGGCGCTAGCTCGAGCCCCGTTACAGCCCTGCACTCTCCACCCTCCAGGGCTGCCTCCGCCTTTCTCTCTCTCTTCGTACACAGACGCGCGTTAGCCTCCGGGCGATTAATGAATTTATGGCCAAGCGTTCGCCGCCCGCGTTTCGCTTTACTGCTGGATTCAAGGCCCCGGGGCTATAAACTAGACTTGGCCGTTCGGCCGCGCGTGCACGTGCGATATATGTAATAGAGAGCGTGTACCGGGCAAACTGCCGCCCCCTCTCCCTTCCCCCAGGAGCAGCAGCAGCTTTGCCGTGCACCGCGCAAGCTCTTGCGCAAGCTGCTGTGGCTGTTGCCGGACGGCCCAGAGCTGGACTCTCTCTCTCTCTGCTGGTGCTTTTGTTTATCGATTGCATATTAAGTGCGAAGTCTTGCGTGCGTTATCCTAACAGTTGCGTGCGCTGCTTATGCTGCTACGGCTAGACGGTGCAGAGTTGGTTTTACCGGGGAAGTTTGTTTAACTCTTGGACGCCAACCTGGCCAACAGGTCAGTTGCGATAATGTTGTAATGTTGTGACATCATTATTATGCAGCTGGGGGCAGGAGGAGGAGTCCATTTTCGGGAAATTCGTGCAGATGTAAGCGAATATATATATGGTTCGTTAGTTGAATTATAATGTTGGTTAATGTTTTAAAGTGGCTGCGAACGAGGGTAATTGAGATGTCAAGTATATTCGTTTAGTATATAAGTATATTTTGCATAAAGATAAATAAATTTAATGAATCTGGGCATCAATTATTATGATTCAACTGTATTATTTTATTTCAATTTTCAAAATCGATGTCAATTTATTGGGTTTCATTTACAATGTAATTACTTAGAGTGAAAAATAGATATTTGTATGTTCTACCTTATTTGACTTTGAAGGAATATATTAAATCAATGGGAAATACAGTGCTATCTCTGGATTATCTGAAGTGTGATGGATTTTGTAGAAAATTAGATAAGTTCTTGATCGGAAATAGGCTTTCTAAATTTGGGCTTTATCAAATCAGTGGAGCTGCTTCCTATATAGTCGCAAGTGGGTTTATTGGGCGCGCGACGATTTGCTGATCGACTCTGGTAATTCTAACTTATCGTGCTTCTGCTTTAATTCTCTGCTATAGTCGTCACTATCTTCGATTCTGTTTCCGTTTCCACGAGCTTGGCATTCTTATTATATGCAAAACGGAACTGTGAGCTAATACAATTCTAGAACGGTAATTGCTTTATTATCGTTTTATATAAAGTTATCTTTCGCAAGTGCAGTTATTTGATATACTTTTATGCTTATCATATCGATTTGCAAAGTTGTAGAGAAGATATTTGTTTCGATTATGATAGCTACGGTAGTGGTATGACTCAAGTAGAAATGAATTAAAATTTTCTTTGGCTACCAAGTATATAACTTCACGTTCTATATATACACGTGAATGCACACATGTGCACAAAGGGATAACTTATATTTTGCTGAGAAGCTCCAAAACTTGGAAACTTCACTTGCAAACTAACTTCATCGCGCGTCATACACTCCTATCTATCTATGTCACGCCTCGCAGCTATATCCATACCATGATATAATAACGCAATATTTAATTAACGGCTTACTAACTCTCTCAGCCAATGTATAAATTTAACGCGAATAATTCACAGCCTACTCAGCAGCGCAATTTATTGCATCTTCCAGCTGTTCGCCATCCCCACGCAAATTGTAAAATTAATCAAAATTTTAAAACGTTATATACGCTCGAAACATCTGCAAGAAATTCGCCCCTTTCTATACGAATTTCACATTTTACACCTCCGCTACCTCGATCCAATAAATTTTCCCTCCAGCCTGAAAAGTCCCAAAACGATCTGCTCTCCCTCTGCCATTCCCCGAACATCTTGCCGCATAACCCTTCGCCTACCCCAAGGAAAGCCCTTCTCCCATCGCGATACCTTCACTGCGATCGTCCCTCCTTCTTCCTTCATTGTCTGCCTCGGCGCCGGCTAAGCCGACAATTCCACGCGAACCGCAGCCCCGCGCAGCTTTTAAACTCAATTAAAGTCGCGCGCGCGTACGACGTCGGCTCCGGTTGTAATCCGGCGAGAAGTGCCGCGCGATCGCAGTGTGCCCGCCCGCGGCTGTCCGGCGACCCTCGTTCGGGGATTCTTTTTTCTTACTTGTGTGGCTCTTCGTCTGATGGCGGAACTTTGTGCTTGTGTGTGTGTGAGAGAGAGAGAGACGATTTTTCGAGGACCGCGGGAGGAGCAGCAGTACTGCGCGTGTAATTGGAGGGTGTGCTCAGACTCGCGATTACTTTGTGGCAGGGTTTCGGGCTCCCGCTGCGGTTCAAATTCATTTTTACACGTTTTGTTGGAAATGTTTAGTGTGATATTTCACGCAGCTTTTACTTAATTTGTAGCTTTATTTTACGAGGAGTTGTAAACGTAAGGCTTTTTTTAGGTTTCTCGACAATTTTTTCAGATCAGATGTCTCACAAGACAGTAAATATTTACGTGGAATTGCTCGTTACCGTGAGCAGCTAGAGTTAGCTTGGGGGATTACTTCGAAGTTCGTCAAGCGTCACTATATACTTCTGCGGACGTTTGGGACTTTACACTAACACACAAAGTGCTTCTATCTAGATTGCGTGTTCCGAGATGTTTTATACTTCTGTTTTTATGCGCTGGGTTAAAGTGCATTTATCTCCTTCGCATTATTTAACTCTCAATTTCTCCGGACTTATAATGCGGTCTTGGTAATAAGAGATTGCGCTGGATTATTAGCGAATAAATGAGTTTTTTGAAAGCGATAAATGTGTTTTATCATTGACCGAAATCTGTACGGAAATACATGTACTAGTATTAATAATAAATATGTAATATGTTCTTAAGATAAGCGATAGAGGAATATCGTTAATTTCTCATATATTAAAATAAATATTGATATGTTAATGAATGAAAATCACAAAGCTTTATTATAAAACAAGATACGTACGGAAGTTTCTGTTGGCTTTATGTAAAATCACAAAAGATTATTTTATAATGTAGAAATTTAACCAAACAAGTATAACATGAAAGGCCCGCTACAATCCAATTTAAATGTTCCCTTCGACATACACGCTGCTCACATCTCATAATTTTTAACAGTACGTATCAGTCGTACCGACGTACATCAGGGCGAATCGCCGCGGGGTCGCGGCATCATCGCCTCGCGGATTCGGCGGCGGCGGCGGCGGCGCATACGCGGGTACTTACAAGCCACTTACCGGGGCCCTCGACTTCCTAATTACTTTTCGCATAATTAGCTCTTAATAATTTCGCGGAGCTCCGACGAAAGCAGCCTCCTCTGCTCCTCCGCCTTGCCACGAGAGAGTACAACGTATATACAAGTACGTGCGCGGGGCGCGCTACGCACGCGTTTTCCTTGGCCCCCTTTCTTCGCTATCAGCGCGCTCCGCTACACTATATACCTCTCTCTTTCCCTCCCAAGAGTTTTAGCCTCGCGGCCGCCGCCGATAACGCGCCCATTACGGGCACCGTTACTCCCGCGCAAGTTCGCGGAACATCGCTGCAACGTCGAGTTTCGCAAACTCAAGACCCCCTTCCCCGCCGGCGGGAGAGCGGGGGCTGAACATCAAACTTCGTAACGAACTTCAATGGTCGTCGGTAATGCATTGACGCTTTTTTCGCTCCGAGATGCTCTCCCGTCTACCCCCCATCTCGCCCCCCATTCTCCGACGTCCTTGCCTCGTGGCTGATTAACGAGCGCGTGGGTGCGCGAGTTGCGCTAAAGCAATTTCTAGCGGATGCTGAATTTACCTCGTCATTTTGGCTGATGCACATTCTTGGGAGGAGTTAGAAAAGATGTTAATACGTATTTTATGATGGAGATTAATTCTTATGTGATGTTATATGTTTGATTAAAGACTATTTGGAGTAGTTTGCTTTTTTAAAAGTTTATAAAGATAGTGGAGAGTTGCGAACTCATGGCCATCGCATAAAGCTTGCCACCACGTGTTTCTCGCGTCTTACGATATGTGACGACATCGGCCAACTATGGTTACATGTAAAATATCATTTTATTAAACATATTTAATTCGTACCCGATATTTTAAATATAATACGGAATTCGCAAAGTTTATACATTCGAATTTAGTGTTGCAACAACAATGACAGTGTTAAAAGTTATTATTGTCTTCTCGTCCCTTTTCTACAGTTGATGTAATAATTTTTTTAATAACTCATACTTCTTCTTTTAACATTCAGGAATAAATTAGCGTGTCTTCGAGTTGATGAAATCTCTTGGTGGCCGAGTATCATTCAAAATGAAATAATGTCTTTTTTCCTCAATTTTGACCACTCCATTAGTGCCCAATACTGGCCGTGTATTAAATATGGATATACGTTACGTGTCGATACCGACTAAAATAAATCTTATTTTTCTCTAATTTATGTTAAGATAAATTAATATTCAACTTGAATTATGAATTACTGTGTATATCAATTATATGCAGTAAATAACGTGTTTTTATCATTTTTTAATTTTCTTTAAGACATTTGTTACGAGTGAACTATCGCTCGATAGCTGACTCGTAACACTTTACTAAAAAACGTAGTTGTAATAATTAACATGAATGTTCTACTATACTTTTAAAACATTTGGACGTTACTATTCAAAATTCTGTGAAAAATTAAGATGTCCAGAACTGGGTAACACTTTTGGGATCGTGAAAATCCAACATTTTTTATTTTTTCATGTAACTTTTTATTATTATAATAATTGAAATAACTAATCCACCTCTTTATAGGGGTCCTTCCAAGGATCATTGTCTTCTTTTTATATTTTAATTTCAATCCATAACATCAAAAACTGTGACCGAAAATGTTATGGGTGCTACCATTGGGCAACCTGTCTCCTATATAAATCTTTTTGTTCCAGAATAATGGAAATTAAGGACGGAAAGATTTCCAAAATTCGAAACAACAAACAACTCCAATTTTTATCTTTTATTTGACATAAAACTTTTTCAGAAAAATATAAATTTTCCTGATGTGCTTTAAAGTGAATTCAAAAGTTAACTGACTCATTGAATCAATAGTTAACAATTAGTTTCATTTGTTTTTGGACTATAAAAATCAATATAATTCTAATTTATTTCAACAATTAAATTTATTTTAATTATTTTGTTATTTTTTATGTAAGGGGCTTATGCCCCGTCTAAATAGATCAAATAAATAAGTAAATAAACAATCCAAATCTTATTTTATTAATTTTGTTTGTATCTTATAAGATAAGATTTATGCTACTTCGATCCGGAATACTTTTGAAAATAATTTCACAAATTTTTCTCTAAAGATAAACATTACATTCGACAATGTTGAAATGATCGATCGATATGTCAGATTTTTACTTGATCGATCAGCATTTTACAGAGAAAATTTTTTCTAAATTTCACTTATTTTTGGAAATACAACCTTCTCTCAAAATTTGCAATAAAAAATAATTTAAATTTGTATGAAAATTTGTTCACAATCGATAGTTATCGATCGATGCATCAACTGTAGTATATGAATTTTAAGATAGATGGCGGTACTAAATACACATGGATCGATCGATACGTCAGGAAGTCAGGATACGAGGATCTATAACATTCTGACAGTACCTAAAAATTAAAATAGATGGTAGCAGTTGACACAGAATCGATCGGTAAATCACATAATATAGTATAGATAGTTTTGTTGAATATTTTATTGAATACAGTATTATTAATGAAAGATAGGAATAATAAATATATTTTATTATTAATCTTGAAGAAAAACATTTATAAAAATTTTTACCGTCATCGTGTATCATCGATCAATAAATTGATCGAATTTTATTCTATAGTTACAACACAGATGGGACCACCATGAACAAATTCAGTCAAGTAACTATGAGGGTCTATACGAACTCCGAATAAAAAATATAGACTTTCTTGACGGAACTATTCGGTCAAGAAAATTTCTAGATACAACTTGTTATTTTCGAATTTTAATTTCTCAGACGTAACATTTTAGATAGGAATGTTACGAATTGAACAATTGATATTTCCGATGAAATCTGATTTTATCGAATTCTTAAGAAATAGCGATAATACGTTTATAGCTTAACCTTTTTTAAAACGTTAGATTATATAATTATATGGTTTCCTTTACTTTTGCAAGCCGAATGTTTGAACCAAAACCGTGATCTAGCTGTCGTGGTCACTCTCATTAATTATACTTTAACTTGTTTTAATTTATATTTTTCCTAATAATGCGCATAATTTGAACAAAATAAATTTTTAACATAGCGATCATAGTGGAAATATTTCTGTATACATATTTTGATCTATGAACAGCTCTTCATTCGTACTCTTTGATTCCCGATAGATGGCGACACCATGTCCTTATATGGATCGACAAAATAAATCAATAAACAGATACAGTAAAAAGTTAATATCTCAAACAAATGAGCTATTTATTATTCTGTATTATTATACCCCTAAGGGATCCTTAAGGATCTCAAAGTTATTACATTAAGTAGACAATAAAGAAAAAATTAAAAATGTTTATGGCAAAAGCCGTGATGCAAAATTTAATATAATAATTGAATCTTAACAAATGTTATCTAACAAAATTATTTAACTGTTATGTACTATAATAAATTTCTATGCGATGTTAACCAAACGCTATGCACTTACCATTAACTAGTTTGTAAGAATATAGTAGTTTGTAATATTATTTAGTTTGTAAGTTTCTATGTACCAGATCTACACACAGGCAATACTATTTGCCTCAGTAGGATTTACTTACTTGTGTAAATATATAATAATGTAATGTAAATATTTTCTGGAAATAAATAAATAAATTATTGTTTCCTGTGTCATTATGGATAATATTAATGTTTTTACATTTAGATTGATAAATAAAATAATTCACTTCCATGTATGTCATTCATTGTTGAAAAATTAATATCACTAACAAATATGCTATTTATTATTCTGTATTATTATTGTTTACTGTGCCACTAATTAATATGCATAACATTTATGTTAAATAAAATAATTCACTTCCAAGTATCTCATGCATTGCTGAAAGTTTATTCATTGGAAATCCGCAAAGTACAATAATTTTTGCACAGTGCACTATTAGTTATTCTTTTATTTTAATTTTACAGAAAGTTGATATTGGCAAAATAGAAAACCTGATACACTTTTATCATCCTACTTATCGATTTCTATGCGCTCACCAAATATTTTTCTTTTTCCTTTCGCACCCATCACCCTGTAACGGCACCAACTTAACACACAACGATTCAAATTATTTCACAAGTAGGTAGAATAAACACGAGCATGAAGAACTGTTTCGAATCAAAACAAACTTCCACAACATGGGGCATTATGGCCTTGGCAGCACACTCCCCCTCCTCCAAAAAAAACTCGTCCGTGCCGGTTATATCCGGCCGCGATGCACTTTTAATTCTTTATTATGAGAATTTAAAAATTGAAAACTCGCTCCCTTGACCGCGTCGTATTTTCCTTCCACGTGGCCCCGTTACGATCACATCATTTTCAATTTACTTTCCCATCAAGAGTCGCATAATAAAACTAATGACAATACTCGCTGCTCGGGCGACCCTTTTTTAACGGTTCACATACACAAGCGCCTAATCCGAGCAGCGCGCGCTAGTGCACAAATAACATAATCGGCGCCGCGGGCCAAAGAAAAAAAATCCCGTTCCGATGCGCCGTGTGCAAGTAACGACGCGAGAGGATGAGTGAGAGTCAGAAAGAAAGGAAGAATTTTTCACGCCAATGACTCGCGCCTCCGTATACACACATACACACAGACACAGACACACACATCTTCGTCACTGGTCCCACAAAGCGCATCTCTCAATTATTACTCCCATCGCACTCCCACCGTGAGCTCGTTAAACAAATAAGTTTAATAAGAGCACCTCCCTTTCTCTCGCACTCTCTCTCACGACGATTTATATTACACACGAAGTTGACGTGTCGAGGTGCGCGTAATATACACTTGTATTTTCGTATATATACACATTATACATTGTTGCGTCACCGCGCACACGCGTGCAGCGCGAGAGGAATCTCGCGGCGATTGCGGGGGCTTAATAGGCGCCCCATGCCGCCGTCGCCGCTACGTGGGCCTTTTAAAAAGGAGGCACCTTATAAGTGGATATATGTATACATGTATAGCGCGAGTCTGACAAATGATGGGCGCGCTCTCGCGGCGCGACAATAGCGCGCGACAATGTAGCTGCATGTGTACGACAGAGAGAAAGAGAGAGAGGGAGCTCAGCTCTCGCTCGCGCGATATCGCGGAATCTTAAGGTACCCCCCGAGATATGATCGCTCTCGCTCGCAGAGGAGGATTGATCGTCCCTTCTTTCATTCAAATGCTGCGGTGATGCGTTTTTTCTCCTTCTCTCTCTCATTCTACGCTCTTCGTTCGTGCTTTTTGTTCGGGGCTCGGTTTGGGGACCGTATATACCAGGTGTCCTTGGAGAATTCGAACGTCACTCAAAGAGGCTGATGACTCGCTCGAACGCCAGCTCGAGCACGCGTGCGAGCGAGCGAGAGAGAAGGAAAAAAGACAGGAACTTCCTATACGGATCGCGTCGAATCGCCGAGTTTTATCTCCCGGCATTTGGAGGAAAAATTGACCTCGCGCTCTCATACACGCCTCGATCCTTGACGAATCGACTCACCCTCGCCCTCATTTCTATTTTCGTCTTCGTTTTCTCGTGTCGTGGCGCAGAAGCCGTGCGTCGTCGACGTTGAGGTGCGGGATTAAGTAGGTGGAATTTTTCAAGCTTTATCGGTGGGAATCGCGCGCGTCCGCGATGTGTATCCGACGTGTGTATTATATAAGTTATGCGTTCTCGTTTTGGTCGTATCGCGCACTGCTATCAAAATTTATTATTTTATTGTCGAGGTGATTCCGGCGTATAAACGAGGCTATTAATTTCGTATGCAGGAATGGGAGAGACCAAAGTGGAGAAAAATAAATTGGAGCGTTTGTAAAAGAGTTTGGTGAGAAGGTTGATCAATAGGATTCGTTTCAATTATCTTTCATTATTCCGTTACTTCTGCATCTTTTTGTAGAAGTAAAATTATAAAATTTTGAAAAGAGCAAAATTTGTAAGTATCTAATTAATATATTTAAAATTGCACGTCAAAGCAATTTTCACACAAATCAATCTACAACGCGCTTTCCACATCGCCCCCCCCCCCTTCTCTATCTCCCAAATCTCGTCACATTTTCATACCAGAACAAAGCTCGCGGTTCTTGCTCTCTATATCATTCCTCCTTGGCTCAAGCGCATATAAATATACATATATAGATCTCCGAAATTCATCCGTGCGCTATCTCCGACCGAAATCTACCGTGCGGGCAGGCGCATGTGTGTATATATATATACGCGCAACCACGGGGCATCTTTCTCTCTCCGCACGGATTTTTTCCCCGTCTTTCCATTATGCAACCGCGATGATCCGCCGATACGCCAAACCGCCTCTCTCGCACGCACGCGCGCGCGCGCTAAATCCTAGAACGAGACGGAGAGAGAGACGGAGAGAAAAGAGAGGAGAGTAGGAGGCGTGTACGTTACACATATATACGCCGCATGCAGGGGGAACTGACCGGTTTGACATATTTTAAGGCTTCTTTGTATTTTTGTTTGCGGCCACTCAAGCCCACCGGGCCCTTTTTACCGACTCTCCCTCTCTCTCTGCCTCGCTCTCTTCCTCCTCTCTTTGTTGCTGCTCCTTTGGCAGCGCGAGCGAGCGCAGTGTCCCCGGGGTTCCTCGATATTCCCACAGAACTCCCTGAATGTGTCACCCCTCCGCTCAGTCTCTCTGTCTCTTTCTCTCTCCCTCAGACTCAATAAAATCTCCCCGAGTATGGGTATGTAGAAGTCTTACCTGTGTGCGCGCGAGCGAACGCGACTGTCCTTTTCGAGAGAAAGAGCCCTTTTTCTATGTGCACGCACAGCGAGGCTCGCTAGGGAAAAAGTCGAGCGATCGTTTCCTAGTTTTCCAGCGCTGCGTGCGGAGAGTTGGAAAAAATTTGACCTATAGTTACTATATGGAGAAAGAGAGGGAGAAAGAAAGAGAGACGGTATCGAAGAGTTAAGGAGATGGTGGAAAGAACGAGGCGCGAACAATAGGAGCAGCTTGTCATTTCTGGGCTGATCCCTTGACATTTTTGTTTTCTTTGAAATATTACGCACTTTTTTCTTTCGTTGCTTTTCTGAAAACTCGGTCTGTATAGTATCGCTACAGGCACGAATAGTGTAAGATTTTCATTTGGATAACAAGTGTTTTGATATATTCTTTGAAGCCCACGATGTATGCGATTCTATTTTAGATTGTATTTTCGTCACTTTCAAAATCGTTCAATTTTAATATTTCAACAATCTGTTTTATTTTTGAAGTCTGTCAATCTTTAGCTGCGTCTTAGACTATAAAAAGCTTTCCGTAATAATTAAAGTAGAACTTCACTGCATTTAAGGTCAGGCATCCATTGTCGTTAAACGTTTAAAAATAATTTCTATTTTTTGATGGCACGTCATACGACTGTTGAATACATAATGACACTGATGATGCAACCTCAAATAATCGAATACCGTCTACACTGACAGAAAAACCCGGGGAAAAATTCCTATGTTGCTCTTGGAAGTTGCCCACAACTGCTTAAAATCGAAAAAGTTACTATCTTTTATATGAAAAAGTCCAATGTCACAAGTAAAACTTCCTATGCCAGCATAGTAAAAATTAACACGTGGCTAATGGAACTTTATCTTTTGTACATTTTCCTAGGCTAGCATGGTAAAAATTGAGAGAGTTTTAGAATAAGAATTCACACGTTCAATCGTAAACAGCCCGCGAGTGCACGAAAAGTTGACCCCTTCAATGTCAAAATAGGAAAGATTCAGACAGATACATGTCAACAAACTCAATCCACCTTGGCAACATCGAGACAAAACACAAACGATAAACGCAACAACTGAATGTGCCGTTCTAATCCAATATACTTGTTTTTATTTATTTTTTTTTTATTTTTTATGATGAGACAATTTTTAAAATAATTGTTTATTTGTAATATTTTTAAGGAAGGTTGTGAAAAACTATTATATCGAAAATACAAATTCATTAATAAATAAATGAGCTTGTTTAATTTAAGGTATTGGTAATATTTATAAAATGTTAAACAATATTCTTAATATATAACATTTGTAATAAATTACGCTAAAATAGAGAATAGTATTATTCGAGTCAAAGCATAATTTGTTATAAAATTAGCGCGCATATCTTACGTTTGGGGATATACAAGTTCCAAAATTTTGTAGGACATATGTCTTTATAGGTAAGTGGTTAGCGCTCCCGACTACCGTGCCAAGGGTTCCAGGTTCGAGTCTCGATGTCGTCAAAAATTTTTAATTTATTTAATAAATTTTCTTTAATCATGTTTAATTCAAAAATAACTTCTGTATTGTCTAAATATAATAATTATGTGTCTGATACTCGCTCCTCCCCCACTCCTAAAAAAAAAGATGAAATAATTTTTTTCGCTCTTTAAAATCAGTTATAAAAAAATTCCCATGTTAGACTTGGAATTTTTCCTACGTGTATTGCAAATTCTGCTAAAAATCCGACATATGGTTGAGTTACGATTCCAACATGGTAATTTTTACACGACAACATAAGAATTTTTACCAGATTTTTTCTGTCAGTGTACTAAAAAAATACGAACTGTGAACTTGAACTTCATCTTTAATTTACACTCTTTAATTTTAGTTCTATGAAAGCTAGCAATGCTTGTACATTTAAAATGCTCAGTGGATCAATTTAAAGCTTCATTTGAATAAATAAACGGAAATATATTTAAATTTTGGGGTGACGTGAAGATTGATTCCAAAAATATAAATACACATATTGTAAAGACTATTGATTCTGAAAGAATGTGTTATTTATATCGTAATTTGCACACGAGTGCAAACAGCTTTTTAATTAATAGGTCTAAAAATATTTTACCACGAAATATACTATTATGCTCATTCAATAAGAAGCAATAAAAAATTAATAGACTTCATAGTCTGGCCCCAGCCCCATAATTTTAGAAAACTAACTAGCCGATCTCTCCTTTAATACTATAACCTTTTTATTACGCTCAGCTTCTCCTAAACTGACCATCCTCCGAAAATTTTCGTTTTATCCTTTAACTCAATAAAATCGTGGAGAAATGCCCCGGATCGTCCGAATTTCCCTTTTCTTTATGGGCATTCCAGGCCATCTTTAAAAAAGGCTGTCTACACACTCAGCCCACCATAAATAACTCGTCGAAATTGTAAAAATCCTCTAGAAGCAGCAAACGGCATAGACTCACGCGGCTTCCGAGCCCGGAGCGCCGTAAAAATTAACGAAATAATAGTTGACGGGGGAGAGATCCGCGCTGACGATTTACGACGCGACTGCGCATAATGCGCACTCCCTCTCCCTCTCACTCTTCCTCTCCCTTTCTCGCGTCATATAACGTTATAACCCAGTGGACCAGTGGCCGCTGGCCACCTGGAAAATTCATATAAAACTGCTGCGGCTGGCTAAGGGATTTTTCGGGACTAAGGTTGTAAAGATTGGAAAGCGAGCCGCGCACGGAAGCTGCGGCCGAGGCGCTTTTTCATCGGTGCCGATGGGACGGTGAGAGGAGAATTTGAGGTCGAAGCTGAAAATTTATTGCGGGATCTGGTATGCGCTTTTCTAAATGCTGGGTAAACAAAGAAGTTACGGCTAATGAAATTTTCAAACAATAGATGGATGAGTAAATTATTTCATTGGGAATGGATTTTCGAGAGCCTTTTCCAATTATTATAGTGAATAATATTTACGTAAAAATGTTCAAGCCTTACGAAGAGAGAAAAATGTGCAGTAGAAATAATTATGCATCGTAGTAAATAAAAATCTTGTTAAATTTATACACGATTTTTTAGTAGCCTCTACGTTATAATATTTAAAAAATAACCATAAGATTTTTATTGCAGATAGTGATATTAAGTAACTAACATTTTCTAGTGATTTTTACAAAAATTTTATGGTATACTTTTTACTATTATAATAAATAGCAAATTGTTTATTTAACTTTATAATCAATTTTGTTCTTCTATATTTATTTTACTAATATACATTATATTAAATTTTAAAAACATACGAACTGCAGTACCGAATAGAAAAAGCCGTAAAAATTCAACAATATTTGGAATCTTAGGCTTTATAAGTTGCGAAATATTCATAGATAAATGTAAGATTTTAATAATAAAAAGGATGATATAAAGTTATCTATACAATAAATTGATATTAATAACAAACATGTCTTGCAATCTAAATGATATAAATTAAAATTTTTTTTAATTCATTGCCGCATAAATATTTGTTGATTCATTAACGACAAATTTCTACTCCTAATGAACTCATTAATAATCAACGCATATAGAATACTATCATTAATTGTACCATAAAATTATTTAATAGAAAAAGGAATTATAGTTGTGTTAACGAAAGGTATATTTTTCTTGGTCAAACACTTAAAATAATAACGTAACTTAATAAACAGTTCTAATGATTATTTATCTCTTCCCAAAAGAGTAATAGCGATAGCGGAAATCATGATAAAACAAGTTTTGAAATTAAACATAAATACAATATATAATTATCATTTAAAATGTCATGGTTTATTTTTAGTAAATATATACATACAATACTGTGTTTATAACGTTTATCCTAAATTATAAATATAGTTTAAAATATGTTATCATCTACTCTATTTTTTATAATCTGGATATAGTATATAATTTTATGTACAGCAGTTACTATATTTCATGATTGTATTAATATTGCAGTATTGAGTTTAGTAGTTTTGCTAATATAACGGTAATTAGAATTTTCTCTCGGTGTGAAACATGAATGTTTAATTTAAACATTTGCGCCATTCCCACTGCAAATTCAAATCCTTTGAGTTACAATTTAACGTACGATTCGTGACTATTTCGCCATCTATACTTAACCATATGAAAACAACATCACCAAAACAAAAGTACACTGAGAAAAAATGTTTGTAAAAATTATTATTATTTTCGTAAAATTACCATACTGTCTTATAAAGCCACCACAGACTGTAAAACCCCAAAAAATTACCATACTTTATAAGAAATTTTACTAGAAATATAAGAAAATTTACTATGTATATAGGAAAATTTACTATACTGTATTATAAAATTTACTGTAAAGTATGGTAATTTTTTGGGTTTTTACAGTCTGTGGTGGCTTTACTAGAAGTATGGTAATTTTTACAAAACTTTTTTCTCAGATATAGTTATAATCTCGAACTTTTCAAAAGCGCAATATCCTACTCCTCCCGATTAGAAGTTTCAAGCCAAACAATAACTCCTTCAAATTGTTTACCACCCTTCGAATTATTCACTTTAAAAGTCGATGGCCGCCATTAACTTTCAGGAGACTCATAGAAGCGCGCGCGCACACATCAGTCGGCACCGGAGCAGCAGCAGTAACAGCAACAGCATCTAGATGCATAAATTTTCTCTATGGGATTAAATATGAGGCGGGTGGATAAAATCTTGTCCCTGTGCACCGTCTCGGCGTTGACGATGGGAGGAATTTTCGAGTTTCCCAATGCGAGCGCGCGCACGCATCGAATTTCCCGGGGCATAACTTTCCACTCGGCGGTGGAGACGGACTGGGGGCGGGGGATGACAGTACTGGAACCGTCGGCGAGTTTTTAATACTAAGAGTTTTTCGAACTTTATCCTTTTCCAGACTTTTATTTTCCATTCTTTCCCACTCTCTCCCACTCTCTTTTTTCCGAGTATATAAATATGCATGCGATCTCTCTCCTTCGTACTCCGAGAGAGCGAGCGGCGAGTCAGATCGTATTTCATTTTACTTCCTTCATCGTGGAAGTAGCGAAACGTCCTAAGATGGAATTTAAATTGCAAATTCGTTAAAGGATATTTTCATGTCTCGCCGAGGTGTATAACCTATTTTTTCCATCGGCAATTTCTCTATTTTTGTTTACCTCTCGCGGACCGCGCGAAATTACGTGTTCAGTTACAGCGTCGAGCGCGAGCGAGTGCATAATAAGCTCATTTTTATAGCATTAATAAAACCCGCTCGATATGAATATTCATCGTAGTGACGAATAAGCGTGTATACGCGCGGTCTAAGTAACTTTTTGATAAATAACTTACGCGAAAATGTTGCTGAGTGCATTGCCACTCATTTCTCTCGCTCTCTCAAAGAGATTTTGCATATTCTAATTCCGTCCTAATAGATACACCGGGATTTCAATTACCACGATGCCTGATTATAATATTTGTTTGCAAACTGGGAAAAGCAAACATTAATTTAGACAATTATTCATTTTGAAATAAACTTTAATAAAAAAGTATTTTGTAATATATAATAGTTATTCATATATAATATTTAGTAAAGGTAAAATATATTTTTAAAATTTTGACATTTAAAAGATATCTGTTATTCTGTAATAAAATTTAGCATTTCAATTGAATTTATTTTTCATGTTCTTCCTTCATCTATTTTACTTTGTATTTTCTCAAGCAATGAAATAAAATACGACAGCACCGTGGTAGAAATGTTAACCAGAAGCTAGCTATTTTTCAGTTAACTTTATGGCTAGATACGAACATGTATTACATAATTTATTATGTACCAATCCGAAATAAATTATGGCATTTCCCTGCTGGAAATCGTTCATTTTTCGCCCATTTGTGAAACGATTTTTCTCCCATTTTCTAGCCATTTAATGGCGAGTTGACTGAAATCGCCAGAAAATGGCTAGAAAATGGGAGAAAAATCGTTTCACAAATAAGAGAAAAATCGTTTCACAAATGGTAGAAAAATCCTTTCACAAATGGGAGAAAAATGGACGATTTCTACGAGGGTTACATAGGGAGTAAAATAGGTGTTTGGCGACGAGCGCGCGTTTGGCGCCCGAGCGTAGTTCGGGCGTCAAAGTGTACGAGTCGGCAAACACCTATTTGTTCTCGCGTTGCACATACTATTTTCTCATACGAAGAGCGCTAAATACTATTTTGCGCTCAGAGTCTGAGAAAGATATTTTCTTCCCATTACAACAAAACTAAAGGTTATTTAACTTTACAGCCCTCTTTCTTACAGCAAATAGGATTATTAAATTCGCATAAATACACCCCTATCCTTAATTTAAAAAAGCACACTTAGCCCCAACCAAATAATAGTCAAAAAGAAAGTTCTTCACATCTCAAACGTCGCACAATAAGCACTCGGGCTATCTCGAGGAAGCGAGCGACTTCAACATTAGAGCGGCGCGGGTGGGGGAAGAAAGTATCCCGAGCCGCGTAATAACCCGACCGGCGCCGATATCGGGCTCCAATTTTTTCGCGGCCGATTTCCCCCGTCTCTCGCGTCGAGTCAGCCCTTCTACGAATTTCACAAGGTGGCGGCGGCGGTGTGCAATAACCTAAATTGAGCCGGTGGAAGGCTACCACTTAAGATAGCCACCAGTTATGCGTCTCGTAAAGATCTATCATGCGCGCAGATCAAGCCAGTTTTTTCAACCGTGAGGTTTTAGAATTTCGGGGGAGCGAGAAAGGATTTTGCGGTAAATTCTAAATGCGCCGTGAAACGACGCTTGATCTGCTGCGCGCGGTTATTCATTCTGAATGGGGCGTATATATACACGTTGGTTCGTCCGTGTTTTACCGAAAGGCCACTTTTGCCGCGACTCATTAACAACCGCCGTAACAATTACATTGTACTAAATGAAATTTATTCGCCCGGGCACTTGACATTATGATAATGGTGTAGTAAAAGGCTGAATTAAACATTAGTGCAGTTCGCTATGACTAAATTATTGTCAGTGATAACAGCGCCTCGTTCGAAGTAATTAATCTGATAATAGAAATTCTGCTAATGCAGTTATTGCATTATAAATTGAAATAAATCTTTGAGGCAATTTCACTTGATATTTACTCATTTAATTTCTATGCAGCTTTGCATCATTTGCCTTTAATTTGAAATTGGAGTATTTCAACTCATAACTTATACCTACCTCCTCATTCCCATCATTTGTGTTACCCGAATAACTTGGAAAAAACGAAACAAACATCAACGTTTCCCATTATCGTCGTATAAAGTATTCCCGGCACACATGGAGACATCTGCTTTGTTTCCCCATCATAAGGGCATGCGTATACGATCCGGACCAAGCGTGCAGACAATCAATCAACCCGCGACGTCTCCTTTCGCACACACTGCAACGCATCCTCTTCCTTTTGCCACTTTCTCCCCGTCTTTCACCCCACGTCTCTAACCGTCTTGGTGCAATCTCACCCCATCCACGCGAGCGCTCCACAGCTCCTGCAAATCAGCGAGGGCATCAACGCATACGTCACGCAACGCACGCCCCGCGCGCCCTGGCTCCCGATATACGCACAAAAGCATCTGCGCCCAGGATTCTCTCTCGCTTCCTCTCTCTCTCTCTCTCTCTCTCTCTCTCTGCGAAGAAAGAGCCACAGAGCGACGACATCGCTAGACTAGACGCGAGCGCGCGTGCAAAGTCCCGGCGTGGCGCGTGACGCGAATCCCCGAGTTATTTCATTTCCAACCCTTTCACAGCCCCGGGGGCGACGCGCTAATTTTATTTTTTCACGCTCTCTGAATAAACCTGTTTTTCCTGCACGCGCAAGAGAGAGAAAGAGAGAGAGAGAGGAGAGAGACAAAGGGAAGCTGTTGCGGTGTCGAGCTTATTTCTCGACGCGTCCTCTTGTTTCCTCGCGAGCGAACGCTGATTTCCTTTCTCGCCGTTATCATTTGCGAGCGAGTCGTTCGTGCCGCTTCGCGGGGTGCTAATGTCGTTTCGAGCGGGGAGGAGAGCACTAGAGAGAGAGAGAGAGAGAGAGAGAAAGATTGTGTTTCGTTTTTCTTTGGAAATTTTTTTGTAAATAGGAAGAGCCGCAGCGGAACTCCGTGAATTGAAATTCTTCGTCGTGGAATTTTTACGTTGAGTAAATTAACTGCCGCAGGTGAAAACCAGTAAACAGAAAGAATATAAATAAAATTGTGGAGATTTTATATTCAGGATTTTCGTTATCGGTAGGAAAAAATGAAATTGTACGTTAATTGAAACGTTATGAAACTTTGTAATTTAATTTTTTCTCACAAAGCAGTGAACATTTTAATTCCTTCGTATTCGCTTATTACACGATAAAATCATTTGGCATAAAAATAACAATTATTCGTAATTGCTGTTTGCTCCCTAAAAGTAAAAAATTAACTAATTAAGCAGTGTTACGAGGTAGGACTCTCCCCAGCAAAGTTCGGTCGCGCATAAGCGAAAGTGCAATAACTCAGCACAGATCTCTTGATACATTCAAAAGTACATTTACTACAGAATCAGTTGATTTGTCGTAGCGCCCGACTTTTCACTCACATTATTTTTAAAAAGTACCATTAAAGAATCAAAAATTGTCCAAATTTATTTATTTCCCGCAAGCCAACATGCGTCAATTGTTCGGTTCAGCCGAAAAAACAGCGAATCGAATCAATAATCAATAACCATCATGCCATCCCTATAGTAACCTTTTATGGCGCCTTAGCGTATCTAAACTTTCGCGCGACGCTTATCGATCAATCTCGGCTTTGTGTTGCGCGCGCTTGTCTTTGCCTCCCTCTTTACCTCACTTCGCGCCTGTACTCATCGCGAGCACGTGAACGTCACGCACTTATCCTCGCGCGAAGATTTCACGCCCGCATGCGGCAGGTTTCTTTCGACGCCTTGCAGGGGGTTGATTAGCCCGCGTGGAAGTTTTTCTCATTTCCGGCCATTATAAAGGGATGTTGTTGTTCTGTTTGAAGAGAATGATATAATAAAAATGTATGTGCATTTTAATAAATTAAAGTGAAATTTTATCCGTTGCATAAGTGTATGGTTAGATTCAAGAAAGCAACGCTGTTGTTCCTTTTAAAATGTTTTAAGTATAACGTGTTATTGGAATCATTGATCGTATTAAAAAACATTACAAATATTTCACACGCTAAAAGCTTTCAGCTTGTCCTCGACTGTCAACCTTACCCAGTTGTTCCACATCGCAACGATCTAAATCGTCTTCTAAATTACCCTTTTTCACCGCACCCCAGTACCCTATATTATGTGTATAAAATTGAAAAACTTAGCCCTCGGAAAACCGGCCTACTTAAAACTTTCTATTCCTCCTCCATCCCCCACCCGCTCAAAATTCTTAATAATCTCGGTGGAAATACAACCCGCGCGCTCTTGACAAAGGGGCGGGGAATCACGGTTCCGCGAAAAATCACTCTACATATAATGCAGGCTCTGGGGAGAAGAAGCGCGTCATCGACGTTGTACACCGCCACTTGCCTGCGGCGTCTGCATCGACGGAAAATTCGTTTTAAAGGATGATGATATACTCCGTCGGGGACGTGAGGGGAAGAGGGAGGAAGAAGAGAGAGAGAGAGAGAGGGAGGGAGACAAACACGCGAGCTTGCGCTCGTCCGGGAAAGTAGGTCAGCAGGTTTACTGGATTTCACGCGGGGTCGTAGCTGGCGCGAGCGAAACACTTACGTCGAAAGCCTTGTTCGTCTTTCGCGTTTTACGTTATATCCAGAGCGGTGGTTGCGAGAGATTTTATGGCTAGTCCCCGCGCAATGTGTAGTCCATTTTAGATAACTGCAGCGCGCCGAGCAAGCGCCGTGTATTGAATCCGCGCGCGCTTAGAATTTTCGGAGTGGTTGAAAGATATAAAGGAACAAATTGTTGGCCTGGAAAATTTATTTTTGAGAAAAAGGAATTGTGGTAAAACGAAAATGACTTTTTTTTATACTTTATAAAAGCTTTTAGCGCGTGAAATATTTGTAATGTTTTTTATGTAACACGTTATACTTAAAACATTTTAAAAGGAGCAACAGATTTTGTTTTCTTGAATCTAAAATTTCACTTTTAACAATTCTTAACGCCGTATATGTAGTTTGTTTCGAAGGTATAAATATAATGACGAACGGGCTAGATGAGTTTTACGTTTTTGGTTATTGTGATAACTAATGGCCTAGAAGGAAATGAAGCTTAATAGGAACTGAAATTTTCTTGTGCAACCTCAAGGCAATTTATCATGAAACCAGCAAGGCATGAGATAGCACTTTAGTGCTCACGTGACCCGTTCTCTTATACGCGATCGAACTATAAGCATTCTTTAAAATACCTTGTTTAATAAATTTTATAGTTTCATAACTTTTTCAATCGGCACCTATACTCAAAATTTTTCAGTAAAAATGTTTTTACTCACATCAAAATGTGTCACCTAACAATACAAACGTATTCTTTATTTCCCTCCAAACACAACGTGCTACATCCTAAAACACCACATTATTCAGCCATCCAAACGACAATCTGTCCGTCAGCTATGTCAAGGACCTCCGGCAGCCCTCGAAAAACCACTCAAGACCGTCAACCCTCGCGTGCTTACACACACGCGCACCCTCTCTCTCTCTCTCTCTCTCTTTCTCATCATCCACAATTACCAGCAGGGTATTATTCCGGGGCCCTCCAGATTTGCAGTTGAGCGTAAACAGAGAATAAGAAGAAGCGAGCCGCTTGCGCGCAGCAGGTCGCGCGTACATATACATATACACACACAATAGGTACAGCGATCTATACCTATATATTCGTGACGAAACAACGAGCGGATAATGGTACGGCCGCACGTGTGTGTATGTGTGTAGGTATACCTATATGTATGTGTGCAATACAGAGAGAGAGAGAGAGAGAGAGAGAGAGAGAGAGAGAGAGAGAGAGAGAGAGAGAGAGAGAGAGAGCGAGAGAGAGAGAGAGAGAGCTTGGAGGCTTCCGTCAACAGAGAATGCGCTTCAACGACATTGTATACACACAGGTAAGCGGTGGCGGCGGCGGCGGCCCGCGGGACAAATTAACCGAAAAATTAAGTCGACCGTGAGAGTGGAGAGGAAAGAGAGAGACTAACCCTAAGCAAATAATTAATTAGCCGCTTATTATTTGCGCCCGCGATCGAGCGGAACGGGGGACGCAGCTGTAACGTTTGCACTGGGACACGGCACAGTGTCACATGCATGCGCGATTGTCTGCTCCATAAGTGATTCTCCTTTTATCCTCCTTTTTTTATGTATTCTCTTTCTCCTTCCCCCGATGCATTTGCTCTTGTTGTCTTCTGTGACGAGTGCGCTATATGTGAGAGGGAGAGAGGAAGCTCTCGGCGACCGGCTGACCCGGTCACGCGCGCCGTGATTTCTGCTGGGAATAATTCAGTCTCCCGCCATTCTCTCTCTCTCCCTTCCTCTCTATATATATACGCAAGTTTCTAGCTTTCGCGAGAGGGAGATACGCAGCCAAGATATAACGAAATTAATGTTATCGGCCGTATTAAGGGCGCGTAATTGGAAGCGGCCGCGCGCGCCTTTGTTATATACGCTCGAAATCAGCACTGCGGGTATATATAGCTATGGATATACACATATTACGCGCGTGGGAGGACGAGCTGGAGATGGTGGAAGGTACAGAGGGGCAAGGGGTTGGAGAGTAAGTTGATAATTACGCGCGAAATTATTGCGGACTGTCGGGATTGCGCGCGATAAGTTTGTACGCGCTGCGATGAGAATTGGGTGCATAGTGTAAATGCGCGGGTGTGCGCAGCTGCGGTGGGAGAGAGATAGAGAGCAGATGCGGATTTTCATCAGAGCTCGCGTTATATATAAGGTGTATCGTGCGAACGAACGCGAAGGCTGTAGCGCGCGAACTTTTGATCAAGTCGTTTCATCTCGGGGCTAATATATAAAGATAATGAATTTTCAAGAATTTAATTTACAGTACTGTGACAATGGCATGGGTCTTCGGAAAATGGTTCAGAGGTCGGGAAATCTGAGAAAATAAAATGAAAAGTGTATGATTGCGTTGTGACTGACGATTTTATCCGATTTTTCTAGTTGTTTGTACTTAATTATTTCTGAATACAATTCTTTACTTGTACTCTGTCCGAAATTCAAGTATCACTAGACGAGTTTCGACAACGATTAACTATTTGTAAATAACGAAAATCATGGACGAAATACCAACAATTTTTATTGAAAAGTGTATATTTACACTTGGAGAAACCATTGCTGATACTGTTCAATCGTTTGTTATTAGAACGAGGAGCGTTTCCAAACATCATTTAGCGCACTTTTGTCCAACTCATATATTTAAGTCCGGTGATAAACACACGATATTAAGAATCACTGTCACATATCTATTATAAATACCATCCCAAAGCTTTTTGATAGTATTCAACATTTAAAACATTTGCTACCATGACTTAGTTTAATCGGGATTATGAGCCAATCTTGAGTAAGTTCAACTTACCAGCTTATTCCACTATCATAATTTGCTATTCTGTTTCAAGCTCAAAAAGAATTTGCTTTCACGTCAGAATTCCGTAGCCATATTTATTATAAGGCCTGGATCATACAATATCCATACTCACCATTGTCAAATTCGTGTTAATACTAAAGTAGTACGACTCCTTGGCCATTGAAATAAATAAATAGACAAACAAAGTGAATCCTCTCCATTACACATCCAAGCTCTTTCTCAGTGAAATTCTTCGCGCACGTCCTCCCACGCACTTCCTCCGCAGGCAAAACAAAAATACCCCTTCATTTTCAGCACTCCGAATGCTCTCGCGCTGGCGCACGCGAGGCCGTGTTCCACATTCTCTCTCTCTCTTTCTCTCTAATGAGATTTATCGTAATCGGCACCCTCCCTTCCCTCGCGCAGCCTACTTCGCATTGTGTGCGAGCCGGCCGAGGAGCCCATGCACACGAACTAGCGCTTGTTTCTTATTTGCACATATCGGCGACAAGAGAGAGAGAGAGAGAGAGAGAGAGAGAGAGAGAGAGAGAGAGAGAGAGAGAAAGAGAGAGAGAGAGAGAATACGTGCATGCTGGGCTTAAAATGTATCTGGGCCAGGAGCAAGCGGGCGAGAGAGGATAGAGAGAATGAGAGAGAGAGAGAGAGAGAGAGAGAGAGAGAGAGAGAGAGAGAGAGAGAGAGAGAGAGAGAGAGAGAGAGAGAATGGAAACGAGCGTGCATAAAGCCGCCGACGTTGCTGCGGTTCGGTATTTTATTGTGCGGGAATAATTGAGCGAGCCCAGCCGCGTTCGAGCAGGAAGAGGTATCGTCGAGTTGGAGTTTGAGTTTCAGCTAGATTCTAGGAGAGTTTTACGTTCTTTGCTTTTTTTTTTTAAATTAATCTTGTTGAAGTTAGTTTAATTGGTTCTTAATTACAAATGACTGTGTTATGAAACTTTCGTGATTTAAATGATATTTTAATTGTTTTATAATAATTGCATATATAGTAATTGAAGGAAAATAGTGAATGACTGGACAAATTTATGAAAATGTAAAGATCAAACAGGGAAACGGACGGTAGAAACGTATAGGTTAATATAGAAGTAATTCTAAATAGTTTTTGACGTCTCCTATATAAATACTTTAAGCAGTTAGTTATTTACCTCCACACACATCCACTAAATGTTTAGTTTCATATATCATTACTATTGCATACCTCAGGATATTAGAGTTAGTTACGACAGGCCTTTCTTTAAAAAGCATTTATATATATATGCATTGTCCCCGTACAACAGGTTGCGACAAATGAATAGTTTTATTGCCACTTATATGCATTCTTATTATTTTTCCATTTTTTATGTTCTTATACAATATCTTTTTTAAGTTATCTTTTGTTAGTTTATTCTGTTTTATGTAAGCACACTCTTTTAACAAATGACTATAGTATCGCGTTTGTCACACTGACTACTGGTAAACATTGTCTGTATTTTTACGACGGCGGACATATTTTTGTAAATATATTTGTAAATATATGTATTTTACTCTTTTTATATTATTACGTCACATCGATTTATATTTTTTACTAATTTATTTTTCTCGCTTTATTGTAAAATTATGTAATTTATTGTATCATTGTCTCATATGTATATATTTTTTCTCGACCACATGGGACCTCAGTCCTTGGTCGTAATAAAACATTCTATTTTATTTTATTATATTCTTTTCTACTGCCTATAAAATACAATGTCACAATAATACATTTTGTACTTATTTCAACTATATTGTACTTATTTCAACAAAACCACCTTATGATAATTGAAACAACCATCTTTTCTCGCTACCTTTTTATTTTTCTCTTTCATTATTCGTCCCCGATAGTACTATAACTAAACAGTCGGCCTAAAATAAAAGAGTCGCTCAGTGCAGGTGAAAAAATAATTGAATCAAACGGCGCGTGCTCCCGCGGCATTGTGGACAATCACAAAGAGAGCTACAAGTATAAATACGGAGAGCGGCCGGGCGCGCAAATAAATAAATAATGGACGTTGATATGCCGTAAACGACGCGGGCATTCGGAATATTCGCGACTATGCGCCTTTTTCCCTCCGCCTCCTCTGCCTCTTCTCGCCGCACACTTTCCTCCTATATACGCATATCGAGCGCAGGCGCGCGCGCACATTCCAGGAAGCTGCCGCGCGCGCGCGCGCGCAATTCTTGCATGCGCAGCGCCCGCAATGATGGGAGCGGAAACGCTGCGGAGGCACAAATATACGTAAGAAAAAGGAGGCAAATATTCGCTCGCTAGAGGTGTATAGATATATAGTATATAAGATCGTTCAAAGCTGCTGCTGCTGCAGCCGCGGGGGAGGAGAGAAAATTAAAGGAACTTCTTTTCCCGGGCGCCGTGCGATTCACCGAATCCAAGAGCGGAGTAGAATATTGGAAGCGATCTTTCATCGCGTGCTTTGAGCCATTTTTCTTCAACTTTGCCTCCTCTTTGCCACGCCAGCGCTGCGAGTCTGCACTTTTCGCCTGCCAACGTGTGTTTACATTGGATACGCGGATGAATTTTGATAGTTGCTCATATATGTTTGTGTGTATGTGTGTGCGTGTGTGAGTGTAGTGGAAGATTCTGGATATAAGGAGAAAGAGTGGCACGTCAAAAGGTAGATCATACGGAAGGATCATAGTGGATGAGGAAAGTTTGACATGTTCTGCAGCGCGGGAAGTCGGACGAACCAATTTTTCTTCTGTCGGACGGGGGAATTTTATTGAATTTGATTATTTCAAAGTTTTTCCGTTTGGCGAATGAAATTGGAAGGGAAGGAACGTGGTTAACGGTACGTAAGCTTTCCAGAATGTGTGCGGCAGTATGAAAATACTTTCAATAGAAGATTCGACTCCTTTGTGATTTAAATAAAAACAGTATATATTAAAAGAAAAAAGGTATAGATAAACGCTTAGATGAGTGGAATACAAAAGAATAACAAAAAATTCAGTGCGCCTGTGTCATTGGCAAAAACCTTCTTTTTTAGAAAATGGGCAAGAGGATTACCATATTTTTAGAAAAAACATATAAAACTGACACCATAAATATAGGAATAACTGTATGCTTTTTCTACATGTATTTGATGTATTAAGTATTTAATAGCAAAACTATATTTGTGCTATGCCTTTCCTATAATTATGGTATTGTAAACTTTATTTCTCCAATTTTATATTCCCTTAATCACACTTTCTATTTTTGATACTATACTTATATAGGAACATAACGTTTCTACTAACGAGACACGTGCGTTTCATTTTTCAATCCTGAAGAATGGAGCTTTTGAATATCATTGCTCACCTGCCCCAGTTAAGACGTGTAATAAATGCTCAACATGTCAATAAAAATAGTTATTAAAAAAAAAATATTTTTTTCACAAATTACTATAATATAAGACCTCCAAAACATTCCTATGACGTGATGATCCGAATATTTTGATCGACATTTGATTCGACACATGTGACAGTAACACAATTTCGACACAATGACTAGGTCGCATTCCAGCGTCGGCTCGACTCGACAATCCATCGTCAAACCACCCATGCCGCTAGTACCTAACCGCCACCAAAGTAGCCGACTCCAAAATCCAAAACCTCTCCGCGTCCTCCTCTCATCAAAAACGACCTCCTGAATTCGCCGCTCGCTTTCTCACAAGCTCACTTTCCTTCTTCCTCTCTGTCCTCTTCACACTGTACCCGTCCACGCCCTCGTTTCTTACGAGATTCCGAGTGACCTCCGCGACCACACAGAGCTGCCGCCGCCGAGAAGGAGGAGGAGAACGAGCACACAAGGGACAGGTGACGAACAGCGTATGTGGCCCTCTCCAGATGCCCCCTCGGTGCGCCGTTGCAGTGGTGACGACAAAGTCGACAGACGCGGCCCGCAGCAATTTGCCAGGCGAGAGAGAGAGAGAGAGAGTGAGAGAGAGAGAGACAGAGACAGAGAGAGAGAGAGAGAGAGAGAGAGAGAGAGAGAGAGAGAGAAGACTTTGTGTCTCGTTTTGCATTCAACTATTATATATAAGCGCGCGCGAGAGTCAGAGACCGCCGGCAGTGGCGCATTGTTGGACTCGAGGGCGTGTTGGCGTTGCTACGTCGTCTGTTGTGTGTGGAGGAGTCGGCGACGACAAATGGCGAGACCTATATAGGCGGACGCGGATTCTCTTTCACACGGATTCTTTGCGTAATTTTGGGAAATGTTTGGGGTATGAGGTGCCTGCGTACGTGGGTGTGGTACCGGTTGGCAGTATAGCTTTTGTATATAAGTTTCGTGAAGTTTTCGTGCTGGTGGCTGATGCGTGAGATTTTTTTATAACTGTTTTTTTACAGATTAATAGTAATAGTAATTTAATAATAATAGTAATTGGAATTGGATTTTACGAGCTATCAGCATTAATAAATATTTTTGGTTACACTATAGATTTACATTATAAACACAATCATTCACTTATTTAATGTCCTACTATGGTATAATTGTACCAGATATCGCATATTAAAACGCGGTATTATCTGCAAAATCTATCGCAATTATGAAATATTAAAGAGAGGTCGATGTTATAGTTCTGAAATTAGATTTTAGCGGTAGAGGTCTCATAGCTTCCGATTGAAATGAGATCCTTGTACCTAATATTAGACGTTGTTATTTATGAATTTGCAATATTCCACGACGAACTGATCGCTGCACCCTATGTATCTCGAGACTACCCGTTTATCTGCCCATTTTTCAACATGTATTCAAAATTGAAAGTGAAAATTCCATTCATTTTGTTACGCAAACCAAAAGTTCCGCAACCCGCGCTCTTTCGGAATTTCGCCCAGTCTTACTAATTATGCGCTCGATGATCTACTAAGCACACTACACACCAGTTTCTCGAAAAAACCGCACTTCCCTCACACTCTCACTCCGCAGCCTGGCCTCGCGCGCCCACACACCGCAGGTCCAGGGCCTCGCAGCTGCGCCAGCCGTATAGAGCCATAGCCTAGCACGCGCAGGGGATTAAATTAAAACCGCTCTCGCTCGTTAACCTTCTCCTCGTAGACGCACACACCTCCCGCTGCACTCGTGACCACGAGAGAAGCCTCTCCCCCCCTCCTCGCCGCCTCTGTAGGTGTCTGATATTTCGGCTGGGCGGGCGGGCGGGTTACAGAGGGAGGAATTTGCATGCGCTAAGCGCGTGTGGTTCTCTCTCGAGGGCCGTCGCCCCCTGCTGCCGTTGTGTCTGATATTTCAAGGAGAGAGAGAGAGGAGGCGCACGCGCGTGTATATGCTGCTGCTGCTGCTGCAGAGGAGGCGAGATAAGAGGGAGCGCGCCGGAGAAATGGAGTCAAGTGGAGGGTGGAGGAGGGGACGAGTAATAGTGGAACTAGATTAATGGAAGATGCATGGAGTGCGCCCGCGTGTGTGTGTGTGTTGGTAGAGCTTGAGGCAGCGCGCGTGAGAGCGATCATTAGGGGATTATGCCTTTTTAAATGCCGCATGAGATGCTGGAGCTATATTATGCATGCTGCACGCCCGGAGTGGCTATACTTTTTCCTCGAGGTGTTGTTTCGGCGCTCCACGGTTCCGTAAACGATAGTCCCGCTGTTTTTCCCTCCGCTTTGCTTAATTTCATTTTTATTCGTCGACATTTTTTTATGTATTTTTCGCACTATACAGCTGCTTGCTATTTGATATCGCTTAGATGCGATGTATTTTACGAACCTTTTTTTAAATGTATTTTCTAAAAAGCCCTTCTCCAGCCGTTTTGAGTCATAAATTTATTACGTCACACGTGCCATAAATAAGGCCTCTCAAGGGCGCAGTAAACTTTGTTTAACGGAGTTTCTGCCAACAATGCGGAGGAAGTATCGCGAGCTAAAACTGTTATTCTTGCCGTGATCTATATGTATTTCAGTTGGCTTAGAAAACTGATAACATTATCTCACATCTATAATGTTGTTAGATATTTTTAAATGTTTAGAAATAGCTAAGTGGGTAATCTAATGCGTCATGTAACGTTATTTACTGTCTTTTTATCAATCGCGAAATCGTGTATTTGAAAATCATTTCCTATAATGTAACTGCTAGAAATATAGGTATACGAATGGTTCACAAACCATTTGAAGCGAAATTTAAAGGAATTTAAGCGCGAAAGACCTACAAATTAGTATCTGTCGAAACTTAATCTACTCGAATTTGTTACTACCGCGTCAAAGAGCAGAGCAAATACGCCCCGCTCGCTAAGAAACAAGGAGATAATAGCACTTTGAATTCAGCACGCGTGCACCTCGCATTAACGCAAAACAAACAATAGACAGCCGGCAGAGGAAACCCAACACTCGGCAATTCGCGCTGAAAATTGATTCTCGCCCAAAAGTGTCTCGAGTTGTCTTCGTCGGCGCCGTCCGGCTGCGAAGCTAAGAGACTGCACGCGCTGTGTAGAGCTTTCCCTCTCACACTATCCTGTGCGAAATGCGTCTCTCTCGCTCTGTCTGTTTAATTATGATAAATACCTCTCGGGCGCGCCTCTCCGCGAGCTATACTTGATCTTGGGCGGAGGTTCGCGCGAAACTCCCCGAGTTTCCGAGTATAGTGTCGGGAAAATTTAGTATATTTTCGGCCCGCTCGTTATTTCGAGATGCCGCCCGCGCCCGCGCTCTAATTATAATTTCCAAATACTCGCGTTTTGTCCCGTGCGTGCGTGCGTGCGTGAGAGGCGGCTCCCTTTGTGCGGTGTAGGAACTCCCAGGGAGTTAGTGCAGCGCGTGTATTTTATTTTTAATTCGGGGTACGGGCGGGTGGAAGGGAGAAGAAAGTAGGCGCGTGCGTGCGAAGGGTAATTTTAACGGGGCGAGACGCGCCGAGTGTGCGTGGATCTATTTGAGATTGACGGTATTTTGAGAGGACTGCGGCGCGGAGATGCTTCGAGGCTCGTGACACGTAAGAGTTTTAGAAACTGGCTAGTATACAAGCAGAGAAGAACATTGTTTTTTCTCTGATGTTCGAATTGCGGAGGTCATTAAAATACGGTTTGGGGGAAATGAAAATGAGCTGTTTTTAAGTGATTAGGTTCTAAATGCTGAACTTCGTATTTTTCTTTCATTTTGGAAAAGTAACAAGTAAATATAATGTCGTACTACATAGAAAGTTGACGCGTGAGTTTAAACAAAAAAAATCATAAAATTGTGAAATGAACAATGAAATATAACTCAAATAATAAATATTAGTTTATACTTATAAAGAAAAATTAAAACTTTATCTTAGATTAATAATATTTCCGCTAAAGCACGTAATCTGTCGCCTGATGCAAAGTATTAACAAAAGATTCTTCCAAATAAACTTAATCCAGCGTAAGAGACATATTGTATACCCCGTGAACGCACACAAGCCTTGCAACATTTTACCTATAACATTCACAATATCCTGCGAACTCAAGCTCGCAGAATGGGAGCATCCACCTCTAAATTACTCTCTCTCTCTCTCTTTCTCTCTTAAAAAAATGCATAACGCAGCCACCATAGAACGCCGCGCAGCTCGCATCGCGCTCGCGTAACCCTCATTGTTTCAAAGCGAACTAGCCGAAGAGAGAAAGGATATAAACGCGCCAAGCCGCAGCTCTCACTGCGGACTCGATTAAAATCCGCGCGAGCGAGCGCGCGCTACGCAGCAGCAGTAGCAGTAACAACGGCGTATTTAAGGGAGAGAAATACGATTTTTTTACGAACCTACTCGCGGCTCGAGGAACATTTGCATTCATATACACACGGAGAGAGTCAGTGAGAGACCGAGAGAGAGAGAGAGAGAGAGGGAGCAGCAGAAGCTTACATTTTTACAGCTATCATCAGCGATGTGCGCCCGTACCATTCATTTCGTGCTGGCGCGTGAGTTACGACGCTGCGGCGCGCGCGCGCGGGCGTTTGGAAATGAAAATAAAAGCTCGCTGCTATAGAGGAATTACGAAGCGCCGAGCGGGGAAAAAATGCCGTGCGCGGGACGCGTAGTGTGCGATGAATTCCCTTCCTCTTACTCTCTCTCGGTTTTTCGCGTCAGGCGGAAAAATGTATACTCGAAAATGAGGTATAAAGCCGCAGCCGAGCGCGCCGAGAGCTTCTTTTTCATTTGGTGCGCGTGTGCGATCCGCCAATTGACGCTGCTTGTTTTCCCATAGGCGGATGCGAATAAAAATGTTACGTACGCGCCTATTGCGGAGCGGGATTCCGATTTTTTTGCGGTGAATCACAGTTTAATTGAATGTCAGTTATATATGGCGCTATAGACGAGATTTCGATTTCAGTTCTTTGTGCGTGCTGGCCATATATATATGGAGGGTGGGGAGGATTGAACGAATCTTTTTATTCGTAGATTGTAGCTGTTAATTAGGTGACGGCTTTGGGCGTCGATCGGAGCCGTTGGAATTTTATATTATGATTTCATTATTTCAGTTCACGGAAAGAGGCTTAAAACTCATCGCGGGCTGCATTGTATCATATGCAATTGTGCGCATTCAAAGGGTATTTTTCAAATTTTTGGAAAGATAAACGCAGTTCTATGAGTTCTTTTACTTTTCAGAATAGACTTTCTTTTTCAAGTTAATTTTCGTGTGAAATGAATAAATTCATATTTTCATAAACCAGCTTTACTATGTATAAAATTTGAGCCGTTCTAGTTCCGGGCCATATTTATAGAAGAAAAATATTGAAAGTTTACCGTCGATGTTCAGCGCGCAACGAGGTAGGTAAACGTCGCAACGCGCGCGCGCTGCTCTCAACATGCAAGTATATGTATAACAATTACGGCGATACATCGCTTCGTTCGTTCTCTCCCCATATATGTAAAGTGCCCGCGCGTGTACGTCCCACATAAATTTATACGCGATGTCCCTAGAGAAGCTCAGGCAGCGGGCCTCGCTTTTTTTTGCGGAAGATTATTTATTCAGCTAGACGTTGTCGTGTCGTCGCAGCGCTAACGCGTCCCGACAAAAATTTAGCGATGAATCAACGCGCCTTGAGAAACATACTTCTTGACGTTGTTGGCTTAGAACACGGAACACTGCTGCGCGTTTCGGTGGCAAACTTTATGGGAATTTAAATTTACTTTATACGTGAAGTGTTGATGTTCTGCCTTCTATCGTAGAGCAAGCAAAATTAATAAAGCGTATACCTTATGGCAAGAAAAGGTTGAAAAATAGTTTGAAAACTTATCAACGCTTAAGTTTATTTCCAACTCGTTTGCTACTTCACGCGCTACGCGAAATTTTCTCACCCCCCAGAGCAGCAAACTGAAACATTCGTAAACACGACGCCGGCCATTCTTTACGCGTTAGCGTCGACCCAGTACTGCCAAATTTAAACTGGAAACAAATAACTTTCCTTTCTTTCCTTCTCAGCCCAACCCTGCATGCACAGTACACACACACATGCACATACACACACACACACACACACACACACACACATATATATATATATATATACATATATATATATATATATAAACACAACAACGCAACGCGAAGCATACACTGCTGCAGACCTGCAGTAGCGATTCGCGTGACTCGAGCAAAGTCTCTCTCACTCTAGCTTTCTCTCCGTCTCTCGTCGCTGTCGATGTATGTGCACGCGTGTATCGATTTGACCCCATCCGTATAACGCGTCAGGGGCGGTGGGCAAGGGGAGGGCGGGGGCGGCACACGCGCGTGATATACGTCGCGTCGACGGCAAAATTCCCAGCCGGCGAAACGCGCGTACTATATATCCAAATTATTTCGAGCGTAATACGCGCTGCGCTTGCGATTCCAGGCGCGCGCGCGTGGCGTTATATATATAATGGGCATGACGCTGCAGAAAGAGATCAGTCGTAATCCTTCCGGTGGAGGCGTTCGTGATGACGGCGATGATTGGCCAAAGCTGTGGGCTTTGTTTGCCTTTGAGCGTTGCCCCCGTGATGTGTTGGGTAGACCTCGAGAGCAGGGCTTTCATTGCGCATGCTGCTATAAGCGGATGGTTTTTAGCTGCGGGGAACCAGGCGTTTCAGATTTGCCCTCGCTATTCGAATGTTTCAGTGAATGGGTTTGTTAAAATTACACATCAATAGTCGAAAATTTCGGAAAAATTCGTAGAAATATAGAATGTGTTCTTCGAAAAATATTATTTTATACATTTTTCCAGTTTTTGGCTGATATTTGAATATTTTTCGAAAATTCACTCGCGTAGTTTGTGATTCTATTTCGGAAAAGTTTTTAAATTATTTTTTTATTTCCACTGGTATGATTCATATACGTATTGGCCTTTGAAGCCAAAATCACCTGAAAAAATATAATAAAATATAATTAGTTATACATACTAATAATATATTATAAGTAGACACAATTTCTGATAAAATGGTCCGAGATATAATCTGTAGACCAATTTTACTCAGAGATGTTGCATTGCTAAGATTATTGCTTTGGTACAGCTTTTTGAAAAAAGTATTCGATAGATTTTAATGGGACAGGTCTTAAAATTCATGAAGTTATGGATCTAAGAGTTGACAACATAAGATTTCCTGAAGCAAATAATTTGTATTCTCTTTTTCAAATATCATTTAGGACTCATGTTTAATATAAATACTACCCACGTAAAAAAAGTTGAGATCACAAAAAGATCGCTTTAAGATATGTCTCGATTATGGCACTATTTAATACTTTTTAAGATGAAAAGTCTCAAAGAATAATTAAGATGATTTTAATATTTTTTAGTCATCGCTACATTTGGCTTTTTAAAGCATTTTTAAGATCGATGCGCCGCGTAGCGTTTAACGACGGTAACAACCGATCGGAAGTAACCAAACTCATAGTTGTCATTTGCCGTCGCTACGCGGCGCATCGATCGGGGCAACCCTAAACACATTGAAACGCCGAGAGTGTATAAGTCCGAGAGATTCAGCCTTTAAATCAATGGGTTTTTACTCCTAGCGAGATTTTTCCCCATTCTACACTCCACATAGTAGTCCAGCCATACAACCGTTTTTGCTCTATAACTTCTGATAGTGTGGAAATGCCCTCACAGGGTAACGCGCAACTTCCTCTTTTTGATTTCCTTCTTTAAGGGGATGCCATACTCGTACCATTACCGACCGAGCAATTCACACAGTTTCAAGCTGATTAAAAATAAAATACGTCGAATCACAAAAAATCAAGAGAACACTCTTCTGTTAAATTAAATTTAATTTCGTTCAAAGTTTTTGAAAAAACGGCTTGATATTTCGACTCCAAACTTTGACTGGATGATAGAACGTTAAAAAACACAGAAGAGTGTTCTCTTGATTTTTTGTGATTCGACGTATTTTATTTTTAATCAGCTTGAAACTGTGTGAATTGCTCGGTCGGTAATAGTACGAGTAAGGCATCCCCTTAAGGAGAGGTAACTGGAATCGCCCAGGCTCCTCCTACGTGGATTCATTTCTACGTAAGGGGCTCCTGGACGGTGATCCGGGCAGGCTGTACCTCACTGGTAGGGGGCGACGGGGGGGGGGCCCACCATCCCTTCTTTCTTTCTTTCTTTCCTTTAAATCACTCTTTAACAAGAGTCTAAACTTCAAGGCTTGCCTTGCTTTTGGTGTAAACCCCTTAATCGGGTTTAAAGAATCGATTAAAAAATTTTTTTAATAAATTTAAAAGTTTTCGAATCAATTCATTTATCAGAGATCTTAAAGTTGTCATAAAAGTTTGTCTTAAGTTCATCTTAAAAAATCTAAATATCATCTTAAATTCAGTACGAAAGCTCGTCTCGAATTCGTCTCAAATTCATTTCAAAAGCATCTCAAATTTATCTTAAAATGATATTAAATAATGAATTTCGTATGTCTGAAAACCATCTTAAAAATGCTTTAAAAGACTGAATGTAGCGATGATTAAAAAAATATTAAAATCATCTTGATTATTCGTTGAGACTTTTCATCTTAAAAAGTATTAAATAGTGCCATAATCGAGATATATCTTAAAGCGATCTTTTTGTGATCTCAACTTTTTTTACGCGGGTAATAGTAAATTCTATCGTATTTAATATCATAATAAATAAATTCATTCTTACTTGTTTTTTTCTTACAACAAAAAAAAAGTCCTATTTCGAACAAAATAATTTCTTTTTGTCTGATAGGGATCATTTTGAATCGAAAAGAAAGTTGTTCTTGATCCTGGAGAAAAGTCATTTCAAATACATAATTTTTTCTTTTTTTTTTTAAATTGTCTTGAAACAAAAGAGTTTTCACGAAATGAATATCTTTTTGACCCGATCAATAATAAGTTTTTCTCCGTGTTTGCCATTATGTAAGTATAAAATTAAATTTTCTTCCTGCGAGTCGAATAATAGTTTAAACTAATCGGATTAAACTTACAAATAATTAATTTTTATTAATCCAATACGTAGAATTGATTACATTAGTCTCTAATATAACTCAACAAGCGCGTAAACCCAAAATAGAACATTCATATTTAACGAATATTGATTCGAACATTTCCAACAAATTATTTTAAAAAATATGAATTTCCCGCTTCAGTATGTGCACCCATTTATAATAACTTTATCGTAACGGAGAACGAAATAATTATGATCCTTAAAACTCAACCCTTTTCCCTGCCTCCAACCCTTTCCCCTACCTCTAACCGTTTCACTGGTACTTTTCCTCGCAAAAAATATGTATATCCCAAAGTCGAAAACCCTGTAAGAGCGACGGTTGAGTCGCATGCGTCTTTTGAATACGTTTCCCTTATTTACTGTTCCACGGTAGATGAGATTAAAAGGGTTGAAGCAACTCGTTGCACTCTAAATGCGTTATATATAATATATATACATACATGCAACGAGAATCAAGTTACCAGTACATTTAATGCGGAAGGATTTTGTTTGATGCCTTTATCCAAGAAATGAGCAATGCTAAATCTAGAGGTACACGTAGAGCTTGATTCAGCTAATTAAGGATCGCTGTGTGTTTGCGTTAAGAATTCTGTTGATTTAATTTATTAATTTTCTGTTGTTTTTCAGCGTTTCGGCTCTGGTTTTAAATATGTTTGTTATTTTTTTTATGAAAGGCTTGTTGTACACTGAGAGAAATTATTTCTAAAAATGTCTATATTTAACATGGCATTGTAACTATTAAAAAATATATGTTAATAGTTACAATGCCATGTTAATAGTTAAAATACCATGTTAAATATAAACATATATTCTTCTCTCAGTGTAATTGTATTCGAGCGTATATCGACGCCCCTTGCCAAAACTAGCACGATTCAGGTTCTAATGAGCACTAGTCCATTTCAGGGTTTGCGGCGAAGACTATAGCCCGTACCAAAGTCATGACTTATGCCAGTTGACGTTTTCGTTGCAATTTTGGGAAATGTGCTAGTCTTCATCAGGAAGCCATCAAACGTGCTAGTTTTCGTAAGGGGCGTCGATATAATGATAAATCTATTTTGAAAGCTGAATTTGTTTAGCTATTGTTGTCGGTTAAAGTATATAACAATGAAAAATTGAGTCAAGCAAAAGAAATAAACTATAAACTCTCTGTTCGCGTAAGTAAATTGCTTCCGTGTAAACTAACTGAAGCTTATTTACTTGCTAAACAACTATTAACATCAAGTAAATTGGAATCTCGTTAAATCAAGTACTTGTTTCAATATTCTTAAATAAGCGCTGTTTGATTTTCTGATATGAACCAGTTTAGCTGACCAAATAATAGTTTGATAACAGGTAAGTTCTTGTATGCGTATTTATACAATACACCGATGTTAATATATTTTTATCGATTAGAACGATCCTATTTCATGCGTTTACAAAATCATTTTATTTCAAATTAGCGAATATAATTCTATTATTAAATTATATTTTACTTCCAATATCATTCATTTCTTTGTAAAAATATTTACATTTATAAACATATTTTTATTAAAATAAAACCATAAATTTGTGCTTAATGAATATTTTATGATTAATTTAAATTTAATTTAACGGTATCATTCAATTACGCAGTTATTACATTTTTATCCAATATTAAATAAATATCAATTAAAATTAATGAATTTTTGAGAAGCAAAAAATTGTTCTTAGAATGTACCAAATTAATTTATCCTGTTGTTTTGTTACTAATTGTTAACTAGTGAACGGATATTTAATTCTGAAATCCACAATCTTTTCCTCTTTTTTATCTAATTCTTAATAATGAATTATCAATTGTGGAAATTTTAATGAAAATTAACCGGAAAAAACCTTTTTAAATTATCGGTTTTTCCATATTATCGATGAGTTTGCAATGAAGAATTTCAAATTATAGATGATTTTCAAAGTATTCTATAAGAACACAAACCATACATGTGTTTGTACGTGTGTGTTACATTATCCACAATGTATGCTTACATTGTCAACTTTGCTTACATTAACATACAATACAAAAATATTAATTCAATATTTTTATTTGAAATTGTTTTACAACGAAAGAAAACTACATGGATATGTATGTTTACATTTCTTTTATGCATATACACGCCTGTTTTCCAAACCCATGGCTAAAGAAGTTTAATTGAAATTCAGTATTGAACGTGTAAAACTGCGGAATATGCTTGATATATCTGCAACATTTCAGTTCAATGTATTTTTTCATCTGCGAGTTATTGGACAAACAAATTCATACAATCAGAAAAACGATTCTCCTGTCTTGAAATAAAATTCCTCCCCAAAAAATCTTCGTGCGACAAAAAAGGATTCCTCTTGCGCGAAAAAATTTCCTCCTTCCATAGGAAGATATCCTCTTGGCTCTATTTTTAGCGGGAATCCTCTTTCAACAGTTTCTGAGTGTAACACTCATATAGTTTACACTGAAAGAAGAATATTCTTACTGTTAACATATTTATCTATTTGAAATACAACTATTTGACATGTTTAAGGATAAAATGTGATATTGTAATAGTTACGATATCTATATTAACTAATAACATTTTCAGATTTGAAAGTAGCTCATGGTAGAAGTTCTTGTAAATTGTAGTTTTTGAATCTAATAGCCAATTTTTTACCAGGATGATGTTGTTTTATAACAAAAACGTTTGAAATAAAAACATAATTTATTTTTTACTCCAACGTTTCGGACATTTTTATTGTTTATCCTGATGAGGAATATAAACAATAAAAATGTCCAAAACGTTGGAGTAAAAAACTAAATGGAGAACTATAATAAGCATATTGTATAACTATTACAATATCAATGTTCTCAGGTAACATATTGAAATTGTTTATGAGAACATGGTAACTTAACTGTTAACATGGCATTAGAACAGTTACAATGCTATGTTAACAGTAAACAAATCCTTTTCTCAGTGCAGTACAGTCTGGTATTTTTTAATAAGTGCGTATTCCTAATCAGAAAATTCGAAAAGAAATTGAAATTAATCGATATCTCTTGAAGCCAACAAATGCCATAAAACCTTTCTTACATTACGTTCGCACATTCCTCTCGAATTTCACATCGAAGTTTTACACGCGCGTCCAGCACGCCGTCGATCAAAGTGTATAACTTGGAGCGCGACCGCGCGCTCGCGCGAATTACGTGTTTGGGGGCCAACAAAACCTTGTGCGAGCCGTTGAGCGCATTAATCATCATCGCGGTTTAGGAATTGGGGGGGGGGGGGGGGGGGCAGATCGGCCGCAGAGAGTATAGCGCAGCGCGCAATTTATCGATCCCCTTACGCGCGGAACACAGCTATATACAAGCGGCGAGGCCAACCTCGAGATCGCCGAGTCGAATGCAATCAGTTCGGAGGCGCACGGTTTGTGCAATACGTGTGCTCGGATGTAGCGCGTGCGTATGCGGCTCGACTCAGTTGTATAAGCGTCTATCGGCGAATTAGCCGAACTGTGTAATTGGATCAGGGCCTGGGTTTTTCAGAAAACGCTGAGCTAACTCAATGGCTTTAGTATGATATTAATTTGATCAATTTTTTTTTATTTTTTATCTTTAATGGCTTGAATAAATTTTAGAAGATAACGAGTTGTATTTTCTTTACTCATTTACGTGGAATTCATTTCCATCACTTTTTACGTACTTTATTTTTAGATGCTCCGGGAGAGTATAAAATAAATTTTAGAGTTTAACACGGTACATTAAATAGTTGCAGGCAATTTTACTGAAGTTTTTCGTACAATCTAAATTAGCTTCTACAACTTTGACCCACTTCGCTGGGGGAAGTAAATTTTTAAAGAAAAAATTTCCGCGAAGAAGCTTTTAACTGATCAACTTTAAACTCTGCACATTTTCAAAGATGAGGTTTATAATTCTCAGGTTATTTTTTCCCCTAATGGAAGAGATATTGTTACTTATAAATATATAAAATCGCTGAGTATTTAAAAAACTGCAACAAGAGCTGATATACTCAACATTCTCCAAATTGAGTCACAAAGAATAACGTTAATTCCAACGACCAACAGCGAGTCGACGGGGTCCCGCAGGCTAAGCCGTTATTTCTCAATTATCCGTGCGCGCGATCGATTTTTCCTCTCCCCGCGGCACAATCAACGTAGATCCGCAGCGCAAACGTAGTTTCGTCGTGGTGCAGCCGGCGGAACGAATCCAAGGAACTAAAGAGAGCTGCTTGTTCCGCACGTATGTAGAAGTGCATGTGTGTCCTCGTCCCCATCGTTCACGTCTCCGAATGAAACGACAATCGGGGGCGACATGTAACGATCCGCGCAGCCATCAAACGAGCGCGCGTTTGCACCTTTCCCGAACTAATTGGTGAATCGAAGAGACCGCGTACATATAGTATTATAGTTTCCTCATTCAATAGGGAAAATTGCGGCGAGCGTCAGGGCGGCGAGAGCGTCGTCTTTGGGGGCCGATTAGTTACGAGTGTGCGACCTGCTCGCGTGGGCGCGTGTTTAGCGAAGGCGGCTTCCTTTCGTCCTTTGTGCGCCTTCGGGGGGGTCGACGCGCGGGACTATAGTGTGAAAGCGGCGGCGGGCAGCATGTGAAAAAAGCGGCGCGTCTCGATTTTCGGCCGCCACCGCCGCGCCGTCTCTGAAGTCAGCTAGCTATTATTGGGGATATTCTCCCTGGCCGGGAGAGAAAAAGGGAGGAAAGGATTCGTCACGGTGCGCGCGTGCGCGTTGGCCTTTTCCAGTTTTTGATGTATATTTCTGCTCCGAGCGCGTAGCTCGTTTTCTTTATTTCGATTGGAATTTATCGCCGCACATTTGGTCTTTAACGCTATAGGCTGCAGTTCGTGTATATGCGAGCGCGCCCAGGCTTTGTTCGCGGCGCCGTTATTTATCTTTCTCGCGATCGCGTAGGTCTTTTACGCGTTATGAATGATCGAGAATTTATTATTCAGTCGAGCTGCTGGTGTATGTGTATATGTGGAACGAATGCGTGCTCTCTCTCTCTCTCTCTCTCTCTCTCTCTCTCTCTCTCTCTCTCTCTCTCGCCTATTTTGATTCAATTATTGGACTCTGAATTATGGAGGCTGCACTTTTTGATTGGTGTTCCTTTGTAACTAGGTTCAATGGGGCATATGGTGCGTTTGTGGATCAAATTTGTATTTACTAATGCCAATGAAACGACTTTAATTAATAACTTTTAAGTGTATTCATAGTTTGTTTTAAATTGTTTCAACATTTAGCCATTAATTTTAGATAATTATAAGAAAAAATAAAGTTCAGTCTAAAATTTTATGAATATATTTTTACTTTATTCTAAGAACTTGGCACTACATATGAAAACAACATGATATTTATCAAAATACCGTTTATCAGATAACACATGCCAATAAATAACAGGGATTCCCCTCTATGCGATCATTCGCCCCGTATAAAAAAAAAATGGGTTCCTCATATCGCGTGACACGTTTCCCGAAACTGAACTTGCCCGTAGAAAAATGATGACAAAAGCGCACACCGTAACCAGCCACACGTACCGACGCAGCAACCACTAGAATTCCCATATTCCGGCTTTATCGAGCGGCTCAATCATATCGCGCGCATCCACCAAGTAAGAAGCAGATCCCTATCTTCCTAAAACTACTCCTCCCACACGAGGCGCGCACAATATCGACGATTAACCCGTCATGATAACGGACTATTCTTCCGTGACGCGCGTGCTTATATATATTTATACGCGTGTGTATATATATAAACCGGCGCCTTATCTACCCGACCACTTTATCAATTATTATTGCGTACCCGGTGGCTTTCCCACGAGCCCACAATAACGCCGATCACACACAGGCACACAAACATACATCACACAGGGACACCCACACAAGGTCGCTCGTGCGTTCGATGCCTGCGGAGAGAAAGAGAGAGAGAGAGGAAGCGAGTCGAAATGACAAATCGATCTCGAAGGCAATAAGCTGACAAAATGGTCGGGCAATCAGGCTCGCCGCGGGAGATGCCACTTCGAATCGCGCCTTTTTCTCTATCTGTCTCTGTACATCTCGCTCGCTCGCTCGCGCTCCCGCTGGCCTTTTCTCCCGCGCTCGCGTCATTCTTTTTCCAGCCTCTCTGGGCCGCGCGCGCGCGTGGCGCGATGGTTGTATGTTGCTTTTTTTTAATTCCTTTTCCTCCTCCCTGCGGTCTAGCGCTTTTTGCATTCGACATCGTATAATGGGCGCGGCAAGAGGCTTCTTCTTTTTTTCTTCTGTGGTGCGTGTATAATTAGGATGGAAATCGCGGGAAGTGGAACTATTGAGGCTGCGGCGGGGCGCATTCGGATTCGTGCCGCGCAGGAAGTGGGAAATTTCGTGCGTGCGGGCGCGCGGGGGATGCGGCTTTTTTGCGCGGAATGGAATACAATCTAGGGATAATAAATGAGGCTATGGCCGCTTTTTAGAACGATTTCTCCACAGGTTTGAATAAGTAATAGAGGCGCGGAGAGTCCAGGAATTTCAGTGAGCTCTTTTTTTAAATATATATATACGGGAAGGAGAAAGGTCCTTTATAAATTTGACCAGTAATGCAATAAAATTCGCGTTGATATATATAATTATGAAATGAAAAGAAAAAATTAAATTTTTTCAACTCAGTGTGTGAAATCCTACTTCTCATACTTGTTTCTAGGGTGCGAAGTGCCCGATTCACTGAGCGCCAAAACGCACGAATTCGGCACTACGAACACGATATAAACAGGCATAAAAGTAGTTATTACGCACAGTGAGTTAAAAAAAAAATAGTATACGATGCGCTTGCTTCGCTTGGACGTATTGTGTAGTTTATTGGACTATTATGTGTAAACAAAAGTGAAGTAATAAAGTTGTATTACTGCAACGTAATAACAAACGTCAAAAATGGTAATCTATAATTGTTATTCTTAAAATCAATTCAATGCATTTTAAGAATTGAACTGTGATATCATACATTTCAAAATAGACTTAGAACCTCTAATTGACTATACCAAATTCGTATTGTATTTTATAGATTTTATTTTATTGTATATTATATGCACGATTTATTTGTATTTATATTTATACACAATTTATTCACGAATGCTTTTTATATACCGTTTGTAAATGCAATTTATTTCTCAATATAAATGACTATTCCATTCTATTCTATAATGCATAAACAAATATATGTGTGTTTCAAAAATCGTTGACTAAATAAGTTTGACGTTAAAAAATATAGTATAATCGTGTTCCGTTTAATCTACTTTTGTATAAATAATAACATATTTTAAACCATAGATTTAAATATCTTGAAACGTAGCAACTAATTCTGAGAAAATTTGTAGAATAAATAATTTCTCCCACTTCAGTGTGAAGGCACATTTTCTTATGCTTCCACCAACTCTGTCAATATTTAAAAAAAAATAAAAATATAACAAAGTCAACATTTAAATTATAGAAACTTGAATGTACATTATAAAATACATCCAGGAATGTACATTATAAAATAACAATTAATAAAAGTAGCTAGGATTACCAAATTAATCAATCCGATCCATAAAATGAACGTAGGTTATCGTTATATTAACATTTTAAAATAAATAATATGCTAATATGGAGTTGCTAATCTACTCAAGTGTATATTTATTCCACGAGAACAAAACATTAAAAATACGCCAATCTATTCGCGTCCCACATCTATTCGCGTACCATTAAGTAATTCCCAAATTAAATTATTCCCGTTACATATATAATTCTAAAGTATGTCGTCTCTAGGCTCAATACACTGTCCAATGCCGTTCCTTGCACATTATAAAAGTCTTCGTCAGAGGAATTTTTACGAAGTTGGTCGCGTACTTGGGAATGAGTTGGCACTTCTGGAGCAATAGTTTGGAGTGTCGCTTGATGTTTTGCGTAGAATTGGCGCGCCCTAGGATATTGGGGTCGAGTGCGAGCGCGATTGCGCGCGAATTTAAAGACCAAAAATCAACTTTTTAAATGAATTTGACATTTCCTGTCAAAGCAGACGGATGTTAAGCACAGTAAAATTATTTATAATCTATCAAAGTTAAATATTAGTATTTAGTATGGTATAATGTATTGACGTACATTGATTTATTTCCGAAATAACGGATAATTATTCTTAATATTAATAATATCTAATACCCGAAATCATTGTTTATTATAGATAATTTCAAACCACACAGAGAAAAGAAAATCTTTACATTAAAGGAACGTCATTAACTATAAACTTATGGACATTTGGATACGGATAAACGAATGTTCTTTAACAGCTAAATAATATTTCCTAATAGTTAAGAAACCATGTCTTTGAAATTGCAGAAAATTTGAACAAATGACCTGCGTCTTAACTGTTAAGGAATATTACTTAATTATTAAGAAATATTCTTAACTACTAAGAAATATATACTTTGGCACAAATAACATCAAGATTTCATAGTTAGAAAAGTATACTTTTAATGTAAAGATTTTCTTTTCTCTGTGCACGCTTCTTGGAATTCCGATACAATTATTCGCGATAATATTTTTATATCCCATATATCGATAGCGTGTTATCCCGCTGTTGCATTTTACCACTACATCTTCACAGCAGCAGCAGCAGCAGCACCGATGGTAAATCAGAGATATTCATAACCGCGATATCGAAACCACATTATTACCGACCACTATATATACAGGAGCAACAAATTCGCAGCTTAGACCGAATTAATATTTCATCGCCGCACGCACATGCGCGTAAAAGCCTTTAAAAAAAGGAGGGGGGATCTCTTCTCTCCCACCGATAGCTCGGCGATACGAGCAATTTCGCCTGCAGAAGCTCGCGATCCCTCTCCTTTATCATACCTTTATCTTCGCGACTCTCTTCATACTCTCTCCGCTCCCGATCCTTTGCCGTGTAACAGAGAGCTTCGCGCATGTGCGCTTGCGCCTTTGTAAGCGAAACCGCCTGGCAACATCGCGACTTTTCATCTCGCGCGCGCGCATGCGGCGAAGTCGCGGTAAAAAAGGAGCGTCAATCGAAAGGGAAGGGGGGAGGGGCTAAAAAGAGACACGAGCCCATCCTGGATCGTGTTACGAGAAAAACACCGCCGGGGGCTGCCCCATTCATTTCGTTGATTAAAACACGAAGCTTTGCAAGCTAAAGCTAAAGCGCGCGTTCGAGTCTACTCTCTCGTCTCTGTGTCTGCTGCAGTGTGCGCGCGAGGCCTGCTTTTTGGCTCGCGCAATGCGTGCGCGGCGTTACTGTGAGATATTAATTAAGAGCACCGCGCGCATGTACGTACTCGTATGCGCGCGATGCGCTTTTTCCCCGAGTTTCCGTGAAATGTGCTACAGTAGCTGGTAGAGGGGGGAGCAGGAACTTTGATATGCAAAATTTGAGGACGAGGATGGTGCAGGAGAAATCGAATGCTTTGAGAGTTCTTTGGGTCTTTGTTTGTTCCATGCGCACGCGCAGATATGTGCGTGTGGCTGTGTGTGTGTGTAAGGTATGTGTGTATATATGTATGAAAGGGAGAAAGAGGGGCCGGTTTCATTGGAATTTCTTGCAACCGTGTTGATTTTGAGAAAAAGCGAGACGATTGGAAAAGGGAAATATGGTGCAGCGGCTGCAACCGAATCGTTCGCAATCTTTGTAAATCAATCTGAATTTAAATATTGGAGCGGGCACCGCGTATTGCATCCGTTCGGCGATATATTTATTTTATAAATTAAAAACTTTACATGGAAAAAATTTATAGTTAATCTAGTCGTTTTGCATCATCAGCTAAATCAACTGATTTGGGGAAAAATTGAAATGACATTATAAAATAAAAAAAATAACTTTTGCTTGCAGTGGAAATAATCTTATAATTAAAGTGAAGTTCTCACTGCGTTTAAAAAGTTATACAAGTTCATTGAGGGAAGGGAAGAATGTCCTTTTAAAAAATGAGTATCGGTTCAAAGAATCCTTTAAAAACGGAGGAACTATTTTTCGGAAAAAGTAGAAACTCCATTTGTTTTAAAGTTGCTGAATGTTTTAAAATGTAATTCCAATCTCATTCTAACAAAAAGAAGATTTTACATTTCTTTAATACCGTTTTTACCGACATTTTCTAACTTATATTTTTCCGTGTATGCACCGAGTAACTTTTTTAAATTAATGCGCTAATTTAGACTCACTGACCGATATAACATGGCAGTAATGGTTGTCTTTGGCCTTTCCCTTTGATCTTTTGCTTTTAAAATTCTTGATTTAGTTATTGCTGCTAGTAGGTTATCGATTTTGAGACCTGTATTATTATATAGTCGTAAAGCATTTATCATGCAGGAATGAAATAAATAAAGTTTTTGACTTACACTGAGAGAAATGTTTTTACTATAAATGTAAGAAAAATTACTATGTTCGATAGGAACTTTGGAACAGACTCAAATTATCATAAAATTTACTACAATTTATAGTAAAAATGTCTATATACATAGCAAAAATTACTCAAAACATAGGAATTTTTATTATAAATTGTAGTAAATTTTATGATAATTTAAGTCTGTCCCACGATTACTATAAATATAGTAATTTTTGTTACACCATTTTTCTCCGTGTAGTTATCATTCATGTATTAAACTTTAAACATAATTTACGAAGGATCTTGCTTAAGCGACAGATAACGTACACATAACGGAGATAATACTCGCCCATTATAAAATTGAAATTAATTCCAGATGGCATTATCCTTGGTGACGATATTTCAACACGAAGACGACACGTATGGCGGATTTTAATTTATTTGTCGTTTTCCAATAATTACATTTTCATTAGAACGTTGCTCTGAAGTCGAGTCGATATTGGTTCTCCAATATCGGGGGACGAACATTATCACGCCCGTAATGCAGCGCGCGTTTGCTAATTACTGTATAAGCCGTTTGCAAATATTTACCCTGAAAATTATACACGAGCTTTAAGAAAACAACGAAATTTAGCCGCGTCGATGCTTTATTTACCCAGCAACTCAATACTCGCCCTACAATATTTTAATTTACAAGCTCTGCATCGACTATTTTTCAATTTACCAGGTTTCCACGTTATTTCAACCCGAAATAGCATGTAAACATGATCAGCAAAGCCTTCGCCCTAAAAAACCATCCATCATACCCACGTTGCACTTTTACACAGCCACCACTCGAAAGTCAGCGGATCCGTTAATCACTTTTCAACGGACGATTAACCGCTCGAAAATCCTTGAGCGCTAGCTCTTCGACCCCTTTTTATATGTATACACGCACTGCACGCACACATCGTTCGCTGCACTCGGCTGCGTCGCAAAATTATTTATCACACGCGCGCGCGCGCGCAAAGATCAGAAGCGACGCCGCGCTCTAATTAATAAAATTAATTAATCAAAGGCGCGCCACTCATTAATTTTGCCCGGAGGCTAGAGGAAGGAGGAGCAGGCAAAGAGCCTTCTTCCGCGAAATCCTTTAATCAGGCGGACTCGACGACGGCGAGTCGCGTACAGCAGTGCGGCTAGGAAAATTTTTGCCTCTTTGACGTGCGCGCACGAGCGTCGATACAACGGAAGGAAGTGTAGCTATAAATATACACCGGGAGTCTCTCTCGTTCTTTCTGGTTTTCGAGACGTTATCACTCGTCGTCCGCTCGGCTCCTCATAATCCTCGGGGATATATTCCGAGGATGGAAAAGCTGTCGGGAGCGTCCTATAGATCATCCTTCGCTCTTATCTCTCCCTTGGTCTCTCTCTCTCTCTCTCTTTTTCTTCGCTCACTCTCCCGGTGCTTTCTTTTGTTCGAAGGTGTGTATCTCTCGGCATCGTTAGAGATGCGCGTTAGCTCGGGTAGCTTGAGGGCCAGAGAAAAGGAGGAATGCAGGAGGAGAGAGAAAGAGAGAGAGAGAGAGTCCATCGGGGTAATGGCAGCGGTCACAGGTGACGGAACGCTCCTTGCGCCGATAAGTGTTTCGTAGCAGCGCACGCCGGTAATTGATCGTCCATGAAGGAGGTTTTATCGGGTTTTAGTAGTGGATTATGGATTGGGAGCATATTTTTTTGTTCCCTCGTCGCGTATAGGAGAGAAAGAGAGGCAGATAGAATCCCAGACGAGGTGAGCATTGAGTAATGACGCGCGGGATCGCGCCGGCCGATAATGCCGCATTAATTCCGAGCGACATTTATGTGCTTTGACGATTTGTTTTGAATTTTGTTGCTTCTATTTTGAATCATGCTGCTCTCGAAATCATTAATATGATACATCGTACGGAAATTATCATATATTTCTCTCGATGCAAGTACCGAGTGTATCGTCCAATTTAAATGAACTTTTTTATTTTATAAAATAACATTTATAATCCCATGAAATGCGTTGTAAAAGCGCGCCATTGAATTAAAAATATGATTAATTCAAACCTCAAGAATGCACTCTTCGGCCCGTTTCAACTCACTCGAACTGACGTCATAAAGCTCTTTTCCCCCTCGCAAAGCAACGGGGCCGCGAATCTCGCGGCCACTTAACAGCGCAATAACTCCGCCAAATAAATACAGTTTTCAGCGCGCCGCCGAAAATCAGCTCGCACCTCTCTCTTTCTCTCAAATCACTCCCCAGGAGTAAAATCGAAACCACACCTGGCGGACACGCACGTATGAGCATTCCTCGATCCTCCCGCCCCCTTTCTTCGAAGAACAAAAAAGTAACTCACCTCAGCGACGTATAACTCACGCTTGTGTACGTCTGCGCGCGGGCAATAAACGGTTCAATTACAATGCATATATCTCGCGCCTTCCTCCTCCTCTCTCTCTCTGCCTTATTATCGCGCTCGCGCAATTTAACGTCGGGCGCAGGCTTGTAATACCGGTTAGCATCACCTCCGGAGCTGCTCGCTCGCTCGCTTCACTCGGAGAGCTGCGCGCGGAGGCGTAGATGGATGCGACACTCGACCGAGAAGTGCCCCGCTGCCAAACTGCACTGTTATTAATTAAACAGCCGGTGCAGGTGACGCGCGCGCTCGCGCGTCGTCGTGAGACGGCGAGGGAGAGAGAGAGAGAGAGAGAGTGAGAGAGAGAAGTCAGGAAAGAGCGGCTAGAGGCGGTGCAGCACCCGCAGGGCTTTAGCACGGGATACTGGTTATATATGTGTATACATGTATGTATAGTAAGTGCATGAGGTATTCGATAATTATACGCCGCGTGAGACGCTTGATTCGCGGTTACTATAGGGGGACGAGCTGGAGAGCACAAGTTTGTTGCTGAACTGGACGAGGTGACGTTCAAACGGTGGCTGCGCTTTTATATTATATATATATATATATATATATATATATATAGACGCTGTTCCGAAATCTCAATAAAATAGATCATTATGATAAATATTTCTTTTTGTATCTTTATAAATTACAACCTACATATACTCTTTTTAGTTCCGATTTTTAAACGGCTTTGTAGCGTGGCATTTTTTAATAACAATAGTAAAATTATCTGTAATTTCCCCCCTTAGCGGTTAACGCAGAGGTTAATGCGCTAATAAGCCGTGATCGCGAAAACATTTGGTTTCGAGGACACATCTTATCCTTCCGCCGACTTTGTCGATAAAAGGAAGGACCACGACACGGTAAACATAGAGGTGGACCCGTGGGCGTTTGGCAAACGGGGAACATTACAAAATATATATAACTAAAAGATTCTAAACATAATTGAAACGCGTTGCTACGTTACGGGGTCGTTTGGAGCCCGAGCGAAAAAGAGAACGATTCATTCCTCGTTCTGCCGTCATTGAGAACGTTCGCTTGTAATTAAAATCTAGTTGCTAACTGTCCAAAGTAAAAATACACTTATTTTAACAAAATACAATAAAAGTCTCCACTTATTGACGCGTCCCGAACAGACGTGTATATAAATTTGTATGTGCTGGGGCAATGCGATACGCTGGTTACTCGGTTTTTCCCAATTCGGATCGAATTTTAGGTGCTTTTTGATACTAAATTAACAAAATTAAATAAGACGTGAGATTTTGAAGGTGAAAAATTGCATAATAAAATATAGTTCACGGAACGCCTGTTCTATATCAGCGGTTAAAAAATAGTTGTTATCAGATCGTCCGTCTATCCGTTTGGTTAGCAGGTAGTACCGTAGTTATTTCCCATAAACCTCCTTGTAGGCTATACGAAGAGAATGACACGATGCTTTTCGCTCTCAGCTCTCGGGTCGTTAAATTCTCAAGTGGATTAGTGAGAATTTATCAAGTTCATCGTGTGGTAGAATGTTTTTATTACAGTCGGAGCTCAGAGTAAAATATAACATCTTCGAGGACAGATTAAGAGTGAAGCTGTTTACATAAAATAACAGCTTATATGTGTATATGTATCCATTCGGCATACACACTTCGTATAAAACGTCGGACTATACGCTTTAATTCAGCTTGCTTGTTTGATTTTGTCTACTGTGTTATAAAATAGCCATTGTGACGAATGCTCTTCACTTATACCTTTTTTCGCGACGCTTCGGACGCATATAACAAATGAATAGACGCACAAAAGACGTCATCCTCGATGAGCGCGCATAAAATTAGCGCGAATTCATCTTCGGCCCATCTGCACCGAGGGGCACAAAAACTGCCGCGCAGCAGCAGCGACTATCATTACCTAAGTCATCGCTCTAATAAAGCAATTAATTATACAACCACGGGCGAGCCTGCACCAGCCGTCACCTCGTGTCCGAGCTAATCCGAAACCCATCCCGTTTCCTCTCGCTCTCTTCCTTTGACGCGAACTTTTGTTTTGACTTGCGAAAACACAAGAGGCACGACGTGTGCCTCTATACCTGCGCCGTCGGATAAAAAGGGGCTGAATCGTGTCAAGGTTGGGGGCGTCTGCAAACCGCGCGCTCTCGTCCTCGCCTTTTGCAGAGTCGCCGCAGCCGCCGAACGTGAACCGTGTCAAAAGAACGCGGTGGCGGTCTATTCGTCCTCTCGCACTCTCTCTCTCTCTCTCTCTCTCCCTCTCTCTCTCTCTCTCTCTGTATAGCGCGCCTCACGTGTATAATACCTGCGTCAGAGAGTTCGTGTACATAATATATATATATATATATAGCCCACTACGAGGAATCTGTTCGTTTTCTTTGCCCACGATGCCTCAAATTTCTTTCCACGCGGTGAGACGCGCATAGTCTTCCTTTTTGGTTTTTTATTTTTTTGATGGCAGCCGTGCCATTGTTGAAGAGACTCGGGTAACTTTTTGCGGACGGAAGGTAGAAATAGACGAGGTGGGATAGACGGAGGGATTGCGATTTGGGTTAGTCATTTTGGGGAATGGAAATCTGATGGGTGTGAAGTTTCATTTTGAAGAGGGTGTTGCTATTTATAAGCTTGCTAATTTTCTGTGGGATATTTTTTTAATTAGTTGAAATAAAAGAAGTGAACGAGGAACTAGGAATAATTGACATCTTTCTGCAGGTGTTAGATTTACTTATCTGCTAAACTAGATCGTTAACAAAATGCGCACGCGCAAATCTATATAATTTTATTTCATTATAATAATGTTAATTAAAATTGTATTGTATACTGAGAGAAGGATTTATTTATATTTAATATATATGTTAACTACTAATATTAAAATAGTTGATTTTGGCGAAATAAGGAAATATTTGACGGAAATATCTAAAGTCTTATACTATAAAGATGCGCATATTAATAGTTAATATGCGATATTAACAGTTAATATGCGATATTAATAGTTAATATGCGATATTAATAGTTAATATGCGATATTAATAGTTAATATATTTTTGTGTACATTTTAAATATATTTTCTCATTAAATATAAATAAATTCTTCTCTCAGTGTAATGTTTTATTATCCAAGAATATTTCGTTTAACATTTAAAAGAGACATCAAACTGTTTATATATAAGCTAACTTTTAATAAAGCTCCTACTTCGCATCAGCATATTCTCTAATATCAAGTGCAACAACGTTAAAATATGTATCATAACAATTTAATCTCGCCGTTGCAGCTTAAAATATATAACCATCACTCGTATTCATAAATATCAGAGTATATCCCGGCTGGCTATAACGTTAAAGTACGTACAACTTTATACGCGATTTCCGCAATGAAAATCAAATTACAATTTCCTCAGCCCATTTGCTTTATATCCTGAGATTTTATCTTTTTTTTTTTTGCGTCGGCACAGGCGCACGCGCGCTGACGCAAAAAGCGCGCCAAGGCAAAAACAAAAGCAATTTTCCGAGGCAAGAAGCTAAAATACACTTTCTTCCATGATGTAATTTATCTTACGGGGAATAATTAATTACGCGAAAGAGGAAAAAGCGTTTCGGCTTCTCTTATGGAGATGGGTTACAATAAGAGCTGCAGCGCTTAATTAAATCAATTAGAGTGCTCTCTCTTTCTCGCCGACGGACAGGAAATCCGATTTTTCTAAATATTTAGACATAGATATACTCATTCGTAAAGTGATTTAACATACGCTTCAAATTTTTTTTCATACTTAACTGTAGTTTAATTTTCTTAATCGTGAAGAAGAGTAACTGTAAATAAGCTATTTTTCATTCTATTCATTTTAACTGAAAAAAAAGTTTGGTATTTTCCAGACGATGTCATCCTTTTACATATAATAAATTACTCGCTTAATTTACAACATCTTATTTGTTGCCCGATAGTTTCCTTAATAATCATAACGTGTCGAGAAACTTATAGCGTATTAACAATCAATTACGATTAATTTCACATAATCTCCCGAAACATTCCTGTCAACAAAGCTTTCGGAAGAAAACCTAAAGACTCACCAGTGCACAAGGAAATTTCACAGACAGCTCAAATACCTTCACCTAACGGAACCTGCCGCTCGCCTATCCTCCCTCGCACCAGAAAAAACTGCTTCACGGCGAGGTAGAAGATCACCTTAGGCGTCGTCGTCATCTTCGCTCGCTGTCTCGCGCGTCGCCCTGGAATTCGCGCTGCCGGCGATCAATCGCATCTCTCTCTTTCTCTCTCTGGGATTACATCGGTCTCTCAATCCCTCGCGCGGTCGCGCGCGACGGTGCGCGCAGGCGGGGCTAAAAAAGCGCTAGGCGATAGCGATCGTTCCGCTGCGTTAGCCCTGCCGCCGCCGTGCTTTACGATTACGCGCGCGCGCGCGCTTTGGAGGCGGCATCTCTCTCTCTCTCTCTCTCTCTCCCTCCCTCTCTCGCTCGATGTAAAGTATCATTAGAACGGCGCGAGAGAGCCGGCCTTTAAAATTTAATCTCGCCGGATAATAAATATTAAGTTATCCGCAAGCCTGTTTCCTGCCTCGCACTTTTTTCCCCCCCGCGCGCGCGTGTGGTAGGGGGTTTTATTGCCAGGTTTATACGCGCAGCAGGCGAGGCTCCGCAGGCGTATGAGATTCGGTAGTGGGAAGCGAGAGAGAGAGAGAGAGAGAGAAGGTATTGCAGTGCTGCAATGAGCGTATGTTTGCTTAATGCTGGTTTATCGATCGTTGCGCGTCGCGGCGCTAGTCCTTATCGTTTATCAATGTAGCGGCTTTCCAGTCCCGGCAAATTTTCCAAGACGCAATCAATTCGGATGGGCTCGCGTCGTTTGATTGTCTCGTTAATGGATTTTAACGGGCGTGTTGTAACTGATGATTCCCGTGCTAAAAATTAATTTGTAGCGTGCGTTTTACGACGAGTCTTAAAAAACGCTTATATTATAGGCGTATTATGAAGGTGTAACCATGCGCCCCGTTATATACGACGAGCGATTATATTTTTGGAATTACCAGGCATTTGGTGGTGTAGTCGGAGTTCTCAGATGTCTCCCTGTTTAACTTTGATATTGGCATTGCACTCGGCTGGAAAACTTTTTATCAATTAGAGGCGATTTTATTGTGTACCCCCCTGTCTTGCGTCCTCGTGACACCCGTTCCCTTTGGGAAATTGGATTTTAAATTAAAACGAAGTTTAATACTTGAATTGTTGAGACAATTACATAATTATATGTATATAAAGACTTCAAAGATTCGACTCCCTCTTCCTTATTTTCCCTACGTCTGTCTAAAGTTTCGAGCCCGGCGTCTTCCCACTGCTACTTCATAAAGTGTTCTCGTAACTTTGTTTAATCTGCTTTAAGTCACTAATTTTCTCGTCCTTTTGTTTTCTTTCACTTTTCTTTTTAAACGGCATCCCTGTGTGTACAAAAATGAAGTGATTATGTGCAGGCTATTTGTAAAGAAGTTTTGTGTGTGTGTGTTTTTTTTAATAGAATGAAACACATTTCAATGTTGAAAGGACATTTCGACTTCGTTTATTGGAGTGCTAACATTTGAATAATCAGAACGAATATTTTAAGTAGGAGACAAAATATGAGTGTCCATTATAGCATTAATAAAAGATTACGATTGGAAGCAAAGCTCTTCGTAATTGATGCGTTAACAGCTGCCTCGTAGTAGCCGACGAGTACGTATTAATAACTTGACTTTTCAGAGAGACCATTTAAGTTTTATCATCCTAGAAATTGCAATGTAAAATCTTATTACTATAATTATCGAATGAGCTCGTAAAGCAAGCAATAATTCAATATAGAAGTGCTATTTATGGAACGCTAACCATACACATTTTTACTTTTACATACAGATTTAAATAACTTATTAGGTTATATACTTATTAAACTTCCGAAATCATCATTCCAGGGCAACCACCTCATCTTCGGTGCATCCCCGGCTCAACAGATGGAGCCAGCGGTACTACAACAGCCCTTCGTCCTTGCATCGCTCCACAACTATATATGTATATATATACCCATCTCGCCAGCTCACTGATGATCATGATACCCGCAGCTCAGATCAGCCATTTCATCAATACCTGGAATGAATCCAATCTATATCGGCCTCGTTACCCCTCTGTATTTGCCTCGCTCGCAACTTCCGTCGTGTCGAGCGACATTCTCGGGAGCCAGTTTTCCGCGATGCATCTCCCAAGGAAATGACATTTAGCGCGCAGTCCTCTCCTCCTACTCGATAAGCCGCGCTATTAAATCGTTCCGCTCCCCCCTATCCTCCCCCTATAAGGTCGTTACTACATGCGAGCATACACTTTATACGCGATGAAGGCTGCAACGGGAGAGAGAGAGAGAGAGAGAAATGATAGTCCACGACGTTAAAATGTGTAGCGCACGCGTATATAAGCGCTGAATGGAGAGAGAAAGAGAGAGAGAGAGAGAGAGAGAACCTGTTGCGAGGGCGATTTTTTTCGAGACTTGCTCGCAGGTATACGCGAGTATATATATATATATATATCCGATCGCCCGGTGCTCATGGCTTCTTTTGATACTCTTTTGATTTCGTAGGAAGCTATGGATTGCGACGATTTTTCAGCTGGCACGCGTACGTGTATATATATGTATAGCCGATACACACTGATGCCGGGGAGTATGCGCATATATTCAAATGAAGACTTATGCTAATGAAAATATCGTGTTTCTTCAACGCGGGCTGGAGCTTCGTCGATTGTCCGCGGAAGCGCGAAATTGGTTAATAAATCATACAAGCCATCGCAATGAGGCGGAATTAATCAAATTAGTCGCGTGTGCGTCGAAGATCCGTTAGTCTTAGGTTGACAAAGTTTTTTTTTCTTCGTTTGGTCTAGATCGCGATCCGCGGAGCTGTGTTCGGGGTTGATTTATGTATCTTGGAAATTAGAGAAAACAAATTAATTTGAGGTCTATGATACGATTTTGCGATCGTCGATAAAACTTACATCAGTATCCGGTCGGCGAATATCAGCATTTCAAATGCCTTTATGTGAGATTTTTTTTCCCCAACTTTCTCAGATGTGTAGATAAATTCATAGTAATTTGAATTTATAATACCACGTCACTGGATTATTAATGGTACCATTCTATTCGAAAATCATCTCTCCAAATATTAATGTACACCGAAATAATTACACGAAACCGAGGTATCCAATGTTCTTGTAATAGTCATATGCCAAATGTATGAATAATTCGCAAATATCTAACACAAAAGAAAATTTATCATTCGCGTAAGAACAATATTCTTAAAATACACCTTCACCTCCAGGCGAAATTCCCTCAAAGAAAAAAAAACGCCTCGACTAAACGATCATACGGCCATTGCATCATTCGCGTGCGCGCGCGCGTGCGATAACGCCGTAGTCATCCTCATAATTCGCCTTCGAAGCGCAACGAACCTTCTCCGCTCGCGCGAGCGAGAAATTCACGGTCGGCCAATCGATTAGGCCTCGCGCGCGCATCGACACAATAGCTCTCTCTACATATACGTGCAGCGCATGCAGCGAAAGAACGTCCCACCTCCCCCTCGGCAACATTCTCCCTCTCCCCCCCTCTCTCGCTCTATTCACGCCAAGATCGCGAACGCGGAAATTCAAATCAGGCAACGCCTCGTTGCCCGCTTCGCAACAATCGAAAACTATAAATAATAATTAAAGCAACGAGTGCGCGGCGATCGCAGGGGCCTCAACTAGTGCGATGCGCATTGCGCGAGTTATGGACTTTGAGTTATACGGCTCGGCGGTATACGTGGAGGTGATGCGTGTATTTTACGGTAACAAGGGAGCGAGCGGAGTTTCTTCTTTTTGGGCCGAGGTTGGGATGTGGCTGGGGAGTATGAAGTTTTCGGATAGGTTCGTTAGGCCGACGTAATGCGCTCGCGCGGGGCTGTAAAACCGGGGAATATGAGATGGGCGATTGAATTTTGCTGGACGTGTGCGCTGCGCCCGTAAATTTTAGCTTCATGCCGAGCTTGATGCCTGGCTGTATGCGTGTGTAGGTATTTTAGTTATTTATCGGTGTTTCGGGTTAAAAGTGGAATAGAGTCGCTGAGGTCACGTATAATGTATAATAGAATAGTATATAAGTATTTTTAAAGTATAAGAAGTTGAGTTTACTGTTGGCCTCATTTTGTCAGAGAATCTGCATAAGTAATGTGCAATTATCTTGAAATATTACGCGCGATCTCTTTATCAGTTTGATAATTATGAAGTCTTCGTCGACATCGCGCGATTTTCCATAGCTATCTTGTATATTTTCACGTTCATTTTTATGTACTTTTCCGAGTACTGTGCACACGATATCCTATTCCCATCTCCACGAACGTTCTCATCTTTTGTACCTCGTCGACAGTCTCTCGCGCCCATTTGCTCAAATTTATGGCACTTATTATTATCCTCTCCGACCTCGTATTTAGTATAAGCCTTTGCTTTCCTCCGAAAACTCCTCGCCGCGCGCTCTATTCGTCGCGATAATCCGACCCTTTTATCGCGCGACTACACACGCCGGGCGGAAATGACGAATTAACGGGGCGTTAAAAAACGAGCCGCTGCGAAAACAAAGGGGAAACGCGCGCCCGCGCTAAAGTCCGTTCTGAAAGCTCGGAAGATGAAAAAGATTGAGTAGCCTTTTTGCACGATTTGCTCGGGATAAAAAGAGCGCGTGGCGTTGGCTTTTGCCCGGGCATTCTGACTTTAATTAAATTAGTGCCTTTTCAACCTATAAAGAGGAGGATTCATCCATGGTATATATTCCCCCTCTCTATTTTTCTCCCTCTCTCTATCTCCTCTCTCTCTCTCTCTCTCTCTCTCTATTTTTTCCACTCATTTTTTTTTCGTCGAGTCTATACCTCTCTCAGGCACTCGCGCACGCCTTTGATTAAGCTTGAACGCCTTATTTAATTAAACATGAACGCTATAAGCGCATTCGTCGATGCACTTTGAACTTGAATGCAATGGATAAACTACCAGATTTTTGAAAGAGCAAAAGCACGTCTTGAAATTGCGAAATCGTTCATTTGCTATATGAGGACGAGTCGAGGAAAGACGCTCTTCTAAACGTCTAAAGTTCAGCTGGGGGAGCATCCGCTACGAAAATGTGAACAAAGTAAAGAGATATATTTTATAATTAGTCGCATTGTTAACGTAATTGTCATACGAAGAATCGAGCTAACACTATGAAATATGTATTTTTGCTTGCGAATATGAATGCTCTTTACTTTTTCATTCGAGAGCAAGAATAATAATGTCGACGAAAATGTAAATTTTAGTCTATTCCAGTGAATTATGGCCCAATTGAAAAGAGTGAAGGCATAATTATGACTTTCACGCTAAGTGACGACCCGTTGAAATGAAGTAATAATTTACTGAAAACGGGCGCGACATATCGGTTCAAATCATGACTTTGAAGCGTGTGCTCCATTCTAAAGCTCGTAATGGAATAATTCGTCAGAATGACACATATGAAATATTTACGTTGTTTGAAACCGTGGCAACATTTTCATGAAATTAAATTATTAATAACGTCTGCGTCAACCTGTTGACACAAAAACCATAAAAGCGAGTAACGAAGAATCTACCAAATTAGAATTAATAAAGTCGTAAATAATCCACGCGGCTGCAGCTCCACGCTCGGATGCTGAGGAGAACTTCTTCCCACTTGCGATCCGAGGGAAAATATTTACCGACGCACTCGAAGCTCAAAGCCAGCCATGTTTATCGAGCAAACCCCGAGCTCTCATCTTCCTCCTCCTCATCGTCGCGCTTTACTCTGCGCGCGCGCCTCCAGCCACATCGATGACTTATTACACCCTCTGTGTCTCGCCCCTCCCATGGCACGCGCGCAACAACAATAGCGCGCCCCGAAAAACTCGCAGCCTTTCCGGATTCCCCGTCATTATAGCGCCCGAATATCAACGACAAATCTCGTACACGCACGCCTCCATATATGCACACACAAACACACACGTCTTGGTGCTACTACACTGCCGGCTAAAAAGTATATATACGCGTGCACCTATATACGCGCCATTAATCTTTCCCGATTTATCCTCGGGAGGCGCGCGCAGGCACGGCCGACGCTCTCGTTCTCTCTCGCTCCGCGGTTTATGGCTTTTCATTATGTAGTCGTCGAGACCGGAGGAGGAGGCAGCTGCTGCTCAGGCTATACCGCTGCGCGAGAGAGACGGATAAAAAGACATCCGCAGAGCTGCTGCTGCACGCGCGCGCCCCTGCGGCACGTGATTTCGGGGACATGTCCGGGCCTTGGCGCGCGCCGATGACGCTCTGATGGCTTTTTTTTGTGCGCGCTGGCCCCGGGGGGAGACTGGAGTATGGAATAATGGAGATCATTTTTTTGGATTTTTCCTTTGTTGCGCTTTTCTGTTTTTTTTTAGGGGGTAGACGTTATAGTATATGGCATATACGCGGGGTTTTTGCGGGCGCTTTGGGGAGGAAATGAAGGGAGGTGTTTATGGCTGGTTGAGAAACGATTTGTTTTTAGCGGGCGCGGGTATGATAGTGATTTATGCCAGGGTTTATAGATTTTTTTTTAGATTCTTAGGAAGGATGCTTAATAAAGAAGGATGGATCACAAAATACAAATTCTCGCAACAGCATAAAAGAGGCTTTCTAAAATATATTCTCTATGAAAACAAATATAATATATAAGGTCTTATAGAAAAACTTGCTTTGATGCTAGCCAACTGAAACTCCGCTATACTGTTAAAATAACATTCGACCAAGAAAACCTTAATAAACGTCATAACTTCTGAAACAGCATGTATAACTTGTAAATCAAAATTTAATTATTTCAAGATCTACATTCTACTCGTCCGTCACCCTCCTCCCTCTCCCAGTCATTATCAATTAACCCCCCCCCCCCTGCAAAATCCTGCTCCTCCCATCCCGCAGACTTGCAGCGCTCTATTTTATTAGTTAACGCGAGCTCGCATAAAAGTGATTGACTTTGCACGGCGCACAGAGGAGAGCGAGAACAAGAATAGCAAAACCGCGCGAGCGGGGTTCCCAGCAGTGGGAATAGCCGAGCGCAGGCGACGCGATCTCATATTTTATGAAATTAAAAGAAACGCCTTTTTCCCCGCGGCTATACGCGGTGTATTATACACTCCGTCGGCCGATCCGTCGCCAGTGATATATATATATATATACGGCGTGTATTAGCATCCAATCTTGTAATGAGAGTGGGCGACATCTATTAACCGGCCAACGACCGGTTTTTCCTCTCTCCTTCTCTCGCGCACGCATACGTCTCTCTCTCTCTCTGTGTATGTGTGTGTGTGTGTGTGTATAGGACTAGGACGACGCTTAATAAGCCGTTCTGGCGACGAGAGAGAGACACGGCGTCCGGGCGTCCGCGCGTATATGTATATACACATGTGATAAGTGATCTGATAAATATAGCCCTTTTTCCGCTTTACATTTTTTAATTACAATGATATTAATCACGCGCGAGCGTATATAATTACATGTAGATTATTGTATTTCCTTCGAGGAGAGGGAGTAGGATCGAGGGGCGAGAGAGAAATTAAAAATTGCGAGAATTATTATATTACAAGTTAACGCTCCGATAATTTTATGCATTGGAGTTTGCACGGAAAAGGGAAGAATCGGCGGAAAAATATGTGCGATACTCGGTGTTTTTTTTAATTATTTAATTGGCTGTTGCCGTGCGCGGCTGGTCATTGCTGCAGGTTTTATTAAGCGACGATGTAATTGGCTTGTAAAATTTCTTTTCATGTCATAAGTGCGCAATGTTTATAATTTTAATCTTATTAATAATCAAAGGGCTTTGATAATTGCTGTCCTTGAACAGAATTAAACTGAATTTTTTATGAATAGAATGACTGCTGGAAAATGTTGTGAGGCAATTATGTTATTTTTCTCGGCTTATCGCCTGATATTCACGTTAACCACAGCTAGCGTGAATTTCCGCTGAAAAAAAGAACATCTTTATTTCATGCCATGTCTATCTCTACATCCTGTTTTAAAACGTGATAGAGGAATAGTGTCAACCTTTTCTTTTATCTTTGATTGCTTGACAAGTCTCGTTGTTCTGATTACGCCAGGCTTATGAAAAATAGTGTTGACCTAGAAAAAGAAAAATCGTTTCATTAAAATGATACATATAAAGTTTTTTATTGTATACGAAAAATTGCCATCTAAATATTTCCGAGAGAAAAGGGTTTAATTAGTATAAAAGAAAAAAGTAAAATTAACTTTATTCATAATAAAAAAAACTTTATATTTAAAATTAGAATGCCGATTTAACATTAATAAAAGGAAGATATTCTACTGATTTTAATGTTATTTCTACCAATATCGTCGTTAGCAGAATAAACAAGTTAAATCCACTGTGTAAATAGAAGAATTAACTATTTATTTTTTCCTTGCATATATCACTTTCATCTCCGCAAGGTATAACAACATCCATTACCAAAGACGCATAACACCACTACCCGCGGCCAAAGACTCCTCAAACGCGAAGAGTCACTCATAACCGTGCCGCTCGCCCCGTCCTCGCAAAACATGCGCATCGTCCGTGAACCCTATACTGCCCCCCACCACAGCCAGCAACGCGTGCGTGCGAAACAGGAAAAACGCGCGGCCCGCCGATAATGCGGCTGGACAAAAGCTCGCCGCATTAACACACGAAAAGCATCCATTCCGCAGTCCATATAAACGCGGAGGGGTAGAATCGGCGCACGTCGAGCGTGTATAAAGGCAAGGGACCGCGTCGTCTTCATCCCCCATGGGCAGACGCGTCGCGTGTTTCCCGGGCTCAGCCCGAGGGGTTATATAGAACGCGTATAGTCGCATGATGTGTTCGGGGAAAGCGCGTCGCGTATATAATGGGGCCGTTCTCTCTCGCTCTCTCTATCTCTCGCTCTCTACGCGGCCGTGTTCGACGCTAAACGGGCGTGTTTCGTACTTATAGGGCTATCTTTGTTCTTTGCGGGAGAAGGGGGGTGAGGTGCGCGGCGTGGTAGTGAAGGACCGGCGGATGGATGGCCGGCCGACGGGGAAGTCGTGAAAGGTCGCTTTTACTTTTATTTTTATCTCTCGGCTCCTTATAACGCAAAGGGAATCCGGATGGTTTTTGGTCGAATTTGATTCTCCTTTCTGGAACTTTTCTTTTAAGTGTGGTGTGGTGTTTTATGCTCGGTTTTACGTGGAAAATTGAATTGCCTGGTACATGAAAAACGCACCGCCATATACATTAACGTTACTTTTCCAACTCTTGGTACACGTACACCTACAAATGAGCTTCCCTCTTCCCCTATTCACGTATATACCGACAAAAAGACGGTCAAAACAAACTCGCAGGCCCGGTGGAAAAGCCACGACCACCGAGTTCCACCCCCCGCATTCGCGAATTCAAACACGACCAATTTAAATCTCACGCTACACGGCTAGGCGCGCGCACTGGCCCCCTGTATATATATACCTATATACCTCTCGGCATCCGCGAAATATCCCAGGGTTCTGAGAGAGAGGGCACGCTCGCTCCCCAATAATGCTCGCACCGGCGCATTCTCTCTCGAGTTCCTTTCACGTCGCGTCGTCGTCGTCGTCGGCTGAAAAGAGAGCCACTCGAAAGCTACGTAGCGAATTAGCCCGGGAGACGAGGAATGGGGGAGAGGGAGATCGAGCTATACCTCAAAGGCAAAAAGCCATCGAGAGAAGCAGCGGCAGTAGCAGCAGCAGCATCCGCGCAATTTCTCGAGGGTGCCCCCTCGCCTTTCTCTCTTTCCGGCCGGAGGGATCGACGACGCGCTCCGAATTTCTCAGATTTCCCGGATATTTTCACTTTTCCCGCCGCCGCTGAGGCGTGTACATAAGCGGAAAGGAGATACGAAGCTAGGGTATAGGTTGCAAGCTCCGTGTGACGTGGGCGCGCCCGGGTTACGAGATTGGGTGAGAGAGAATCGAAGCTGGAGGTTGCACGAGCGGGTTTAGAAAAAGTTGCTGATGCAATGTGTATGTGTCTGGGGAGATGGAAGTGTTAAAATTCCGAGACACCAGGGTGGGTGCGTTGGATTTTGGCAAAGTTTTCAAGAATAACGATATTTTTAAATTTATTCAGTATAGCTCAGTTTTTGAGTATTTGGAGAATATAAACGCGAAATATATGCAAATGGAGTGCAGTGCAGTTTAAAAGATTGAAGGTTTTTTACTTGAAGGAATTTTACCAAAAATTTCGTATAATACAGCGATGTACGCAGAAATAATAAAAGTAAGTAGAAATATAAATGAGAAGTAAGATAAGAGAGAGGTATAAAACACCCATTCGATCTCAGAATCGCAATAATTAATTCGAAATCAGAAGAACTATAATGTAGCAGCGCTCATCGCTATCTCAGCATCATCGAAATAATCTTTATCAGCGCTTAACAGCTCTAAATTCCTACTCGCAAATGATTAAAAAAGCACACAAGCAGCAAATCCTGTAGCGAGTGCCTTGATGCAGCTCCCCCCCTCGAATTTCTTGAATTTCTGAGATATTAAGCCCTCTCGTTCTCCTTCGACTCAAACGCTTCTTCTCTTTCCCTCTCGCTTGCTCGCATCTCCAACTGGAGCTACCGGGAGCAGCTTCCTTGTACAGCCTGCAGCTGCATCGGCAACAGCAGCAACGTCTCTTATCTTTTGGCTCTCTCTCTCTCTCTCTCGGGTGTGGCGCGCGAGCGCGTATAGCTGCTCTCGGGGTATATCAATTGGCCGCCTCATAAATCAGCGCCCGGGCGTATAACGACGAAGCGCGGCGTAGAGAGAGAAGGAGAGAGAGAGAGACTCGAGGCCGCATTCGGTCGTTGTACTATCCTCTCTCTCTCTCCCCCTCAGTTGCATTCCTCGGGGACGCTCTCTTTTGTGACGAGAGTCGAGTATTAGATGCGTGTGTGTGTAATACGCGCGTGCACGTATATACGTATGCTGCGTGCGTGCATGTGTGCGTATTACACACACACACACACATCCGCGCACGCGTGCGCAAGCGCTTGGTTCCATTATTATTATCGTTCGAGGATATCTGGCGCGCATAATAACGAGGACGCGGAGGACGACTTATGTATAACGTACGAGGAGATCGGTTATAGGATCAATTTTTGAGTTGGCGGCGTTCAATTTTCACTCTCTCGGGGGCCGCTCTGGGGGGCTTCGAGTTTTGACGCTCGATAATACGCACGCGCGTTGCTACTCTTTTCCAAGAGGCATAAGTAATACTCGAGACAGGGGCTACGTGTATGTGTACGACGATAAGCAAATTGTTTCGGCCGCTGCTGTGTTTTGTGCTCGGTGGGCGGATCTTGGTGTAAATATGCGCGCGCGCGCGCAAGCGTATACACGTATAAACGATACGGGGAGAGGAAGAAAAAAAAGAAGCTGCAGGTGCGCGCCTTATACTTGTGGCGCGTGTGTTTGCGAAATTTTTGCTTTTGGGCGGAATCCGTAAGGGGGGGTATCTGATTTTATGGGGCGAAAAATAATGCCCTTCGATGTGATGTACTGCAGTTTTGAATTGGTGTATTTCATATGATATGATGTCTTAAAAAAAAAGTAATAATATGGTTCAGAATTTTCGTATTTGAAATTAAAATATTATGTAGGTAATAAAAGACGGGTTTTGTTGAGAAGTTTATAGCTCTTCTTTCAAATGTTCTTTCTCAAGATTGTCAACGGGGTTATACCAAAAATTTACGTATTCCAGGCTATTGAACGAATTTCTTTCATCTTGCCAAACCTTTCTCTTCTCTCGGCGAGAAACTCTTTCATAATAAAAGAAGCCCCTTATCGCCGATCGATCGTCCCCATCGATGGCCAGCCGATTTCGCGCGAACGCGCGTGTCCTCAAAGCGGGCGCAGAATAAAAGCAACCCAAAAGCGCCAAAAGGACACCCTTGACGAAAAGGAAACGGAACCTCTCTCTCTCTCCCGCCATCTACAATTTCCAATTACAGCAGGGCGATACAAATCCGCGCCGTGTAAGCCGAGCCGTGCTCCCATGTCAAGTACCCGTAATCCTTTTCCTCTTCCACGAATCTTCCGATAATTAAACAAAAGACGCCCCCTCCTCCTCCTCCTCCTCTTCCTTTTTTGTCAAAAGCCCACTGTACACGAGAAGAGGAGAGAGATAGAGAGCGAGAGGATCCACAAAGGAGCGCGAACGTATGCATGGGTTATAAAGGGGAGAGCTGCGGTAGGCCGCAAACGGAGAAAAGGGTCCTAATGCCCTGTGCGAGAAAGAGAGAGAGAGAGAGAGAGAGAGAGAGAGAGAGAGAGAGAGAGAGAGAGAGAGATCGGTTGGAGATAGTCCGAAGAGATACCGGTCCGATAAGCCCTTTTAACCTAAACAGCGCGAGGGAGATGAAAGAGAGGAGGAGAGTTGGTCCGTGTGGTATAAGGATTCGGAGGTCGCGTGTGCACCAGCCGGCGACACTGTATGGGAGTTCTCTTTCGATTTTAATTCGAATCGGCGGACGTTGTGGAATTTTTAAGCCTGTCGTCGATTTTCGGGAAAAGCTGATGTGGCGGATAAATTCTTGTGGGAGAGAAGAGAATAGTGTGAAATTTCGAGTATGATGGTATCTTGATGCTGACGTGTATTGCTGTGAATATTTTCTTCGTGAATGTATCTTTCTTTTCCTAAATAGAGCTATTGAATATTTATACTTATATTTATTAAGTTTATTTCTGGACTAGCCAGAAAAGGTACAAGTAATGAGCTCAATGCTCTAATCAAAGTCACAAATTCTTTAGAATTTCAAACAACAATTAAAGCCGCTTAGTCAGAGTACTTAATATAATATCATAGTAGTTTGCTGATGACATTTTGTCAACATACGGTAGAAATTGAATAGCAACTGCATGGAGTTGAGTCAACGTATAATACAAAAAATTCATTATACTTAAGCATGCTTAAACTAGTAGAGATGCGGATCTCAGTCAAGAGATAACAGATACCCGAGCAGAGCGTTTTTGAAACGGTTTCATGATGGTATAGATATTTAATATGCTCTGGAAGGGAGCTCCATAGGTGCACATCCTGGACATGGACAGATCTCTTTATCCATAACTGGTACGTACTCTAGGAATTGTAAGGTCCCTTGTGGCTCCCCTATATATAGTCGGCCGGTTTGATTGGCGCATCATAAACATTTCATATAAATAGGATGGAGTTTTATAACAATTTTTCTTCTTATTTCTTTAATGTATTAGAAAACTATTTCGAAATGTACGTCGAATAACAAACCACGAAGAAACTCTTTACATTTATACTTCATCTCAAATGGATTCAAAGTCTAAAAGCAATATAAATACAAAAATAACAATTTATTTTCTTCTACTCCCATCTTCAAACTTGTCAATCGTCACGGACTTTCAACATCCCGCAGCCGCGCGCTCTCCTCCCCTATATAACCCCCGCCACATGGTTAAAATTCGATGAGACCCTTAAGAAAATAATGTCCCGGCGAAAAGACAAACACGCACGCGCACGCGCGTGCGACTACGTCTACACCAGGGAGCGGAGAAAAAGGACCTCCTTCTTCTCTCTCTGTCTGTCTCTTGTTTCTCGAAGGACGAAGGAAAGGAAGGAACCATTGGGTAGGTTTAATCCGGTCTGCTGTCGGCGGAAAGGAAGAATCGTATATACGCGCGGGGCGGAGGAAAGAGATAAAGAGAGAGAGAGAGAGAAAGAAAGGCTTGTCTCTCGTTCACGTGCGCGCGAGAGGATTTTCGTGACTCGTTCAGCCTGTTTATCTTTCATTGGCGATGCTGCTGCTGCCTGCTCCCGCGCCTTTATCGAATCATTCGACAAGTGAACCGCTCCTTTTTCTCCGTCTCTCATTCTTATTCGACGCGGGCCGATATTCCAGTTGGGAATTGAGTTATTTTGAATCATAAATTAATTGAACAGGACTAGGGGAGGGGCAGCGTTGTTTCTGTGTCACTTGATGATTATAGCGATATTTCAGAGAGTCGTTTCGCACGCTTTTTCGTCTTTTGTGTAGATGAGGGGCATTACGGGAATGTCGGCGCTGCGGATGTCTGAGTTTATGTCGACTATTTGTGGGTCTTATGAGATCGAATAAATTATTCTATACAAGATTCAACGTCTACAAAGCTATTTGGAAGGCTTGGTTGTTTTTCTTTTTTTCATTTTTTGCAGACTAAGCGTTTTGCATATTTAAAGTTACCGACCTATTAGTATGCGTACACAATATACATTATTACAATAAATATAGTTTTCACTCATCGCATCATAATAATCAGCAGAGAAAGTGCAAAGAACTTTAATCGCCGCATTTCACACTTATCAATAAACCAAAGAATTTTTCACCTCCAGCCGATCCTCACGCGAACCCGATTACATCGCTCTCCACATAGCCACTTATCCTTCTATATCGTCTCGCCAATTATATACCACACGCTTCATAATTAAATAACATCGACTGCGGCAAAACAACGAAACTTTCATTTCTTCATCCCGTTCAGGGCGGAAAAAAAGGAATCCAGCATCACGCGAGGCTCGCGCAGATACGAGGAAACTCGCTTTCCGAAAGGGCAGCAGCAGCCTCGCGTTCTATCGAGCCGACATCTTCGCGTCGCGCTACCTATACCCGCATTATATAAATATATATGTGTGTATGCGTGTGTACACCGCACGCCGGGGGACTTTGCGTCGAGTGTGTATCGTGAGTGCGCATCGCGCAGGGCTTCGGGCGCTCGCGTCCCCGAAGACGGCGGGTATATATATATCGAGGGAGCGAATCGGGAGTTTTCGTGCGGATCGTTGGGAAATCGTTCGCAGCCGGTTGCCGGTGATGATTACTTTTTTTTTTTTTTTAATTTATTTATTGGGAGCTGAGGCTGACGCGCGCGTGTTTGTCGTTTTGAGGAAGATAATTATACGGCGAGGAGAGGAAGAGGGTGGATTCGTATCTTGGAGTTGTAGAAAAACTCCTCGCTTGATACGATATTTTAAAAATTTGTCCGTTCACTTTTAATAATTCATTTTAGATACTTTAACATGATTACATCCATCAGATTCATGTTCGCCTGTAGTCAAAAATGCATAGATGAATGTAAAACTCGGTTTCTTACGCTTGATCAACTTTCCTTTCAATTTCATCTTCGCGACTTTCAATAATTAACAACTTTCGATTAGCGTCGATGTCATTATATTTCCAATCTTAATTAATTCTTTAGTTAAATGATGGAAACGAATTAATAAAGGACTAGCAAGAGATATTCGTTAAAATATGCAAATAATTATATTTTATTAAACTCTGAATCAACATCAACATTAAGAAAGCAAGCCTCATCAATTTTCTCATGTTGCCTCGTATTCAGTCTCCCCCTTCTGTTCGTGATGTAATTAAACGTGCGTAGGCATATACGAGTTGCCCGTTTCACTCGTATACATTCTTATTTGTATAATAGAACGTGTTTAAGAGAGAGCGGAGAGCGAGGTCGGCACAGGGCAAAAGGAAGATGAAGAGAGATTCGCCACGTTTGACGGCACATAACGTTACGAGTACGGTAACGAGCCACAAAAAAAGGCCACGACGCTATGTTGCTGGCCTTCATTACACGTGTTAATTAATTTTCCTTGATGTAACGCGTTGCATGTAATTATATGGTTCATTACATAACAGCAAAATGTTGTTACTATCTATTTGTAATTATAAATTAAAATTTTATGACGTCCCTAGTCGTTTCGTCTTTGAAAAATTGTTTTGTCGACCATCGACCGCCGGTAGGAGAGCAAAACCCCCGAATGTAAATTTTAGAGTGTCCTCTATCTCTCCCTATTTCTCTCATCTCGAAAAAAAAAATGTGCCGACTTGTGTAACGAGATTACACGATGCGCATCGTTAAACCGACCCATCCTTCCCAGTGTACAAAAAAGCCTAATTTTATGCCTAAGATACAGCCCTCGCTGTACATACACACATATACGTGTGTGTGCGTATATATACATCTGAAAGCCACAGTACGCGCGGGCGCACTCGGAAAAAAGTATCAGTTTCAAAGTACACGTGAAACGTGCCCCGCTTATGCCCACATCGTTTTTGCCAAAACGCCGTCTTCCGTCGTGAGCGCGTACGTGCCTCTCCTTTGTATATATATAGGGAAGAGGGGGGGAAAGCCCCCGCGTCGTGTGCGCGACAATCGTCGTCTCGAGGGCCCTCGCGGAAGAATGTCAACCGTGCGCACGCTGAACTTCCTGCTACCTCTCTTTCTCTCATTCAAGCGCCGCTGCGGCTGCTGCGGCTGCTCCCATGGCAGAAAAGCCCGAAATCGATGTCGCCGCAATTCGTCGTAGGTATATAACACACGCACATACACGAGTGCGCGCGGAAGCCTTTGAATGAGTATAGAGACAGGGAGACAAACCGGTATTCATCGTGCGGTGTGGTTGTGTATGGAGTATAGGTACGTATAAGGTTCGCCTCTTTTTTTTTGGCTGCTACGCGCGGTGATCAAGATTCCTGTCAAACGGCCTGACTGCTAAATCCGGTGCCGATTGATACTCCCGCGGAGCTTTAACAGAAAATGCCCGCGAGAGGGTGGCAAAAAAATTGTACTTCCGTCTTGGGCCCGTACGCGTATAAACGAGGTGGTGTTTCTTTCTTTCTTTTTTTTCGCGATCGACGACGAATGGTTATAAAATTTATTGGACTATCGCGGCTTCCGTTTTTCGATCGCGCATCATGGATTGGACCCCTGTGACCGTCTCTTTTTGTGTTTTTAGCGAAATTCGACACGGCGTGTTATTTTTTCGTGTGCTCTCTGGCGTCTGTATACAGTGCTGTGGGAACGGGAGGTGCGCGTGATGCAGTTGGTTGACTGAGTAAATGCACGGCGTGTTTGTGTTGGCGGTGGTGCGCGGGGGTGAAATTTTGGAATTGTTGGTCTTCCCCGTTTTTGGGACGCGAGAAATTTCGTATAGTATAAATATCCGGCTGGCTTTCATTTTGTTTTGAAATGATAGATACTATGTGGTTGTTTATTTTTGCGAGCTGTATTTTTAGAAAATTAGAAAAAACGAAATTTCAGATCGTAAGTTTTAGCAAAAAATTGGGTTAATTAATACCACTCTGCTGCGCGGAAAGAGTCGCTTACCGAAGTTTGAATTTTTTGCAGCTATATACGGAGGCGATATACGTATACTTCAATTTCTTTCCCCGCGCGACCCAGTTTACCCTTCTGAAGTTAATATAGAGAGGTCCTCTTATTAGCCGCACACGCGCTTATACACTTTTATTAAACGTGGACGTAAATAAGCTTATTTACACGAATGCTTGCAAACTATTCCGCTTCTTATAAAAGTTCATAAATACGTATGTGCGGACAGCCTCATGCTAATGAAAGCTATATATATATATATATATATATATATATATATATATATATATATATATATATATATATATATATATATATATATATATATATATATATATATATATATATATATATATATATATATATATATATATATATATATATATATATATATATATATATATATATATATATATATATATATATATATATATATATATATATATATATATATATATATATATATATATATATATATATATATATATATATATATATATATATATATATATATATATATATATATATATATATATATATATATATATATATATATATATATATATATATATATATATATATATATATATATATATATGTGCAAATCCTATGACTACTTTTCGTCCTTTTTCGTACACGAGTATTTTCATGTTAGGGGACCCCTAAAGAACCGAAAAAACCTTATGTGGTAGGTGTGCCCTCAAAAAAAATTTTTTCCGTTTTTGTACCCCAGTTGTTGTCTGTAGTCCGCGGATTTGCACACACACACACATATATATATGTGTGTGTGTGTGTGTGTGTGTGTGACCTGTTAAATATACGTCAAGTTTGACAATCCATTTTTAACTATATAACTTTTGTTTTTCGGAACGCGGCTATACGTTCGTTCGCCTCCAAGAAAAAAAGGAGTTGACAGCCCCGCTAAAACATTTAGGCAGCGCACTTAACAGAGCTTTCAAATGCAGGCTAAAAATACACCGACACTTTGCGTTACAATCGATTCTCCGAATAATTAATGAACTCCAGCATCACGCCAGGCTTCATCTCCACCAATCAACTTCGCACGTGCTCACATAATCTGCTCACGGGGAATTCGCGTACCAAATTTCCACCAACTGATCTACTCCCCTCGCACTGATAATCTGCCTGCGAAAATGTCATTCGAGAAAAAAAGACTGGACGCTTCGCCATTTTCACTTATATATTATTATAAAATGCATGCACTGGCTACATCGTCGTTGGCCGCAAATGAAAATTTGATATGGACCGCGCGCACAATGCCTATGCCGCATCACCGCCGGCGGATGTTCCGGTTCCTCTGCGGCCTAGATTTTTCGCGCCGGGCTGTTTCTATTATTAACGGCGTGCCCCGCGGGCGTGTAAAATGGAGGCCGGGGAGTCAGTGTTACGCGAGCACGGAAAGGCTGATTGAATATAAAAAGAAAAAACGAAGTTCATGCTGCGAGCGATTTGCACGCTCGACTCTTCACGTCGGTTTATATAAGTATAGGGTGACTACACCAGTATTGGAACAGTCACCAGTTAACGAACATTTTCTTTATATATATGAAAATATCAAGCTTTCTATGTATTGTTTATCTGACATGACGATAATTTTCGAATCCTTGAAAATTTTTATTTCATTTTATATAAAGATTGATCTGCATAAAAGAAATTATCTTGTTAAGAATAAAATAAAAAATCGACGCTATTAAGTGTTTCTTCACTGGCGATGTATTCCTTCACCGGTGAAACGTATTTATAGATACTAAGATTGCGTGTTCTTTTACTGGTTTTTAGGAGATATTTACAGATTTTCATTAAATAACATTTTTACTTTGATTTTTTATTCAAAATTTGCTCACTGACGTCAAGTTTGAACATTTTAGAATATAAATTTCAAGAGGGTTTTACTTTTAATCCATTTTGAAACCACAAAAGTTACAATTTCTTTATTCGTTCCTTCACTGGTGAAGTCACCCTACGCTAAATTTTTCACGAGCGGCGGCGGGATTCCGCAACGAAGGCAACGTGCGCGAATGCAGCAGCGATGGCGTTTTTTCGTAAGAGAGATCAGCTCGAGTCTGAAGGGTAATGATCCTGGGCAGGGAGTTCGGTTACGTGCTAATTGCATTATGGATGGTTCTGGTGAATTATTTGGCGATCAATGGTTTTTGGAAGGTTCACGCAGAAGCGCAGATTTGCCGGACTTTTCCAGACGCGTTTCTGTGCTGCATTGCCAAGAAAGTAGATTATAAATTACATTATAAGCTAATATACGACTTTACACATAATCATCTCGTACGGAAATTCGTAAAACTATTCCATAGCCTCTACACTTTTCATGCACATAACAAAAACCACGTTTGCTTTTGCAAATTTCCTCCCGTGGCCTCATCAATGACGCGGATACGCGGGTATACACACTCGTGTATGATAAAAGGCTCGTTTTCCCGTGTATTTGCCGAGCCTCGGCACGTCTCCTGGCGCATAGCATCACTGCAATCGTATATATATATATATATATATATATATATATATATATATATATATATATATATATATATATATATATATATATATATATATATATATATATATATATATATATATATATATATATATATATATATATATATATATATATATATATATATATATATATATATATATATATATATATATATATATATATATATATATATATATATATATATATATATATATATATATATATATATATATATATATATATATATGCACGTTCGTATACGATGCCTGCCACCCCTGATTAAAAAAAAATATTAAATCCTATTGGATCCTATTAAATTCCCTATATAGTCCATGTATTAAGTCAGTAAAAAATCCTCATTAAAGTCGATTCAACTAACAGCTTTTTAAAGGAATGAATGGGTTTTTTTAATCAGGGACCCGCGCGTTTCGTATCATTCATTCACACGTGCTCGCGCCTCTCTCTCTCTCTCTCTCTCTCTTGAGGCACATGAGTTCTGTCAACTCTCTCTCAAAAATTCCTCTCTCCTCCGCGGATCGACCCACTTGGCACCAACCTCCCGCGAGCTTAATTAAAAACGCAAGCGTCCCACTCCTTGAATTACGCAACCTCGCGTACAAACACAAACACACGCGCAGCGCGTGCGGCCCTCTGGGAAATAATAAAAAAAGAAAAAAAAAATGAATAGAAATGCGCACTATACTCTCTTTCTCGTGCTCTTCTTCGTACCGGCGCCTGCTCGCCCCATTGTGCGCACTCTGTGTGAATGCCGCTGCGTATAAGTGCCAGCGCTCGGTACACGGGGTGACACACGCGAGATAGAGCGCGCGGAGAAGAAACACGTACGCGCGCAGGCGGCACACCAGAGAGAAGAGAGTAGATGCGCGATATCCAGCGTTCTCAGGAACGTCCTTCCGATTCTGCGTTGGCGGCGGCCGAGGCTTATATATACGTGCCTCCTGTCGCACTCACCCTCTGCCGCACGCAGCAGCAGCTCTCCCGCGATCGTGCAAGTGCGTGCGCGAGAGTATATACGTATATATATATACACACACGTGTATTATATGGGCTGTAAGAAGGAGCTTTCGCGATGGGAGGGGAGGATAGTAGCTCTCGCCTTTCTGGGTCTCTGCAATTTCGCGAGGAATGCGTGCGCGCGAGGACGCGACGAAGGAAACGCGCACGCAGTCTCTTCGAATAGAATGTGTGCGTGTGTGTCTATTGCTGACATATATATGCTTTCTATAAACGAAATATAAATGACAAAATCTCGGCTCGTCAAATTTTTCATTTCCATTTCATCTGGAAAAAGTATACTATTTCAATATTTAAGATGAAACCTCTATACAGAAACTTGAAAGAGGCGGAAAAGTGCTTTACGTACCTATGATGAAAGTTTTGGCGACAATACAAAGACTCTAAAAACATAATAAGAAAGAAAATGACATTATTGAAACGAATACGTTGTAAATTATTTCAAGAGCTGTGGCAAATTAAAAATGTAACTCGTCCAACGGTTAATTTCATTAAAAAAAATTATTTAATTTCAATTCAACTTCGAGATCATACATTGAATTTTAGAGCTCCATGTATTATTTATATTCAAAAACGAGTCGACACATTCGTTTTGATTTAGCTGTAACATAAAATTTTAACACTTACTCGCTTTAAAAAATTGAATCAAAAGAATCGCTAAAATGTAAGATGTGTTTATGATTATCTCAGCGAAAAATTCACTCGCTCCTTGAAAATTCTAACGCAAATCTCGCAGCGAATTTCCCTACAGAACCAGCTCCATCTCGCCTTCGTTTTGCCTTTAAAACCTCCACTTCCTCCAGGCGCGGCACCTGCGCGCTCTTCTATATACACTCCACAGTCGCGGAATGTCTCTCCTTTTCTCGCTGCATGCGCCCGTGCGGTGACATTAGACGTGGCGGCAGCATCTCGCGCGCGTGATTGACGCCCGTTTATACATCAACGGCGCATTAGCCGCCCGACGCGCACACGAGAGAGTGAGGGAGAGGGCGTTATCCATTGTTCAAGCGTCTCGCGCGAGAAACAATCGGCGCGAGTACGTGTCATCAGCGATTCTCGCGTTCACGCACATTCGTTTCGCTGTGCGGAGACAGAGGAAAGGAGATTCCGCGACGGCGGTATCCTTGAGACTCGCACATGCAGAGCTGCGCTTGCAAATCGCAAGCGCACGTGTGTGTGTATGTGTATGTGTGCGTGCGTGCGTCTGATTCTTCTCGTCTTCTTCGTCGGTCTCTCCTTCGTTCGGCTTCACGATCTGAATGCGCGCAAGCGTATTTGTGCGGAGTTAAGGTTGCAAAGACGCGCGGCGGGCTCTACAAAGATGTTGATTTTGTATGGGATCGCGGAAAGCCGAAGTGTGTACGCGGTGAATGTATTTATTCGAATGTATATTTCGAGTTTGCAATAGAATAAAATGGTTTGCATAGTTTGATTTTAAATCTGTAAAACTATATCTAAAGAATTTATTATAATAATAATAATAATAATAATAATAATAATAATAATAATAATATCTTTATTCTTGGTCACTGTCAAGAAAAGGGTACATGAATGTATAGTATGAGTTTACCATAAATTATAACACAAAGTAAGTCAATACAAATTTGAAAGCTAGTCTACAAAAGAAATTACAGCCGCTTAGTCTAGTTAGTATATGCAGCAGTTAGTATGAGCAGCCTCAACGTATCACAGATTAGTAATAAGTGAAAAATACTAGAAGAGTCAGTCAATGTTTGAATACAGAATTTAAATACAATATTTAAAGACAATAATATACACTTAACATATATACAATATATATACAAAATATCAGAGCTCTGTACAAGTCAGTCTAAGTTTAATAGACTAGCTAAATCCATGCGCGCTACCCGCGCTTTATATTCTTTTTTTATTAAACATGCTAAGAATAATTTATTTGTTAAAAGCCAGAAATCTTTTTCTTTTCATTTTAATGCATCTTTAATAATTGATTTACCCTTAATTAATACTAAATTTTGAGGTTAGCAACTATAAGCTTTTTCGAATTTTTTTTTCCATAAAGTATCAAATAATTAAATAAAAAATAAAATCTGAACATAATATTGACATAATTTATTCTAACGAATCTCTTTTACTTTCCATTCCAATTCTCTAAACCTTCTTTATTGTTAACTTTAAAAAATTTGCCACTACTCCCGGCCAACCTTTTTTTTAAGAGAGGATATTCGTACACAGTACTCTTAAATATTTAAAAAGCAGAAATAAATTTCAAGTAAATTTTTAATACCATTTCCTTTTCAGTATAGCTATCACATATACCATTACATTTTGAAGTGTTCTATAATTATCCGTGTAAAGAAATGATCCATTAGAGTAAAGTGCTTTTGTCTGAATACTTCTGAAGTACAATTTTCATTTCTCATCACGGGAAATGGTCTAGCCGAAAACCCCTGATTTTTTCATTCTACAAGTAATGTTTTAGCTACAAATTCCAATTTTTCTCTTGCCTGGTGGTTTATCTTTATTGTGAAGATAATTTACTCTTGCAATAAAATTAATTCCCCTGTGGAGCACGATATCATCTACTGATTATCTAATTATCTCATCTATCATCTTTTCATTTTTCTACCTCTTTATCTCATCTCATTATCTAAAAATTTACTATGATATAAGATAAAATATAACCATTACTGGGACAACGTAAGAAGTGCGCCCTATACCGGGGCAGTAATATACTATTTATAATCTAATACATACAAACTTAAATCATAAAAATAAAAATTCTTTAATTATTTTTAAGTTCTAATTTATTCAACTACACGACTTATTTTGATTTAAAATGTTATGACTTTAAAAGAAAAAATAATAAACAGTTCTCTTTGAAAAGAGTGTGTTTAATAGAACCATAAATTGTCCCACTATTGGCAGTTTGTCCCGCTTTAGATGATGTTCGATTAACCATAAGGTTAATATAGTCCCAGAATTGGGCCTTTCTTTGTCCCGCTTTACGATTTATCTCAAAACTCGCGTCCCACTCAAGGGTGAATAGACTACCTTAAATGTATTTTTTTTAACTTTTATAACATTTTAACAACATTATTTTATTCGTGAAATCAATTAAACGAAGTATAAACAACTTATCTGTTGCAATTTTTATTTCACAAAAAAACAATAATTCACTATTCTTAAATCATATGTATAAGAGTTAGGTGGTCGTAAGTGTCCCAGTAATGGTTGTTTTACCTTATTAGCATTTTTGTCAGTTACATCAGATTTCTCTGGATGAGCCAATGAAATTGTAATTTATTATTTAAAAACGTGAAAAAATTTCCTTTTTCCATAAAAGAGACCCTCGTAACAGAGGTCAGAAAAAGATTTTCATCATTTAAAAAAATGTATTAATTTTGACAACTAAATTAAAATCATTTTTTCGCCACAACTATTATTTATGGATATATCTGCTTGAAAGCGGTGTCAGAGTCATCAAGCACTGATCGAGAACATTTTTTGTTCAATGCGCCAAGAACGAATATTGCAAATACCTCGCATTACAAAATCTCAAAGGAATAAGCAATAGTGCAATATATTCCAAAAACTATTGACACACTTCCTTTGACTTTCGCAAAAGTTTAGAATTCCGCGCTCGTGCTTTAGCGTTCGAACTCGGCGCGCGCGGCCATTAATATCACGAGCGTCCAGCTACACAGAGGGCAAACCAACTTGGATTGCAGTTATTAGCGGGTACGATTGGGTGCGCAGTGTTTTCGGCGCGCTCCAAAACACTCGACACAACTGCAACCTCTATCCCGCTCTCTCTCTTGCACTTTTGGCAAAGGGTCGGTCGCGTCGTCGACTCCGGCTAAGCGAATCAACAATAACACACACAGCGCGCGCTGCCCGTGTATCCAAGTAACCCAAATCCGCACGCGACCGTTCAATCCTTTGACCGAGAATTTCAGCTACGCGCGACCGCGCGCGCACGGCTCGCAACATTGTTCAGCTTGCAAATTTAATTTAGCGCACCGCATAGAACGCGCGCGCTCGCGTAGGTATACACGCGGCATTATCATGTTAACTGCAAATATGTTATGCAAATTCCCGTACTCGCACTGAACTTCTGCCTGTGTGTGTGTACACATACACACTTCGCCGATATACCTATAATCCAGAACCGTCGTATATACCTACAACATATAATGCCGTACACGTGTACCCGCGCGAGAGAGAAAGAGGAAGAGAGAGGGAGCATCGAAGTTGGATAGAGGGAGATAACTTCGCGGCGCCGATTAAATTGTAAAAAAAGAAGTTGACGAGCGTAGCGTGGCAATTTGTCCTGAGCGCGCGTATATATATATAGTTGCTCACGCGACTCTGTATCGCCTCAAATTTTAACGCAATATAGCAGTGCTTATTTTTTCCTCTCCTCCTTTTTCTTCTTCTTCTGCTCTCTCCTCGAATATCGCCAACCAGAATTCTCTTTCGCGCGTCGAAACAGCCGGGCGCAGCTTGGACATTATACGCTCGCGAGCGCGCGCGAGAGGCCCATTTTCGTGCCTCTCGTGAAGCACTTGTTCGCCGGACCTGCAATTACACACGTCTCGCGCGTAATACGCGAGCGAAGAAGAGAGAGAAAGAGAGAGAGAGAGCCCGAAACCAATAATACCGCTGGTTAGGGTGTAAAAGACGCGCCTCTCCGGTGTACTTTCCTCTTTGTGTTATTTTTTTCTCTCCCTCGCTCGTCGCACTCGGCTCTTGCCAGCGCGAACGAACGAGTGAGAGAGAAATTTTTCGCTGCTGCTGCTGCTGCTGCTCCCCAGTCGCAAATCTTCTTTCTCATTATCAGCGCTCGCTCGCTTGTCGCCAATTGCAATTTCCGCTGGCGCGGCGCGAAAGAGGCCAGGGGCTTTCGGGCTTCCATGACAATCCGTCGTCACATTTCACTGTCCGCGTGCGTGCGCGCGTATATACATACGCGCACGAGCGAGAGGGCGAATTGAGTTAGTCGCGTTTCACTTTTCAGCAGTCAAATAAAGAACCGAGCTTCATTTAAATCCTGTCGAATCGTAATTCAGCGCGCACTTTTGAGCGCCAGCAGCGCAACGTGTCAGCTCGATGCGCGCGCGTGACACCAGGCAGAAAGAGAACGCGCGATTTTTTTTCTCCTTTTTTTGGCTTTCTCGCGCGTGCGTGAGCCTTTTTCCGCGCTGTTTGAGTTAAATATTTTATTGCCGTGGGCTTCGTGTATGCGTATGCGCCAAGGACAATAAACATGGATGACTGATTTTGCGGGGGGGGGGGGGGGGGAATATTTCGCGTAGTTTACTGTGGCGGGAGAATGCAGCAGGATGACGGCCCGCCGTTATTGAGAAGTTTCGTGGATCTCGAGATGTATCGATGTTTGAGTAATATCGTTGTTGCCAGAAGATTACGATAGTTGAAGTGAACCTATAATTCATTTAATTGCGAATTGTCGAAAAAAATTTGTTGTACATATTTGGTGTTATTTCTTAAAATGTCAATACTTTTGATTAAAGTATAAATATAGAAAATATAACGAAGTTTAAGCTGTAAAAAGTATTTAAATTGAACAAACTCCACCAGCAAGTAGTTTTCAGCATTGACGTAAATCCCAGATGATGAGCTAAACCCGTTCTATGGCTGAATGTAATAGGATTAATATTAATCAAGAAAAGTTTTTGTCATGATGAAGATATTATATAATATACTTGATAGACAAAATTTATGTTTAAAATATTCAAGGAATTATGAAGGACTGACAAAACGGAAGCAGTAGTAAAACAATTTCTGTTTCTTTAAAAACCGATATACAATAAGGTATTACGGGATCTTGAAAACCCAGCACTCAAATTTTCCACCTTTCAAATCATTCTAAAAATAACCTATACCTCACCCTCGTCGGAGAAATCCAAAACAACAATTTCCGATCGAATTATCATAAAATATTGATGAAACAAACCCAGCTCTCAACGCTCAATATAGAATTCCCCTGAAATGTATCATACACGTCCCTCGGCACATACACACTCAGCCATATCCCGCGCTTCCTTTTCTCCTTCTTTCCTCGGAATCGACTTTTCTACTTATCGGGTATCAGTATTGGCGGAAGTTTTCCTCGGAGACTCGAGGGGGGGGGGGGGGGGCACTCTCCAGAATGGATCGCCTCGGCGAAGGAGGAGAGAGCGAACGAGAGGGCGAGAGGAAGAGAGTCCGGTTTACTAATGGACCCTCGCCTCGCTCGAGTGTCCGCGTTTTGTCTGAGTCGAGTGCCTCCTCCTTGTGCTGACTTCTCTCTCTCCCCACGCGCGCGCGCGCATTATGCATTCGTGCGTAAACAGAATTACGGAATTGGAGAGACGTTTCGGAAATCCTGCCAACAGATCTCTCTCCCTCTCTCGCTCGCTATTCGCTCTCCGGAAATTCAAAATGCAAGCGTTGGCTGCCCGGTCGGTCGGTCGAGCTGTCTATTTGCCGAGAGTGAGAGAGAGAGAGAGAGAGAGAGAGAGAGAGAGAGAGCGAGGGAGTGTGTAGAGGATGATGTTATCGTGCAGCGAGCTAAGAGGCTTAGCGATCGTCGCTGCATTTTTGCAACGTGAGAGAGCGAGGAAGAGAGGTGCATGCGTTATCGGTGATGGAATCGAATGGGATTTTGCGATTACGATGAGAGGAACAAGTTTTTATTTATGAATGTGTGAACGGACGAGATTTAATCGCTTATTAAAATGTGATTTGCATTAGGTTCTTGGATTAAAGGTTACTTTTGGACTCGTCGATTTGGTTGTTGATCATATTTCACGGATTATCGAACCATATGTAAGAATTGACAATAATCTGAATTTGATGTTGACTTTGTATTGGATTTCTGAAAACATCTTATGTTTAATCCGACATACAGTTTTTTTTCAAATTTAACGAATAAAATGAAAGATAGAATTGCTGTGGGTTAACTTCGGCTGCATTATTGCGAAGAATCGTTTCACTGATGGTAAAAAGATGTCTTCCGTTTTCACCAGTGATATCATAACCAAGTTTTTTTTTGCAAATGAATCAGCATCAAGGGTAACAGGAACTCTGTTAGTTTAAACTTAACTTAAAAAGTCGTCTTGTTAGCTAAAATACATATTCAAATTGCTAAAATCTATAAAAATCTATAACGAGACATTTGTAATATAAGTACTTATTCACTACCAGATGACACCTTTCTTTTATCAATCAAAATATCACTTCGATGATATAATAGTATACGCAATATAGATCTATTTCTGACTCTTGTACTTCTTTAGTCAGATCTTACGATTAACACCCATTAATAAAATTGCAAATTTTAAGAATATATAATAATTAAATTCTACATTCTTAATGAATAAAACCGACTAGTATTTGCAGTATTTCACCTCAGGAATTTCACGCATACGATAGTTTTTACTTGTTACATAATGTTACGTTACAATAAAAATTTTAATTTTGTCCTGATGCGTGGAAGAGATGCATGTCCATTGAAGATCTAAATACTCCTTGTCCCATATTTGTTCAATAATTCAATCCAAGGCGCATTCCAGCGGTGGAAACGTTGTTTACCTCACGCTCCCCTACTTTCAATTCCTTATCTCAGCGCGCCGCAGTCACAGTCAGAGCCCATCAGCTCTTGGAGACGAGCGTCCAATATTTTTCCCCCGGCCGTATCGTATCGATTCCTCCCTCGCTGGCCTCAAGACGTTCAAAAGTCCGCGGCGACTGAGCGCGTCGAGGTATATAGAGCCAGAGCGCGCGACCGGTTGGCACGTCGTCGTCCCCGTTGTACGTGCAAAAATACGAGTGTTCCCGTCGTCGTCCTCGTCGTCCCCGACGACGTCAAGAGATCCAAGGGAGAAAGGGGGAGGGGAAGTGGAGGAGAGCCTCGTTCCCGGAGAGCCAGCCGAACATCCAATCGCATTTGCATCTGACGACGCCGCTGACAGACGTGAGCGCGAGCGCGCGAGGCTCGCAGGATTCGTATCGTTTCTTCTCCTCTTATTCCTTCGCCTCCTTTTCATCGTCGTCTTGTTCGCCTCGCTACTGTAAATTGCGGGGAGAAAGAGAGAGGGAGAGGGAGCGAGAGAGCGACGACGAGTATACGCGGAGAGCTCTATTCTTTCCCTTTCGCGTGTGCTTCTCTGCGATTCCTTTTTCGAGAGCGCCGCGGTTTCCCTCCTTCTTTCACTGTGTTTGCTTATCTGGAGTCGGGATGTCTATGATGCAGTTGTGTCTGCGCGTGCACGCGCAATCTTCTGAAAAATAAATTTGTCTTAATGCGCTTCTCGTGTTTAATTTCTTAGCGGAGTTTTTATGGAGAACGCTCACGTGTGCGAGCGTGTGTATGCTCAACGAGGAAGGACCAGGCATCCCTTTGTTATCATTTATGCCGTTAATGTGCGTGAATGAATTTAGTTTAAGCCAACGTCTGAATAAAATAAAAATAAATTTATAATTGATTGTATAGATATGAACGTTATTGTAGTTTGTTCAATTTTTTATATTAATTTCAATATTTAATACCAAATCTTTTATTTTTTTTTTATACGCGAAATCAATGGAATTAAAATAAATCATTGTTTGAATGCAATCATTTTAATATAATAGACTTTTTAAAAGAAAAATATAATAAATATTTTTAATGTATTTTAATAATAGCATTGGAATTTGGATTAAGGAATTATAAATCACAACAATAAAATTCATTATATAATATTTTATTTCGTAGAATATTAAAATAATTTTTAATTTTCAATAACGCCCTTGCCAAAAGAACAAACATTAAATATTAGCCCTAGTGTAAAACAAAAAGCGAGTATCCATAAAGACAGAAATATCAAAGTATACTTTTTATCTTGAATATTAAGTATGTAACATTTAAGTATGTTATCGTACGTTAATTGAATATTAATATCTTTGCTCTCTTCTTCATCCGAGAAATCTGATGAATACCTGCTTTCTAATGCATTGCGATAAATTTCTGCGAATTTTTCTCTCAAAAATCGCCTCTTGAATTTCTCGAGAAAAATTTCCCAGGTTATTTCATGATCCTTCTCGAACCGAAGCAGCCAGTCTCGAGCGTCTCGTTCAAAAAGTTTTCTAACGATGCTCATTGCCTCCGTGTGGTCCCACTCCCAAATTTCTATGCAGCGTTTGACTTTTTTTAGCCATACTTCTGCATCACGTGGTGACTCCCAACCGTAAAATTCAGGGAGCATAAAACGTGCATAATCGAAAGACGTAGTGTTCTCTGTTGACAATATCTGCTTATAATGACTTTTATTTGTACAAGGAGAATATTTACAAATAGCAGTTGAACATCCCTTTTTCTTACTTTCGAAAACAACGCAGTTCAATTTTTCGTCACGAGGCGACGCAGCAGTTTCGGCAGCTGATGCGTGTTTACTGAGACTGTGGAGTGTTCCGTCATGAATCTTCTCGTCACGCCGTCTTATGAAAGTTTCATCACTTACTTTTCGATTATATTGTACTTTATTCGGTTCTATATCAGCAAACTGTTCTTCACTAATCTTTACTTCGCTTTCTTCTCTTATGATAACATCACTCTCCACGTGTTCTTCCACTATCTCCTCCTGAACTGGTCGAGATGTAAAATCAAATGAAACTTCACTCTTATTGTTGGGCACGGTTATTATTGTTGGAATTATCCATTCGCAGTCGTTGCTCCAGTCGTCTTTTTCCAAATTTTCGAAATTCTTGCTGGCGGCCATTTTTCGATGAGTTTTCCGAAGCTTCTGCGTGCGTCTCGTACAGCTGACTGACTGCCGGATGATGCGCAGTTAGGGGAACGCTTTCCGTTGGTCTATCGCAGAACCCCTTTCCAACGTTCCACCCGTAAAGCACGCGTCAATTTCTTATACACGAACATGCGTCTATTTATAATGCCACTCTTAGGGTACGTAAGTTCACGCCTTGAGACGTTCATCTTCGTTATTTAACTTTAAACTATTATAACTGTGCCAAGAATTAAGATTTTTAAATTCTAAATAAAGTATTTTTTATTTATAAAATTGTACACTGTTAAAAAACTTCCATGTATATTGTGTTTACATTTTCCGTTTCCAAATGTACACATTGTATACCTACATAAGGAGTTGGCCCAGTAGTCGATAACTCGCTTAAATAATAATTTTTTTTATGATTATTAAACAATTGTAGTACTGCAAACAACTTTTCCATTGAAAATAAATAATTAAGGAATATTTAAAAATTATTTGAAAGTGATACAAACGCCATCTTTTTAATAAAATATTAACTATATTCGCAGCAGACGCGACTTACTCGCGAGCTCAACCCATAGAGTTATTATAGATAGAGTAGGCAAGGCATGGGCGCTCTTGTAAATGGAAGCGTCCTATCGATAGAAAGAGATGAGATTGGTGGGTGTGGACCCTCTCTATCTCTATCTAATGGCGCATGCGCAGTTCCAAACTGTAATTTCAACGACACAAATTATTAAAAAATTACAAACTTTTAAGAGAAAATGCTTATTTTATGCTTATTTTAATCTTTTTTTCTCTCTTAAAAAAACGATGGCCGGATGTTGTGAAGCACTTTTAGAGTGATTTTGATTGGTCTGTAAGGAATAGGCGCGAAAATTCGCTACTTCCGCTACATTTGAATTTTTGAAATTGAATTTTTATTCTTAACTATTTAAAACTAAATAATTAAATCAAATTAGAATAAAAAGATTAATTTTGTCATGCTTTGAAAAATGATCTGATTATCCTATCATTTAAACCAATTAAAATGACATCATAATGAAAAATTATATATTCATAACCTAAAAAACAAAATAGTACGTGCGCAGCGCGTTTGCATTTTGCTAGTAATATTAAAAAGTTAAGAAACTCGATGAATTAATTAAATAATATTCTTATAAAACTCAAATAAGTAGTTAACCACACCTCTGTCTGCTGTTGCAAGACATAGACCGAAGGGGCACTCTTATTTTCTTTTTCCTTTTATAGATGTGATGCTGTTTTGGCATACGTCCCTACTCTATCTATAGTAATAACTCTATGGCTACACCACGATGAGCTAATGGCTAGGCCAACTTTAACGTAAGATTGTGATTGAAATTTTGAAATTTTCTTGGTTATTATAGTTTTAAATTACTGTACGTGTATTGAAATGAGCAAGAAAAAAGGTAAGTATGAAATTTTTAATGTAAATCAATAATAAAAAGTATTATCGACTACTCCGTTCTTGTTTTACATGTAGAATGTATTGTCGATAACGCTGTGTTTCTACCTTGTTTTTAATACTTTACAAGTTTTTCTTTAATAATATTATAAACAATTAAGATCTAGTAATTTAAGACTTCAATTTAAAGTATAAAATAATCATTAAAATATTAAAAAATCTTTCAATTTATTATATTTTGTACTTAAATATAATGAATATTTAATTGCAACTGCTATTATAGTTTATACGCTTGTAATTTAATTATTCATATTTATTAACAATTTCATTAATGTATATGGGTAACTTCATGTCAACTGTTCAGCTCAAAATTTTAAAATCGCTCAAAATTTTTTTACTCATTCCAAATTAGCCTCAAAACACAAATATAAAGTTTTAGAGCAAAATATGCAATCGTTCTAAAGTTATAATTAATTGAAAATTTGATAATTTTGAATTTTTTCGTAAATCTTAAATTTTTATGATTTTTTAACTCAAAAACTTGAAACTTTTTGTATAGCATATTAAATGAAAAAAAGTTTGCAAATTGTAAGTAGAATTGCTCAGAATTTTTGCAGATCGATGCCAATTATTTTGCTAATTTATACTTGACAGAACACCATTCAAAATGTGCTTAAGGCGAATGTCCTAGTATCAATATCTCTCACCAAAAACTAAAAGATTTGTAAAAAATGTTATATTTAAGATACGACCTTGATGAAGATGGAAATAGATCACAGAAAAAAGTTACGGGGAATTAAAGCTGTAAAAACAGTGAAAAAGCACTATTTACGAAAAATTACAAAAAGAGCGAAAAAAGTGTCCATTTTGAGTATTTTTATGTTTTTTTCGATGTAGAAAAAAAGTCACTTACTATCATTGTCAAATTTTTGGCGCTTTTTCTTTATAACAAAAGCTTCAATTTAAGCCCTGATAGATCGATGTGCCATGAAAAATAGCCCAGATATAAGAGTTTCTATTTTCTAATATTCAAGAAGTAGAAAGTTTTTATTTTCTAATATTCAAGAAGTAAAAAGTTAAAATCTCTTATATCTAGACTATTTTTCATGGCACATCGATCTACCAGCGCTTAAGAGGGTGTAGAATACCGACCTCTATTATGCGACCTACCGTACCGGCCGGATAGAAGTAATTCGTTGTAGCTCGATTGTTACTATACGATTAACGACTTATCCAAATTCGCTTGCCCTCCGTAATGTAATTATCTATCATTCTGCAAAGTTTTAAGTCAAAATTTCAAGGACATCTTTAAATTTTGACTTAAAACTTTGTAGAATGATATAGATAATTAAATTACGGAGGGCAAGCGAATTTGGATAAGTTGTTAAACGTAGTAATAATTGAGTTATAATGAATTACTTCTGTCCGGCCTGTACGGTAGGTCGCATAATAGAGGTCGGTATTCTACAACCCCTTAAATTGAAACTTTTGTTATAAAGAAAAAGCTCTAAAAATTTGACAATGATAGTAAGTGACTTTTTTTTCTACATCGAAAAACGCATAAAAATACTCAAAATAGATATTTTTTTCGCTCTTTTTTACGAAAATTTTCGTACGAAGTAAGTAGCAAAGGGCGCGATTACTACGTGGATGGATGACCACTTTTTTCTGTGACTACCTCGTGTGATCGGTTAGGTGTTGAATTGCCTTCTTACAAACTGAGCGGGAGGTGTGGATAAATAAAGTTCGGTGCCTAAGCTTACGAAATGTGATCTAGACATCCAAAGTGAATTATTCCAATACGCCGGCCATCCCGGGGCGAGTTTTCCTAATTATGATTTATCCTACGTGGTTTGCCTATAGGTTTTTCCTGACCCAGAGGCATAACCCTGGTCGAATGCGGGATGGATTGATAGGTACGGAAAAAATAGTTATAAAAGAGAGGTCTTCAGGAAATGTATAGGTTGTATGATGTAATAATAGGAAAGGAAAAAATAAAGGTGTGGGAGGACACGTGCTAGGTCAATAGGCTGCGTGGAAACCACCAAAATACTCAGTTTTAAGCCCTCTTCTAGAGCCTGCAAAATATTTCGAAAAAAAAAATATATGTAATATGCAGTTTTTACTAAACAATCCAAATTTTTTGACTGAAATTTTAGATAGTGATAGAGGGTTTAAATACCTATCAAACCATGTATGGTAGACCAATCATCTTTTCCCATGGAGGGAGAAAAAAATAAAAATACAATTTTTGTATGCCTCAAAGTTTTAGTCAATGATAGGGTACGAATTTGTTGTGCTCCTCAGTAAGCAATACATTTTATTACTCAGTTTGAATTCCTCTTTTACCTCCTGCAAGATGTTATGAAAAAATTGCATTAGATATGCAGTTTTCAATCAAAAATGCGTTTTTTTAGAATAATGAATTTGCCTCAAAAAACCCCATTTTTTGCTAAAATTTTAGATGGTGATAGAGGGTAAAAATACCTATCAAATTATGTATGTTACTTCAAGTATATTTTTTCCTGTGGAGAGAGAAAAAGAATAAAATAATATACAAGAATCTTGTTATGCCTTACAGTTATAGTTCATGATAATCAATGTAAATAGGTTTGTGTACATACGCTAATAATGTACATATACACACACCAGCGTGTACATATACAGACACATAATGCGTGATTTAAATTTTTTTATTTTTGTCTTCTTTGATTTATTAATTTTATAAGTACTTTTGTCATTCTTGTCCTTTATTTTTACCTTAGTAAATGAGTGATCAGCTGTTTTTGCTACATTTGTACTGTTGATATTGGTATTATTCATTAGGTGTCAGACCTATTAGACATAAATTGGAACGGGATGATAACAGTTGAGCATTATTCGATAATTAATGGATTAATTGACGATTGAATTATCCATGAGTCATAGAGCTCTGACGGCATGTATAGGAAAAGAGTATTATGGAATATTCATTGAAAGAATAAATGTTTTCGTTCTTCTGTTACTTTGTTAAGGCGGCTTATGCGTTTGGTACCGTATGAAGTCGGGGTCCCACAAGGGGCTTCTCTATTGTTGCCAAATTAAGTTAACGTGTTTTGCGTAAATTCCCCTATAGCACTCAATATTGAAGCAATATTGTCTCAATATTGCTTTGATATATTCTCCATATTCGTTAATGTTCCCTCAACGTTAGTATATATGGATGCAACCATGGAGCAATATTGCTGCAAACCATGATTTCCGTTTTTCCATTTCTTTTGTCAAATGATGGATTAGGCTATCCATGATAGCAATATTGCAGCAATATTCGTCCAATATTTGACAACGCCTGGGAAATGTTGGGTATATTTATAATTATACTTTTTGCAGATTTTTCTTTAGATTTTGGAATACTGCAACAATATTCCCCTAAGACTCAATAATACTATAGAGAAACATAAAATTTTAAGTGTTTATTTATGTTATAAAATCACTCTTTAAAACGAAATTAATCTATTTCACATAAAATTTTGAGTCCCCATTGTAAAGGGTATATCAAAAACAAGGCAAGCCTTGTAATTCGGACTCTTCGAAAAGAGTCATTTGAACGAAAGAAAGAAGAAAGAAAGAAGGGATGGTGGGAGCCCCCTCCGTCGCCCCTTACCAGTGAGGTACAGCTTGCCCAGATCACCGTCCAGGAGCCCCTTACGTAGAAATGAGAAGGAAATCAAAAAGAGGAAGTTGTGCGTTGCCCTGTGAGGGCATTTCCACACTATCAGAAGTTATAGAAGCAAAAACGGTTGTACGGCTGAACTACTATGTGGAGTGTAGAATGGGAAAAACCTCGCTAGGAGTAAAAACCCATTCATTTGAACGGTTGAAATGCACGGCTTATATACTCTCGGCCATCTAGTGTAATCACAGAAAGCGCTATTGGCGCGCCACATAGTGGATAAATAGCAGAAGCTTGCTTGTTGAGAGCCGGTCATCACAAGCTCCCCTTTGTCACCGCTATGCAGCGCGCCGATAGCGCTTTCTATAGATATACTGGATGGCCGAGAGTATATTATAAGCCGTGTAACTCAACCGTTCAAGTGACTCTTTACGAAGAGTCCTAATTGCAAGACTTGCCTTGTTTTTGATATCCCCTTCACAATGGGGACACAATTTTACGCCTTATCTATATGAAATAAATAAATTTCGTTTTAGAGATTGACTTTAAAACATTTAAAATTTAATGTTTCTCTATAATGTTATTGAACCTTGGGGAATATTGTTGCAGTATTTCAAAATGGGAAGAAAAATCCGTAAAAAATATAATTATAAATATACCCAATATTTCTCAGGTGTTGTCAAATATTCGACGAATATTGTTGCAATATTGCTATCATGGTCTGGATAGCCTAACCCATCATTTTACAAAAGCAATGGAAAAACGGAAATAATGGTTTGCAGCAATATTGCTCCATGGTTACATCCTTGTATACTAACGTTGAGGGAATATTAGCGAATATGGCGAATATGTTGAAGCAACATTGAGGCAATATTGCTCCAATATTGAATGTTATAGGGGTTTATTGTAAATAACTTCTAATGTCCAAACGAAAAAAAGATTTTATAAATAAGTAAAAACTTTGCTAATTTGTCGCTACATTTATATGACTGGTGTCAGTGCACATGCGCACAGTAGCACATTTGCAACGCTTATTGATATTATTAGATTCTTCACAAAAAATCTTTAATTTCATATATTGTACATTAAAAACTGCTTTTCTACATGTTATTGCGAAGCAATAAACTGTTCATTCACATAAAATTATGTGTTAAACGTATCTATTTATAAACTCAGTTTTTTCGATAATTTGGTCGTTGACCTACAATTTTCTTAGTACAGATCGAAAATTGAATGTCTAAAGAACATTTTTGTTAAATTTAAGATGTATCTGCTTTTTTATAAGAAATCGCATGAGCCACCTTAATCGAGCTTTATAATATGTTTAAATTATGCATGTCGATGTTTTCATTTCAGTATCAAACATTTAAATACTTGATGCATTATGAATTTACTAATAGCGATATTTAATAAATCAATTGATTGAATTATAACTAATCATCAGCCAAATAACTGATTATTATTATTATCATAACTGTCCATGCGCGCACTTTCCCCCGAGCCTTAAATAAACAAAATTGATATATCCTTCTCGCCGGTGACATATTTATCGTCTGTCGAACTGTCTTTCAAAGCCTGTTTACCCATCTCTTATCCTTACCCCTCAAATACTTATTTTTTCGTCATGATTCCTCGGAGTCACACAGTGCAGTCCTCGCTCTCCAACTACCCCGGACGACAATAGCCAGCAAGGCGAGTATTTTTAAGGAAGAAGGACTCCGTCGGCTTATCCTTTCTCCATTTCTCTCTTGCTCTTTCTCACTCTCTCTTTTTCTCTCGGTGCATTTCTCTTCTCTCTCCCTCTTCCTTCTATCTCCTCCTTTTTGGCCGGCGATTTTCGAGCGGTGCTCTGTGCACCGGCTTCGTATAATGCCCGGGATATATATACCCCGGTCGCTTAGCTTTTCCGCGCGCCACACCGAAATAAAATCGCTATTGCTGTTATTTACACAGCTTGGGCCAGCGAGCCGAGGCTCTCTACGCCGTGCCCCAGAAAGATAGAGAGTGTAACAGAGAAAGAGAGAGAGAGAGAGAGAGAGAGAGAGAGAGAGAGAGAGAGAGAGAGAGAGAGAGAGAGAGAGAGAGAGGTAGAGGCACGAAAATAGTCCCTTGTTTGCTCAGGATCTCACCCGCTCGTGATTCAGGGGACAATTCACACCGCGGGAGAGAAAGAGATAGAGTAAGAGAGAGAGAGGGAGAGAGAGAGTGCGAGCACTGTGCAAAGTAATTTTCTGTTTACCCGACGTATGAAGGGATTTCACCGCCGCAGGGCCAAAGAGGAGATTTCGTTTTTTCCAAAGACGCTGACTTTATTATTACTATGTGTGTATATATATAGGTCTATGTAGACGCCGCTTCTGTTTTCGCCACGGCGCGCAGAACTAACAAGTTTGAAGGAGGGAATGTGTGTGTGTGTGTGAGAGAGAGAGAGAGAGAGAGAGAGAGAGAGAGAGAGAGAGAGAGAGAGAGAGAGAGAGAGAAAGAGAGGATGAAGAAGAGAGAGAGAGAGAGAAAGAGAGGATGAAGAAGAGATTGTCGGTAAGTGCTCCTGAATGGAAGAGCCGGCGCTCGATAGTCACCGCTCCTGTGCTTACTAGGGCTTTATATTGTTGTATTCTCTCGTGCACGTGAGCGGATACAAAGCTCCCGGCCGTAGCGATACACTTAAGACATTAAAGAAATTTCCTAGGACACAAAGGCACGAGCAAGTCCCGCGCGCGCGTCTCAAATAAAAGGAGGCGACGAGCAAACTTCGTTAACCCTTTCCTATGTTGACGTTGGACCTTATATAGGCCTTTCTCGATGCCATCGGTCATCTGGGCAAAGGGCGTTTTTATTTCACGGGGTTATCACGCGGCCCTTGTTTAGACAGTTGCCAAAGACTGTTGTTGCGAGGAGAGTTTTTTCGGCTTAGGGAGAAAATAATTTTATTGTGCTGTTTGACGACGCTCTTTATTTTGTTTTATCATTCGCTTTTATTTTTGTAAGTTTGGTATCGCGTAAGGCTGGGGAATGCCTTATTTTATTTACAAATAAGTTAAGTTTTATATAGTTATAATGTGAAGTTAAAGTTTTGCAGTAAAGTCTCCACAGTATGGAACGTACTTTAGTACTTAGTATCAGAAACTTTTTCCAATAAATGTTTTATTGGTAGACTATATTCACGAGCCTTTTATCCTTATAAAGAATTGATGACAGAAAGTTATAGATTCTTGGAACAAAATATGATTTGCTGTTCGGTATACATACAAAAATTCTTAAAATCGAGATGTTGAAAATTAAATTAAAAAAGTTATGAGTGAAACACTTTTTTTCTCTTTGGCATTTATTATTACTGTACAGTCGTTATTTTATGTAAAAGGAAATATTTCATAAATCAGTTTTATAAAAAAAAGCATTGAGCGGAAAATAAAAATATACAATAAGAGCACTGAGAGTTGAAAATATTTTTATTTATTTTTTTTTTGTTAACAAATTTTCGTTTTATAGGTTTCTTTTATGATCGTGCAGATGTTATAAAATAGAATTTTCTCATAGCGTTATTTATGTTTTAATAAAGCAAATCTTTTGATCAGCTGTTTTATATCCTATTTTTTATGCTTCGCGAAACTATGGGATGCACATAATGCAATTATATTTTCAACCTATAAATGGTTGATAAAACTGTAATCATTGCTTTTATAATGTACAGTAAAAATTTCTAAATTCCTATATGCTTTGTAAAATTATTTATCTAGAACAATTATTTCAGATTCGTAGAATGTAATGGTCAGTAAACTTGTTATATGTCACGCAGAATTTTACTAAGTAAGAGTCAATTTTTATTATTACAAAAATCTAATTATTAAGGTGGTTCTCCTTGGACTCCCTAGTCAAAGCAGTACCATGTAGAAGTAATCTGAAATTAAAAAAAAAACCATAGTTGTAATGTGATTTATTTATTTAAAATGATAGAGATAGTCAAGGTATTATAAATAAAGTGTATTTAACATGTCTAAGATAACTTTTTTCACAAAATGGCGATATTCTAGAAACTAGATATCGTCACTACAAGCAATTATTGATAAATTACCTGAATCTTGTTTGTTTCTCAACCGATTTTAGTTTTTAAGAATTAAAAATTATTCAAAACTCAGAAAGTTATAGACAATTGTTCATAAATTCATGCACGTCGTTAAAAAAAATATATTTTTTCAATTGGCTATAACTTTCTGAGTTTTGAATAATTTTGAATTTTTCCTTTGTCAAGCCCCCATGAAATTACTTAAGGAGCAAAATGAGACCTTGAAAACTAAAATCGGATGAGAAACAAAAAAAGATTCCGGTGATTTATCAATAATTGTTTGTAGCGACGATAATCTAGTTTCTAGAATATCGCCATTTTGTGAAAAAAGATATCTTAGTCATGTTAAATACACTTTATTTATAATACATTGACTATCTCTATCATTTAAAATAAATAAATCACATTACAACTATGGTTTTTTCAAATTTTAAGTAACCTTTTCATTTAGCACTGCTTTGACTAGGGAGTCCGAGGAAAACCACCTTAAGAAGAGAGCAGTATATAAAAGGTGCAACTTAAATTAGGTACTGCATCGATCTTGTATTCTCTTACGTAAGTACTGCTCTGTAAGTACAGTTTTACGGGCCCTAAATTTAAATACCCCGAAACCAATCAGCAAAACCAATTTTCTTCTGCCATCAAAGAATTACTTTCCGATACGACGCCCGTGTGCAGAGTATAAATCTTTTGATCTGCGCGTGCATCTGTTCAAAGTAACTCGGAAAAAAGCGATTTAGAAAAGCGTAGTTTAAAATTACGCTCGTATACACGTTTCCTTCTCTTTCTCTCTTTCCCTTTCCTGTTTTTCTCTTAAAGATACAACGCGCGTGCGCGAAAACGAAAGAGAGGAGAGAGCAAGAGCGTGCGATTCCTCACAAAGGTATATAGGAAGCATTCAATCTGAAATACCTTCGCGAGAAAATTCGCGTACCTTTTACGATCGCCCATTGTATCGTTCGTACGCACTCACGTACGAAAATTCAAACACATTCTCTTCCTCCCTCTCTCTCTCTCTCTCTCTCTCTCACACACACACACACTGACATACACACACGTGCTCATACCTCCGTAGGTACTAGGAAGAAGCATAAACAGACGTATACACACGCGCGTGGGCAACAGCACACAGAGGGCAATAAGAGAGCAGGCTTACTTCATTCCAAGAACTCGGCCACCTTCCTCCTCCTTCCTCTTTTTCTTTCTCTCTCTACCTCTTTCGCGAAATTGCCCCGGCGATAGTAATAATTACTAATTAGATTTGCGCACGGCGAGGTTCAGGAGAAAATCGGCTGTACGGTGGCAGTGGCGGTGGCGGCTGCTTTGCTCGCATTGTGCGCGCGCGAGGAAGTTCTCATTATTACCGTAAATTACGATTCAAGAGTTAAGCATCGCGCGCTTGCTTGCGCTCTCTCTGTCTCTCTTTCTCTCTCTATCTCTCTCTCTCTCTCTCTCGTTACTCTCTCTTCGTTTCAATTTCGCCGCGCATATACATATACGCGCGCGGGCCGCGTGACGCTGCGCGCGCTCGTTAGCCATTACTCATTTATCGTTATCACGCCGCGCAATCCGTTACGCCGCTGGCCCCTTCCATTTCTTTTTCGCGCAGCCACACTGCGTGCCACACTTGACGGGTGTGTAAGTAGAGGCACAAGGTACGAAGGAGAGGAAGACGCGCCAGAGCTAGTTTCGTTCGCGGAAAAAGTGTTGGACGTGTGAGAAGTCTTCCGGGGCGGTCTTTGAGGTTCTCTCTCTATATATATATATGTGCGTGTGCGGGCGAGTGCATTGTCGTTACATGTATACGTGAAGTGTCAGGTAAAAGGCGCGTCATTGAGGTGTATTGAGGGAGGTCGTTGGACATCTCGCGCTGCGACATTGTCGGTGGCCGTTTTGTTTTGACAGGGAGAAGAATGCGGGGCTAGGGGGCTCGCACATAAGAGGCAAAAAGTCATGTAGCATTTGTGGAATTCTTGTGTATATATACGTGTAGCCTTGGCTATACAAGTTCCAGTGTTCCCATGGCTGGCGCAAAAACGTCAGTGTCGGTGAAATGGTTTTCGTTTTGGGAAAATTGGTGCGGGGAGGCTCGATTCAAGAGTGACTTTTTCCAGCTAAATTCCCGCGGCGATGCTCGACACCTATAATACGCTCGACAGCAAAATAAAAACACTCTTTGACTTTTGCCTCACTGTTTTCAACGTGGCTCCTATTATGAGCATTCGAAGCCTCAAGTGCCATACTAAAAAGCCCGACTTTGTGGAATTCCCGACCTTGAAGGACTGATCGATGATGTGTTTTCGTACACACGCAGAACGAGCACTCGGCAGAGAGCGAGAGAGCTCTGACGACAAATTTTCGACATTGCCGCACACACTGTGACGAAGAGGTAGCTTTTAAAAGCTCCCATTGTTAGCGCTAGAGTGGACTCTGTAACCCGAGAAGAAGCAGCAGCAGCAGCAGCAGCAGCAGCCGTTGCCCCCGGAGAGAAATCAGAGCACGTGGCCGATTGCTCGTTACTGCGCCTTCTTTTTTATTTATCCTGCATTAGCGTGTTATGTTGCAAAGTGCTGCGGGGGGGGGGGGGGGGGTGATCATTCTTCTCCCGTTTTGTCGTTATATTTACTCAGCAGCGAGTGGGTACACAGTAGAGAAAATTCGACGACACGCCCGGCAAATTGTTATCGAGCGATTTGTACTACTAATGCAGCTATGTGGGTCTCGCATTAGAGTAAGTGTATGTGTGGGATGTCGAGAGTAGACGCGCCAGATTCGCTCGTGGTAAATAAGAGCAGAATGTATATGCTCTGGATTGTGTATAGCTGTTTGATCTGTCAGAAGTATCAATTTTTTCTGAGCGACAGTGGCGTTGGAAAGGTGCTTTGATTCATGATTTATTGGATCAGAAGGAGACAGTGTATTTTCTTTTCTTTTTCGATGGATACGAACGTGGCACTACTTTAGTTTATTTTGGATATAGAAGGATGACAATTTTTGTTTTGTCTAAAAACAAATTGTTTGGAAAAAAGTTTGCTACATGAAATAAATATAATGTGCTCGTTTAATGTAACTCTTTTATAAAATTTATGTTATAGTATAAATGTGGACTATCTATATATTCAGTGATTTTTGGAGTAATTCTAATATGTTCATCTAGTCACAAGTAAACGAACTAATTGACAATATGAATTAGTTCTTGTAAGAATGATATTTTAAATTGCAAGGATACCGTTTTGTGTGTCCAACGGTTGTTATATTTATTTAATAATGAATCTAATGGCAGTTATGTATAACATATGTCATATAGTTATGAAACTAATTTTATCACTGTACAGCCTAATTCATTCGACTTCCGAACAGACAGTGTCAAGAGTGAAACACAGAATATCATTCTAATAATTTATTTTTTCAAGAACCATTTGAATTTTTTTTCTTTTTTCTGTTATAAAATTTTAATATCTACTTCTTTCGAAGACGCTCTCAAATCCTTCGAGGGTTTAACAAAACAACCCGGAACTGAGGATGAGAGGGTACGTTCCACGCTTTCGAAAGTCCAATGAATTCGACAGTAGTGACATTAGTAATTAGTTTGATAGCTATAGGTTGTACATAACTGCCTCTAGATTTATTATTAAATAAATCTATAATATAAAATATTAAGTTTATTATATTACTTTGACAATGCTAAAATAATTATATCATTACATTTTTTTCAAAATTTTCAGAGATAACAAATTTTGTTGGGAAAAATGAAGTATGATTAGGAAATTTGACGTAAGCATAAACAGTTTATTAAGCATTTCGGAGCACAGCCTGGACCCAACCGTAAACTCCACATATGCCGACGCCGAATCATACTCTAAACCGCCTCGTATAATTTTTATGAAAAAAATGCCCCTCCCCCGCGCTCGTCCCACCTATAGCCGGCGCTATCCCACGGGCGCTAGTTATTATTATTTCTTTTTTTTTTTGCGCGCGCGCTTTAATATTTCTCAACTCTCCCTTCAAGTGCACGCGACGAGAGCCCTTTCATTTTATCAAAGAGAAGTGTCTACTTGAAAGTTCATTAGAGACTCATAAAAGAGACCGCTTACCGCCGTCGCCGTCGCCGTCGTCGTAGTCGTTGCCGCCGAATATGATGTGTGTGCCAGATAAGGTTTCATATACTCTGTCGCGCGACCACGACGACGATGACGACGACGACGTCCGGCCAGAGGGAAGCAAAAAGCGCGCCGAATAAAAAAGGAGAGCGAAGAAAAAGTCGCTGCAGCTCTCTTTCTCTCTCCTCTATTCTTTCGAGTTTTATGTCGCACAGGATCACCGACGTCGCCGTATAGTCGCCGAGTGAAGCACAAAGTGGCGACAAACCGCCCTGGACTCGATGGAATCCATAAACGCCGCGGAGCGCGCGCGAGTTCGCCTCGTAAAGCGCGGAACGAAGAAATATAGCTGATATTTTTCTAGGTCGCGATAAGAGAGATAAAAAGAAGAGAGAGAGAGAGAGAGCGAGAGAGCGAGAGAGAGAGAGAGAGAGAGAGAGAGAGAGAGAGAGAGAGAGAGTCTGGCGATGCCTCGATGACCACGCGGAGTAATAAAGTTTCTATACTTTCGAGCGATTTTCCATCCCCATCTGATGCGTGCGCTTATCTAATCCCTTGCCTTCCAAAGGACATCGTAAAAAAGCGCGCGCCGGAGAGACTCAATCGATTTTGGACTCCGAGTGCGTGATCTCTTCTTCCTGTGTCTCTCTCTTCTTCCGCGCGCGTTAAAGGGCGTATCTAAGTGTAGTGTACACTTGTGCTATACAGATATATAAGAGGCAAAAGAAGACAGAAGGCAAGGGGAAGAGAGGGGAGGGGGAGAGAAAAAGAAAAGAAGAGAGCTCGTCGGAATAGAGATGAAGGCTGAGCAAACATCAAGTTAAAAGTGGTAGAAGGAAAAGGCAATTCGTGAGGGTCATAAAATGGCTCGGCGCTCTCGCGAGGCTGTTTGTCCCAGTGCCGCCGCCGCCGCTGTTGCTACTGCGGCACGATGTTTGCTTTATCCTCGGGAAGTTTCACATTGCTACGGCGACGACGACGGCGGCGGCGATACAAACTCTTTTCCTCGGGCGAGGCTCGCTCCCGGAGTATAAAGAGCGGATTATTCGGAAACGCGCGGAAAGCAGCGCGCGCGTGGACTGATTTGCCCAGAGAGCTAAGCGCGAGGCGTGTTTTTTTTTCGTCTTCTTCTGGGTGCAACTGGCGAACGGTTATTTTCGGGTTAAAAGGGCTATTTTACGCAGCGAGGGGAGAGGGCAGAGAAAGAGACTCAAGGTCTCCCCGCGTTTTAATGCGTTCGGGGTGCGAGAGGTGTGTTTTAGAGGAAGTGCGGTTATTTTTATGCGACGATGTACAGCCGCGCCTGCTGCATGGTAGGATTTCTCCTTTTTTACTCGTCGCTGGAGAATCTTTATTGGTTGTTTATTTTTGTTGTTCGTTGGCCAAGCCTTTTCGTCCTTGCTGCTGGTTTCTCTTTCGGTAATGTGCTGCTTTTATGGTTTTCGTTCGGAAGCGGAATATTGCGTGCGAAATTCCTCTACGGTGAGATCTTGAGGTTTGGGAAAATTTCCGGATTTGGGTGTGGAAAAAAAACTTTAAATAATTTAATACGAAGAAATTAATATTAACGGTTTAACTGTATTTTCGTTTTTTACTAATAAACTGTCGTATAATATAAATGAAACTTTATATTTTTTTATTAATTGAAAATCAACTTTCTAAAGCATTCAGAAGGGAAATCGGAAAATACTTGGTTAACTGAAATGCATTCGCTCCATTGGTTGCTTTAATTAAAAGAAATGAATAAATAGTGTTTTTTTTCTTTTAATATCAGGTATTGCTCTTGCCTTTACTGCAACTGGTATATAGTGGAAAAAGTTTTAATATTCTACCATCGACTGATGAACATGAAAAGCTATTCACTTATTTTTTATTAAACTTTCTTTTAACGGACTAGCACTTTCTTGATAATAATCTATTTACAAAGAATTAATTAATCTTCATTTCTATATATGTGTTTCCTCTACGAACTCGGTTATAAAAAAGACGGAAAAAAAATTTGAGGCACACCTCTGCAATAAATTTTTTTTCTTGTTCATACAATAAACAAAAAAAAATCAATTTTCTTATGGAAATTTAACATGGGAAAAATGGACGAAAAGTAGTCACAAAAAATGACAAAAAAAATGGTCAAAATCTGAAGAATCATTTAAATTCGCTAAAAGTCGCTCATTTTGTTGTCATTTTTGCGATTTTGAAATGTACGTAACTTTGCGCAGCATCATCTAATTTTAATGATTCTTAGCATTTTAAGCTTTTTTCTTCTACTTTAATTTTTTCTTGTGGAAAATTTGTTGGCAGCTCTGAGAGTTTAATATTGGCTAATCATCAGTAATTACTTTTCGTCCAGTTTTTCGCATGTTAAATTTCCATAACAAAAATTGATGTGCGGTTAAAACTATATCACAATCGACCGTTTTCCTGTGTTCTAAAGTTTTCTCGTCTATTGTATGATCTATAAAAAACAAGAAAAAATGTATTGCAGAGGTGTGCCTCAATTCTTTTTTTTCGTCGTTTTTATGACCGAGTTAGAGGAAACTATTTTGAGAATTGCGCATATATCCAAAATGAAATAGAGCTTTTGTATATATACAAAACAAGTATTACTAACAGACGATATTTATACTGATTAAAATATTTGTACTGACAACATATCAGAAGCGAATGAGACAAAAATAATCGCTTTTTGTAGATCGATTGCTGATTCCGTAAACTTTCAACAATAAAATGCACATTGACATTTCATAGCAGGGAAATATGGAAGAGGTAATTGAAAAATATTGTTAATAAAAGGCTCATAAAATTTATCGTAGTTTGATGATTATATGGTTTCCGTAAAATTTTAGTTGCCAATATAAATATACATTAACATTAAATTAACATTTAATTATACATTAAATTATATTTGTTATTATGCATTAATATTCTCGCAATTATATTATTCGCCTCGCAATAATAATCCGTGTAAAATATCGACTATTCTCGTAATATGTGACTTTTACAAATAAAAATAATATCTTTGTTTTTACATTTTTATAATACAGACAGTACATTAATCATCAAAGCTGTAAAGTATAATCTAAAGGTAATAACAATTTTATAGCAGGATAGCATAGATCATAATAAAGGAAATCTTAATGGCATCGACTTACGTATAGGTATAAATTTTCATCAAAATACATCCAGCGAATATCGTAAAAACTAATGGAATTTGCTGGTAGAATCGCATTTTATTTCGTATTTACGATTCCAAACTTCATAACATAACGTGTAACAATGTGGATTTTTCGTGCACACGCGTAATTTATTGTAAATGTAGCTACATAATAAAGTGAGTAACGTTTATGTTTTAATATTCATAATATTGAAGCATGTATTAAACCAGTATCAAAAAACTTAAGTATCTTGAGTGGTCATTTATGGCGAGTAGTATAAGGATAAGGCTATGCTTAAGAAATATTATGTGAGATATATAATGTAGTATAGGTAGCAGTTTAATTATAATTGTTTACATAACATGTAAAATATTAGTTTAAAGTCTGATCACAATTTTCTAATAGTATTAACACAATTTTCGTTATAAATATATAGAGAAATATACGTCAGTAAACACTTTGCATTTCCTAATAAATATACAAACGTACCTTATATAAACAGTAACTATTTATTACCTGAATAACCTTGCTTCTACTTCCAGGACAATAAATCAGTATAAAACTTTTAACAACCCTCGAAAAGAATTGCTCTTGCTTATCAATCGCATACCAAACACAGCATCAATATACTCATAAACAATGGCTTTAAAAGACCATAAAACTCGCGCGCTCTCATAGCCAATCCGTATTCATGTGCAAGCATTTAAAATCTCCATAACCTTATTATACATCCTGTCCCTCTCCCTCTTCTCTCTTTTCCGCCCCCTCAGTCGCCAAACTCACCGAATCGCCTCTTAATAATACTAAACGACCTATAAAATCGTCATCCTGTTAATTGTGAAAATTTCGCTTCTTTCGTGCCCATAAACGTGAGGGGGGGGGGGGGGTAATATGCCAGCAAAAGGCAAACAGTGGTAGATTTTCCACTCTTTGCCTCTCCCCCCGCTCCCGCTTTCATCCGACAAATTTAGATGTAAATGATCCATCTTGTTTTACAGTCGAACGTCGAGTCGCCGTCGTCGTCTCTCTTCATTCGCGCGCTTAGCCGCGAGCGGCGGCGGCTGTGCCGGCGCCGGGCGCTTATCTATTTTACATGACGCGAGAGCGGCCAATGAATAGCGCGTATAAATGCAAAGGATGGTACGGTTTAATTAAAGTTCAGCGAGCAGAGATAGAAGGGGAGAGGGAAAATAAGAGCGCCAAGTTTCGCTCTCCGGTGGAGGGGAGGAGGACTGAGCGACGTGAGGCAAAAGTTTCATGGCTTTTTATCGACGTCCAGAGAGCGAGAGGGCGGAAACGTCGGGGAATCGAGTCCCGCGCCGAGCTTTCTTCAGCTGGGATTCGCAACATTGTTTTCGTACAAAATTAATCTCGCTCTCTCGTACTTTCTCTCTCTTCCTCTCTTTCCTTGGGAAATCTTTCTTTCACCGAGGTTCTTTGTGCCGGTTCCTTCCGCCGGCGTTGCTGCGCGCGCAGGAAGCGGCGACTCGCTCGTCCTTTTTATCAGATGCGTCTTTTGTAACGTCATTTCGGTAACAATGAAGTGCGGCTACTTGCGTCCCACGAAAACCGCATAAAATCCATTTTTTTTCTTTCAAAAGAAAAATATTAAGATAAGAATTATATATTTTAGACTAAAACATTTTTGTCTTTCACTTACCATCGTCTACTAGGTTTTGTATATACACTGAGAAAAATGATGTATTAAAAATTACTATAATATATAGGAACGTGGGGATAAATCTCAAATACTATTAAAATTATTACTATATTTTATAGTAAAAAGTTTGGTATTTGAGATTTGTGCTCGCGTTCCTGTACAATATAGTAATTTTTAATACATCATTTTTCTCAGTGTAGGTATGATTATTTTAATTCTTACTCTAAAAGCATGCAGTAAAAATAAAGTTTTATCCAGCAGTGTATCTATACTATTTCCTTTTTCTTTCTCGTTTTATACAATGAAGTGAAGCAATCAATCGATAAGTTCGTTTTATTTTAGAAGTGTTAAGAAGCAAGACAGCAGATCAGCGATTGTCACAAAAGTTGATAATTGCGCTATTTCAGCTCGTATAATTAGTCCGATAAGTCGCTGAAATAATTATCCAATAAGATCCAATCCAATATATTTCCTCTTATCTGAGAAATTATGCTAATCTTTAAAATGTGAAATGGACTACTTTAATTTCAAAAGCTTTATATGATTCAATCATTCAACTGAGAGTAAAGATTATCTAAATTATGCATATACACGCTGTATAGTGAAACATGACGTGGGTACTATAAATAAAATATCGTAGAAATTCAAGATATTCTAAAAACTTTTATCTTTCGTCACGTTAATTTCATTTCTTCAACTAAAATGTCATATCATCAAAAACTAAACGAAAGTGTATGCAAGACTCGAAAATCCTCGACAATTCTGACACTCAAAAACCTAATAAATATTATCACCCCCATATACAATTCGAAAAGCCATCATCCTCAAAGCAGACCAAATCACTTCGGGCTTATTCCGTTCCGAAATCCCGAAATAAAACGCCCACACTTGGGCCAGCCCTGCCCATGAATTTTGTAAAACTCAATCAGGAAGTACACCGAACTACAGCCGCCCCTCGAAAGAGAATAATGCATCTCGAAGCTGCCTATATGGCGCGCGCGCAAGCTAAACCCTATCCATACGCGCGATAAAATCTGCACCTCGTCTGTCTGCGCTATTCCCTTTGCGCCGATCACTCGCTCCCTCCAGAAAAAAGAAGAAAAAAAAGGAACCAATAACGGAAAACGCCTGTGTAACGATTAAAAATTGAAACTCCCAATTCCGCGAAGTGCTGCGGGATCAAGTCGCATTATATATACCTGCAAGCGCGCGTGACCCGCTCCCACATACGCAGCCGCCCACGCGACCTTTTGTCCTCGTCACGCCGTTCGGTGTTTAGTTTTTCCGGCTGGTTTCCATCTGCGCGCACGCCCCGACTAGGAAAAGACGCACGCCTCGAGGCAAAAGCCAAATATTTTTCCTGACGAATCTCACTTTCCCTCCCTCTCGCTACTATATATAGGGACTCCGGCCGCTGTATTATAACGAGCGACGCGCGCGACGTGAAAGGTCACTGGGCCGGGATGTACATGTATAGATTTGCGCGCGCGTATATATGCAGCGCTACCGTCTTTCCATGGCGAAGAAAGGCCCTCTCCCTCTCCCCCGAATATAAATGTATATACGTATACCTGAGAAGATTTTTCCGAAAAGCGGCGCGCGACACAATGCGCGTGTATAGAGCGGGTGCCCCGGCGTGTTTACCCTCTTGGCCCCCGCGCGCTGAAAGGCTCGGCCAATATTTTCCTTCTATTCGTGCGGGCGCATCTAGCGAGAGAGAGAGAGAGAGAAGAGAGAGAGAGACGTCGTCGTATATATATAGTACAATATACATGTCCCAGGCTGAAAAAGACGGGGGGCTCGCACATGTGTCGCGAGAGGCGGAATGTTATAAGCCGTGAGCGCGCGCGCATGCATGACACGGCTCGCTGACCGGCTGAGTGTGTGTGTGTGATGGCGAGTGAGGATGCCCCGGGTGGCTTTCTTTACAAAGCCTCTGCGGCAGTTTTCCGGTCAACTTACGTCCGCGCGCGCCTCTGTATGCAGAGAGAGGAAAGGTGCGACGATTCAATTTTCGCGCGAGAGGTATGTATAGAAGTTCCCGCTGCGCGTATGTGTGGGATGTATAAGTCGATGGGGGCGGAAAGAGAGATGTCTATGTTTCGCTATGGGGCTGCGGTAATGGGGGCAGGGGCTTTTTGTCGTTCAGTCAAAACTACGAAATTGCTCCAGTGTATATAGGAGAAATGGAGAAGAAGTGATGGGACAATCGGCCGGAGGTGCCGAACTTCCCGGAAGGAGTGGCATTTATGCTATTGCTCTACATGAGGCATTTTTTTTTTGCATTTTGGGAAGGCTATTCAGGGCCTCTAACGAGGAGTTCTTTCGGAGCTGTGGCTGAATTAGGCTATAAATTACCACGTTTGAGGGGTTCATGCGTCTTTTTTTCCATTGTCGCGTGGGTTAATTTATTATTCTTCTTTTTCAAAATTGACAGCTCCGGGTATTAAAAGCAATCAAGGGATTCGAATTATTTAGAGATAACGTGCATGTTAAATGTGAACGTTATAGAATTGTCGCAATTTTACTGATAATTGCTAATCAATCTGAATATTTGATTTATCATCAGTTTGAGATTTATTTTAATAGAAGAATGGAATATAGTGCACATTCAAGAATGTAACGTTTTTATTACGCTCTGATTGGTCAACGTTCCTAAAAAATATAGCCTACTTCACCTTATTTGTTTATAAATTCATGTGAGGTTGAAGTTTAAAACACGCAGGAACAGGTGCACGTATCAAAATCCGCTGTTTTATGCTAAATTTACGAAGCAACATTTACATAGTGAACTAAAATTATTCATGAACGAACGAAGCATACACTTGAAATGTTCTCACGAAACATTCTTTTCCATTTCTATACGTTTCAGCAGCTCTTAGGCGACGAATTGACAAACATTTTCCCGGCGCGACAAGCGTACTTCTCGATGACTGTATATATAGGGTATATACCAACGACTGGTGTACACTCCTTGCTAACTAGACCGCGCGCGTAAAACTTTGCGACAAGGCGTATACACGCGCATTTCCTTCTTTTTCGCGCGCGCCGGTCCGATCACTTGCTATACACGCACACGCACACACTATATACATGTGCCCGTATTACGTATATGACTATATATATACACTCGCGTATATTATAACCGAGCGCATTCGGGGCGAAATTACCCGTTGCAGTCGGACGAGAAAAATAGGGCTCAACGTACTGCAGCAACGCGCGCGTATGTGTGTGTATCTATATGTATGTATGTATATACGTGAGCGCCAACGCCCAGTTAACTGGACATACGGGTTTCGTTTTACACTTCGACGAAGAGAGGAGAGAGAGAGAGAGGCGAGGAGCGTGCGCGGCTAGTGCTAGCTGGACCTCATTCGGCTTGCAGCGGCGATTTTTGCGAACGAGTGTATATGAACGTAAGGACACTGCTCTCTCTGAGCATGTGTGGCTGTGTGCATGTGCGGAGTGTATATTGCGTGAGAGCGAGAGACAGGGACCGGACGCGCCGCGGGATTAGAAAGGCGCGGTGAGTGGAAAAGTCGGACAGGAAATTCGCGCGTGGATACGTGTGTGTGTTGTTGAGAAATTTCCTGATTTGTGCTGGGTGTGCGACGAGCGTGTGAAAAAATTGAGGATAACGCGCGCAGGCCGTTATAGGATACTAGCGGTGCTTCTGCATTGATTCTAACGAGCGATAATAGTCTTTTGGCAATAAGGCTCGTTAAGAGTTTCGATTCATGCAATCGGAAATTGTTTCTGCGTGACTTTGAAGCGCGTTTCTATGAAATATGGAACGATGCGCTGTTTATCGAGTTTTGCAAAATTTGTTCTCCAACGCAATTTTCGTTTCCTACAACTTTTTTGTTAATACCTCTAATAAGACATTTGTATTTTTCTTAAATATCTGAATTTGTTATAAATAATGGTTATATCCTTGTGAAAAGCAAGTATTCTGCGGAAGTGACTGTCGTCATGAGTGGTCCGTGTGAGTTATAAGCCAGAGGCGCAGATGTAAAACATCTGCTCGCCTCACTCAACGTCGCTACAAAAGATGTCGCCAGGAGTCCCAGAAATCTGTGCTTCATGCCAGAAATTTGAGACCCAAAGTCTAAGGAGCCACATGTCAGTTTGCTCTATTTAATACTTCAATGTTTAACTACATTACTATTTTTGTCAACAAGTATTTTCTGTTGAGTTAATGTAAAAAATCGGTCACTACTGTCGAAGTGATTGATTGCTTCGAGCGCGCGCAAAGAAACGTCTAAGCAAATTGCAGCGATCAAAATTTTTGATTGATCGCCAATAAAACTGGAGAAAAGTAAAGAAGCACGTGCCGCGGCAAGAGATTTTATCGATTTCACGCTTCGCAGGAAAATCAATTTATTTATTTATTTATTCGAAAGGAATCCGAGAATATAGGCGCGTGGCAAAAAAATTTGATTTTACGTTCGGCAGCGAGTATATACATATTATGTATAGGTAGCGATAATAATACACACTACCACCCCGCGTTCGACACGGGCCTCGTCGAGGCCGAAATGAAACAATCTCGCTTTTCGACCTGTACCCGACTACGCGTTGGCACCCAAAGTGTTAATTATATATCGTGTAATAATCGCCTTGCCCTCTCGTTCGACTTCCTCTCGTTCGTACTGCGCACGGCTGGAAAGAAATCGAACTCGCCGCGGCGAGCTTTCACTCTCGTTTCATTTTGACAACTCGGAAAGGAGTGGGGCGAGGGGAGGTGAGCTCGCGATGTAATTAAAATTCAAGCGGATAAGATGATTTATGAGGATCACTCGCGCCAAGGTTAAGTTATTCTAATAAGCCCCGGCGATCTCTTTCCGCGCGCGCGCGCCTGCTGCTGCCGCTGTTTTTGTTTACGCTTTTTCGCGCGTCGCTGCCTTGCCTTCTACTTCTTTTTTTTACCCTTCCTGCCTGCACGTACACTGCGCCGGCTCGTATATATACGCGCGCCGGGTTTTCTTTTTTGTCTTTTACTCTTTGCAGAAGAGGGAGAGGGAGACTTCGGTTAGAGGAGGATACGCCGGGGCTCGAGCATTTATGAACGATGGTTTAAAATGCAAACTAGCCTGACGTTCTTTCACATTTTTTCATCCTTTTTTTTGGCGCGTTTTGCAAGCGTAAGGGAGTTGGCTATATCGCGGGCGAGAAAAATCGCAATGATTGAGGAGGCTGGATTTTCCTAATACAGAAACAAGATGTTTTCTTGTGGGCAAGTTAGCGCGGGGCGTAATGAGTAATGGGTTCTGGGCGGCCGGGAATATTTTGCCGCGATTAATATTGTTAAGTAATTGCGCGGCCGATACGCTTCTGCGGGATATATTTAGCGCTCGAATATTTAGTTCCTGCTTTATGCCGCGAAATAGCAAACTTTAGTAAAAATGCGGTACATTAAAAGGTGAATTTAATTAAATTTAAAAACTGCTGCTTACTAAATCAGCAGAATGCTCTCTCAAAAAGTATATTAAAGAAGTAGAAAATGTAGATAAGAAGTGATTTAAAAAATGCATTGATTTCTCTTATTATTTTTTTAAAAGTAAATTCTGATTATTCATAATTTTTAAAAATTCTTTGAGCGTTTGTACTTTTATTAATTCGTATGAATTAAGCGTATTTCAAAAATATTTGTTTATATCATTTGCATCTTTGAGATGAAATGCCGAAAAAGTTATATACGATTCATAAATCTAGTTAATTATTTGAAAAAAAGCTACTTTTTCAAATCTGCATTTTTAAGTCAAAAATAATTCGTGAAAATGCACAAATGAAAAATTTAAACAATGCGCAAATTGAAGAAAAAATTATTTAAAAAAAAAACATTTATGCAAAATTGTTATTTTATCCAAATAAGACATTAAAGTGATCCATTTGACTCCAAAATTTAATTAGTTCTAAGTTAGGAGATACCTAATATGCATGTAAAAGTTCAGCTCATTACATGCATCCGTGAAAGAGTTATGGTGGCGACAAAATTTGGTTATATAGATACACGCACACACACATACATACATTTTTTAAAAAGGTATTACTTTGACTCAGGAATCTCAAAAATATTGAAATTCGTCAAAATCTTTGTTTCGAAAATTTTCACCGTCATAAAGCTTTCTCTTTGAGAAAGCAAAAAAATCACATTATCTAGCTATATCTTTTTAAAATGAAAAAAGTACTCGCGTTGATTATTGATTAATAAATTTCTTTTGACTAAGATCAAAATTGGTTTAAATTAATATATTTTTGCTCTATTTTCAGTCACTACGGAAAGATTGAATATTAATTTTTTATATTTTAAAGTAAAATGACTAACGGATTTAAAACTTATAATAAAACGTTGAATTACTTTTATAAGAAAGTGAATTTCACTGAGTTTTAAGCATAGACTCTAATATTACCATTTTAGAATTTAATTTGATTAATACATTAAGTTACTTTCGAAATGAAATTTTTAATTAACCTAAGTAAATCTTTCGACTTTTCCTCTTGAATAGTGAATAACGAAAAAGAGATCTAAACCCTTTTAAACGTTACTACGATCACACTATCGCGATCTCTTCACAGGCTTCATTGGCACTAAAAGCCTCGGCGCACGTCTTCCTCTCCCCAACTAACCTCGCGCGTGCAGCCAAGATATATATCTATCTACATAATTCCTCTAAATAAATCGAAGAAACTCCCTCCTTTTCGCGCGCTCTTTCTCCCTCTCATCCATTCCACCAGCTGAAATTCTCTTGAGTCAAGCCTTCCTTTCTCTCTCTCTCTGCCTCTCTCTTTCTTCCTTATATACTCCGACGCCTCGCGTGTAAGCATCAAGTTTTCAGCGGCAGCGAGCGTAGTCGCCGCGGGCGGCGTTCGCTCAGATTAGCGCGCGTCGAGTCAAATAAACTCGCAACTTGCCGCGTATTTCCCGGGCGTTTATTAAGTTTCCGCGTGATATGCAGATTCCCGCGCTGCCGAATGAAAGGGCCGAGCGCGCGCGCGCGCGAGGAGATAGGGGATGTCGGAGACGACGAGGAGAGCGCAAGTTTCGGCTGTTTCCCTCAATCTCTCTCGGTCTTGCTCGCACCCTTTTAACAGCCCGGCGTTTTAAGGCGCCATAAACACGACACCCCTAGTCTGCTGCGAGAGATGGATAGATTTTTTTTATCGCGAACAAGAAGAGAGGGAGAGAGAGAGAAGGAGAAGGGGTTTATTAGGGGAAGCGCGCGGGAACTTTTAGTGCACGGTTATTCGCGACGAATCGCGAAACAATTACGGGGACGAGCGAATAATATTCCGGGGCTTCACCGGCTGATGAGGCGCTGTTCGGAGTTTCAGAACTTTATTGGAGGGACATAATAGCATTTTTGATAATAAAAGTACGGGATTTGATAAGCGCTCTATTTATAAGAGAATATATGAATTTATTGGAAATAATTAACATTTGATTTTGATAAGGCTTTTACGAGGAAATTCGTTAATTTTAAATGTGTTATTAAATTTGTAAACTGCACATTTTGCATAATATCTTCTGTAAAATGAATTTTATAGAGAAATTCGCGAAATTTAGTTAATGATATATCCAATGATCAGGAATAAGTTTAATGTATTCAGATGTTATGCAGTATCGATCTGTTGATCACGTTGATTTAATGTGCATGTGTATTCTGAAAATTGAATGCAAACGTTTATGCTCCGACATCCTAAAATTATCTGAAACACTTATGATGCCACAGAATCATTTATGTATATACATCAGGTAAAATTATCCATGTCTTTAGGAGCAAAATTTCACTTTAATGCCAAAGATATCCATATTTAATAATATGAATAATTAAATTCAACTTTACGGTAATTTTGAGCTTGTTTTAACGAAAAACTGTTTGTTAATTAATATTAAAGTTTTATGCATTCAAATATGTAAAGAGTACTATACAAATTCATTGTTGCATTTACAAGGATGAATTTCAATTATTAAAAATACTTTAAAAGGCTACTCAACAATGAACGGCCCCGTTAACGCTCGATTTCATAAATAAAATAACGAATCTCGCATAAAAATCTATATTTTGAACTGATCGGCCCTCGAAAATTGACAAAAGAATAAATTTCATACAAGAACAATATGCTCGCTCAGTGATAATTAACACTTATGAATACAAGAGCGCAGTGAGTAAAATCGCTCAGCCGTCAGGCCGGCGTGACTTTCGATCAATCACGAATTTAATTAAAAAAATACAATCACATTAATAAAGCATGAATTCCCTCATTGCGCCGTCCGAAATAAGCGCTTCCCTTTGCTCTCCCAGCCATTGGCCATGCCCATCGTGTCGAGTATAATTTTCGCGACGTACATATATAAATATATCAAAAGGAAAACCTTTCGTCTCTCCCTCGCTGCGCGTATATGTATATATTGTACATCCTAGCTGTTTTATCACTGCAGAGGGGGCCAATCAATGCGCGTGGATTTCATTCGTCTCGCCAGCCGACCAGAACCTGCCGAAAATTTTTCCGCGACAGCTTCTCCCTTCGAAACTTTTCGAGCTGTCACCGCGCGCAGCGCTACCCCGATGACACTAAGCCTGTTTTTAAATTGCTAATTCAAGAGCGAAACTTAATGAAATCCTCGTCTCTCTCTCTCTCTCTCTCTCTTCTTGCTCCTCTGTATACTTTGTGCGCGTGACAGTTTGCCGGGGGAGATGGAAGAAAAGGGCGGCGGAGGAAGAAAAGGCGAGCGGGAGGAAAGAAATTGGAGGATTATGAGCGCGGCGCGAAGTCTGCGTCGGGGGCAATTAAATTTTCTCCGGTCGAACAGTCAAAAACAGTGGTAGACGCGCCTCTTTTGGGTCCGTAATGCTCGTGCTCGCCTCGTTACATCGATTAAAAGCAATCATTTTTATTAGAAACCGAAGCTATCAAAGGTTGCGCGGGGGCATGGTAGTATACACGGGGTAGGCGAATGAGTTTCATTCAGAAATTTTTCGAGATATTAAAATTTGATTTTTATCCTGCGCAAGCTAAATAGCTTCTTTTATGGGCTGCTGCGTTTCCGCGTAATATAAGAGCTGACTTTTAAATTTCTTCCGCTTGATTTATTTTTAATTTGAGATTGAAAATGTTGTTTACGCTGCGCACTCTATTTCTTATCCAATATAATATATTACAATTATATATATTCATTTATGATTAATAGTTCATTTTATTATAGTATAACAAGAACTGCTTTTGTTTGTTCATTCACTGCAGAATACAGTCTTCTGTACTGCAAAAAAAGACGTTCTCCTTTTATCAGCTCAATGTTTACTCATTTTTAAGCAAGCAAGCATTTTTATTCATTAAAATCAGACGAGCATCTGTTTGAGGCAAAGCCACGCTCGCATCGAGGTCGGGGACGCGAAATTAGTTTAATGAAATGGAGTTTATACGTCGAGGAGAGTTCCTTTGACGTCCGGATTAAGATGCGGTGCTCGCTTTGAAATATCAGGAAGAAGGAAGCCGTTCATCGTATAATGAAAATTGATATTGGAATCCATTTTTATTATCTCTTGCTGTCGTCAATGAAATCCTTCTCATACACCGATACTATCGAGGAAAATCGTGCTGAAAAGTCACCTAGCTCATTAAAGCACAGTCGGCGATTTTCAGGCGCATATGAGTCAGCGGCCTCGAGTTTTCAGCAAATTTGCAAGCTCGGGTATCGTACAAAAGATCCTATTCCCTCTCCGCACATCGTCATTTGTTTTCACCGCTACTACACTACTATACGAACGCGCGCATCCATGCGAGAATCAATCAAATTAATCATACGGGCTCTGCCGGCAAATATTTCCCTTGCCATCGTGTCATCGCCATCCCCGTAATTAAATCGCGCTGCCGCGAAGAGCGCTGCACGCAAAAAGTTGAAATCCCTTTGTGATATACGCTGTCTATATATAGCGGAAAGGGGAAAGAACGCAACGTTGAGTCTGCGCCTGCGGCGGCGAGGGCTTCAATTTAATAAAAGCCATGTCGAGGGGGATTCGCAGACGCGTATATTTACGCCGGGAGGCCTAATGGCAGGCGTATACGCACAGGTGCGACGACGGCGGCGGCGAACAGGTGTTTTTAAATCACTTAGCGCGCGCGAGCCGAGTCCGATCATTGTTCGAGCGAGAGTCGAGCGGAGCCAGTGCTGGTGCGCGCGCAGATTAAGTGCGCAATGTCGGCGCGTGCTGCAGAGCGACGATTGTTCGGTCAATGGATGATAAATCTTTGGAGTGCGCGCGCATGTCGCCCAGCGCGAAGGTAGCGGGGGTTTCTCTTCTATTAGGCACGATTCTTGGATTCCCTTGTTACTGCATGTACGTGTACGTTGGTTAAGTTGATTTCAGCGAAATTTAATATATTGATCGGTAACGTCAATGATAAGGGTTGGTACGACGACTTTAAAGAATATAAAACAAGTAATTTGATATTTCAATTGTAAAGTATATCTCTATAGATATGAACCATTTGATACGTTACTTTCAATCAATATACAAAAAAGTCAATAAAAGCTACCTCAAAAGAAAATCTCCAACACCTTTTTCGAAGAAGAAAAGGCCATATTAAGGCACACCTTGTCGACAAAAGTCTGTTTACCTTGCATCGTTCCTGCCAAACGACCGAAACATCCCTCGCTAACGTCGGTGATTCAGTTAACGATCGTCCCGCTGACTTATACTCAAGATAAAAACGTCACTCTCCGAAGCTGCCAGCGGCACCTGACTGCAATGACAAAGGCTCTCAGGTCTTGCGGAAACCCTCCGACGCGTACTTTCACCTCCTCAGCGTCCGTTTGATCGCGAAATTACGGACCGTTGACAGGCAGCGTTAACATCCGATTTTCGCGGGCCTGCGGGGCTCCTTGTTTTTCTTCTTTTTAATCTTCTCAGCCGCTCTGCCCGGCTGGCTCCGCGTGGCGTCCGCACGTGTTTTTCCAGCGAGGCCGCCGCGCTGCGGAAAAGGATGAGCAGCTCTGCACGACGTCGTCGTCGTCGTCAGGGGGGCCTTAACGAGGCGTAATCGCGAAGGGCCCATCGACGGCGCACGACTGACACAATCCCGGCGCCCCATTGTCTCGCCTTCTTCTCGCTCTCCGATATTCACCTTGACCGTGTTCGTGGGTGTCCAGTGGGTCACGCCGCGCAAACCCGGTCAGTAGCGTAGCTATATACTTTTTTCCCGAGGGACGGCCAGAGAACGCGGACCGGAAAATCGAGATGAAGGTTTTTCAGCGAGGGGTTGTAAATCAGACAATTTTTTTGAAGAAGAAGAAGGAGGAGGGAAGAGGTCACTTGTGAGACCTCGTAAATAACTACCGACGAGAGAGGGAGGAAGAGAGCTGCATGTGCTACCGGCTTTCGAAATCCGAGTGTTCCGGTTTATTACTCCATGGCACGCGTTTGTTAGCTAGGCCAGTGAGGGTATTGAGAGGAGGCGAGGAGAGGGCTGTTAGGGGAGAAAAAATGGCTGGAAGGATACTTGATGGGAACGGAAAAACTGTGCCGTCGACGCGACTTTCTAGCTTGGAGAAACTCAAAGTCTGGGATGAGGATGCGGGGGCTGCGATTGAAACGTCACGTGGTAATCGTAAAATGAGGGAGAAATCGCTTGTTTGCTGAGTGGTCAGAGTGGCTGCTTATGCGCGAAAGATGGCCCTTCGTTTATGTTTTTTAGAACATTTTTTTTAAACCAAATTAGAGTTGAGGCAATATTACAAAACCATGGCAAGTAAAATCTATTTATTTTTATTCTATAAATGGATTTTAGTTTGCATACTGGATGTTCAGTACTTTAGTTGAATATGAATATTTAGATCGTCTGTGATCGGTATAAATAAATATGTCAATACTGTAAATAACAAAGGTTTTTAATTTGCATATACTAACTGAAGTCGAAATTTTATCGTAACGTTGAGATTATTTAAATTTTAACATAAAACATTTTAACAAAACATTCTAACATAACATTCTAAAATTACATACATTAATCTGAGACATATCGGAAAAGGGCTTTGTAACGTTCATTACTACTGTGTATGTTTGACGTACACAAGAGTTTCCCAAGAGATGGCGCTAGCTGTATACTTAGGTAAAGTGTGCGGGCGTATATACATAAACAAGATTGCATACAGTTCACGAAATCTTAGTTTGACATTATATATTCTTTAATTTGACTCTAACTTTAACAAATTCAATGAGTTATTTATTTAAAAATTATAAATATAATTGCGATAAATTCTTGAATTAATTCATGCCTGAGAATACAGACGAACTAGAATAATATACTTTCTTTGGAATTTTTTAATTATTGCGCTTAGTCATTAGAATTCCACATTTTTGGCACTTTCTAATATTTTATTTAAAACACCTTATTTGGATGATTTTATTGTAAGGCTACAAAAATATAAAGATAAAGCCCAATTCCAATGGTAATTCCATATTTTATTTAATACAGAATCAAAACCTGTGTAAACAATTTCAAATTAATGAATCTAATGGTTATTGTGTAAAGAATGTTTTTCAAATACAATATTTACCTCTCACTATTTAAGAAATTATTTTCACCTAGTCTGAAAGCACATTTTCCAAAACTACCAATTACGAAATTTCCCCATAAAGTTTTTGCGCAGGTAAAATTCGAGTGAGTCTTTATACGAGCGCCCTAAAAGGACCCCATCGCGCCACGAATTCGTAACATCCACTCTCGCAAAACAGTGCATTACACGCACGTAGACCACCGTTATTCGCGTCCCATTCCTTATAGCCATCGTGACTCACTCTCGCGTCTCTCACCCCTCAATTTTTTACAACCCCATACAACGCACTACGTATACAAACATGTACACACCCATACACAAAATCTCGCCATCGTTCTACACTATATAGACATATATGTATACACTACAGCACCGACTGGCCGCGAGATACTCAAGTGTGCGGCGCTACCGCGCTATAAAGTAAATCAGCCGCGAGAGGAGCCGTCGTAAATTGCAGGCCGGGCGCGGCGCTGGAGGGAGAAAAAGAGAGAGAGAGAGAATCACGACTCGCCCGGTAATTTCTTTTGATGGTCCCGTTATACAGCGTCGTAGAGCAAATGAGGCTAGGCGACGAGGAGCGCATCTTCTATGTATATATATAGTAGAAACAACGCCAGAGAGAGGGAGGGTGATGCTTCGATTGCCCGGGTTATCAAGAAGAAAGTAGAGTGGATGACGGTTTTCCGGGCAGCGTCGGGATGGCTTCTCAATACGTCGCGAAAGTCGTCATTAAGTTTAATGCGCTTCTGCCAAGGCTATGTCGTTCGTTCTTTGCTCTCTCTCTCTCTCTCTCTCTCTCTCTCTCTCTCTCTCTCTCTCTCTCTCTCTCTCTCTCTCTCTTACACTTTTCGAGGACGCTCCCGGTAGTAGGTGGTTTTTAAAGCGCAGAGTTTTGTGGACCGTGATACTGCGCGCAGAGGGCTCAGAGAGAGAGAGAGAGAGAAAGAGAGAGAGAGAGAGAGAGAGAGAGAGAGAGAGAGCGGGAGAGACAGAGAGAGATTGAGAGAGATTGAGAGAGAGAAAGCGAGAGAGAGAGAGCGAGAGAGAGAGAGAGAGAGAGTTTATGATGGTTTCGGTTTACGCGCTGTATTTCATAAAGTCTCTGCGTATAGTCGGGGGTACGGGAGTTCAATTATGTAGAGACGGGCCGCGCCGTCTTTTCGTGTATTATTATAGTAATATCGTGGTAGTCGCTGGATGGGACGTTGTGCTCTGGACGTAGTGGCTATGGGATTGGAAAAATATTTTGCAATCGAAAACGAAGTATAGACGCTTTTATGGATCTGTTATAAAGAGAAATACTTTTTTTATCACTATCTAAAAGAAGAAAATGTATACAGTAATGTATAGCACATTTTACCTGAGTATGCAGTAGAGATTCATCAGTTTCAAACGTTATAAATCGTGTGAAAAAATATATATGTATATATATGGGCAGTTCTCGGAGTGATTGCCTGCTCAAAATTTTGTTTTCTTCTGTAGCCATCTTAACGGGGTGGCATAGTCCTACCATTACCGACCGAGCAATTGACACAGTTTAAAGCCTATTAAAAATAAAATATGTAGAATCATAAAAAATCAAGAGCACACTGCTCTGTGGTTTTGAAGGTTCTATCATCCAATAAAAGTTTGAAGTCGAAATATCAAGTGGTTTTTGCAAAAACTTTGAACAAAACAAAATTCAGTTTCATTCAAAGTTTTTGCAAAAACCACTCGATATTTCGACTTCAAACTCTTACTGGATGATATAACGTTCAAAACCACACAGCAGTGTGCTCTTAATTTTTTGTCATTCTACGTATTTTGTTTTTAATAAGTTTGAAACTGTGTCAATTGCTCAGTCGGTAATGGTACGGCTATGACACCCCCTTAATCGCTCTATAACAACCCTAAAAGTGTTTCTGAATTTATTCAGATTTTTTATGCATGCATTTTTAATCTATATAGGGTGAAAGAAATCTATCATTTCGGTGTCCCCACAGGGTTTCGAGATACGTCTTCTGCATCTGATTTCTTTCGTTCGTTATACTTGAATATGTACCCGAAAAATGCCGAATCAATTAGAAAAGCTTTTGTGACGCTGTTTTTTTAGATATCAACTTTATTTATTCTTTCTTATATAAACTTTAATAAGGTCCTCCTGGGTAGCAGTCGTACCTAAAAATAAGAAAGCGAGATATTTAATTTTCTTTTTTGAATTAAAAACTGTTGATAGTTTGAAAAGTTTAGTTGATTCAATAAATTCAATGAAAGCTACGCAAAACATTGTGGAAAATAAGAATACGGATTTTGGCATATATACATATTAGTGCATTTCATCATTTTATGTTAAAATTTGAGTAAACATAATATTTGAAGGAATAGATATATTTTTTTAATACTGTGTTACGAGGAAGAACTCGCATAAATACGATACGGCGTTACTTGGAGGGGACTTGAACCCTGGACCTTCCATTTTCGCGACTGGTGCTCTGTCATCTGAGCTAGATGCTTATGCGCGTCTTTCTTCGAGTCATCCTCATATTGCTAGATGCAATCCGTTGTGCAGACTATCCACACACAACAACCGAAAAATGCGAATTAAAGCTCGTTTTCCCTAGTTTTATTTTATTACATATTTCATATAAGTAATTAAACATTACCATTAAGTTTTCTAAAAGATAAGAGCAAATTTTAAGTCATAAAGAACGAGAAAAATCAGATACGGACTCAGAACAGTTTTTACTCGCTATCGTTCCCAACCTATCGCGCAGGCTTCGAAAATCAAAGGCATACCTATCAACGCATACTAAATATTTGCGAGCGGTTCATGCGAGGCAGACTTGTTTTTATTTTGTATGCAACTCACGGGAAAGAAGACAAACAACATGATTGCGCTAGTTCGCGTACGATATTAGTTGCGTGCGTGTACGTTTTTTTTTTGCCTTTTTCCCATATTTCTTTAAATATATTTATTTTTATTGAAATTATGTCTGCATTCGCGCAATTAGTAGTTCAATTCTAAAAAAATGTATTTTCTTTTTACTTAAAAAAACAGCAACGAAGAAAATTTTTAGTTAAATTTATTTGTCAAACCATCCCGTTTTATTAGAAAAAACGCAGATGAAAATGAAAATGGCGTTGTTAGAACATCGATTGTCTTTTTACGTTCTCTTTGATTACGTATAGTTGCAAGGCGCTTTCACGGCTGACCGACTACCTACACCAATATCTGCTCGATGCGTCGTGTTCTCTTCTTTTATCAATTTGAAATTGGAATTGACGAAGATAAAACCGCACCACAGCATCCGCCACTGTTCGTTTCCTTTCAGCTCGTGGTACAATGTCTTCACATTTTCACTTATCATACAAAATTTATTTCTCTGAAATTCGCAGCAGTGGATATGATTTAGAATTTGTCATCCATTATTGTGGAAAAATTAATTTTACATACAGTTGCGTATGGGGAATTGCGTTTTCTTTTTTCGTTAAAAATTTTAATGACATTAATAATAATTCTTCGAGATAGCATAATCATACTCAAGCAGAATCGTCAGACTTTCCTTCACATATCCACATATCCTTCTGAAACATTGGTCAAATAAAACTACACGGAGAGTTTGTATTGTAGGTTCTGAATATTTCATAGACGACAATATCGTATACGAAATCCCGACGACCTTGTCACTATTCCGCAAGTTGTAACCAACACACACAGTAACCCATAGCGAGCCAGGCTCCGAGAAGTATCTTACACACTTTCTCCGGTGTAGCCTTGACCGAGGCGCGTGTCGGTGTATAACCTGGGTGCACGGTGGAAATTCCAAGTCGCACGCGACGGCAATAAAAGCGCGACAAAGGAAGCCGGAAAAGCACGGCTTTCATTCGTCATAGTCGCGGCCACGCGCCTGTCGTGTGCTGCTAACGACAAACAGGCCTTCATCACCCACTACTCTCTCTGTAAATCACAGGCCCAGTTCTAAGTTTCTCCTTCGCAGCTCTAGCCCCCACCCCCCAGATCATTGGCCGCGCGAGCACACAGTAGCCCACCAGCGGCGAGCGATTTCACGGCTCTTCGGTCGAACTGCGAGAAATTTCATAGGGCTGACTTTATTTATTCTCTTCTCGCTCTGTGTGTGTGTGTGTGAGAGAGAGAGAGAGAGAGAGAGAGAGAGAGAGAGAGAGAAAGGGAGTGGGTCAGTGGCTCTAGGCTGACGGAGCGAAATTTCGTCGTCGCCGGGGGTGGCGAGCTGTCCACGCAAGCTAGGGAATTTCGTCACGCTTTCACGAACGTTCTACGTTATATATACATATACCCCACCCGCTGGTATAGCCTGAGGGCACGCGCGCGGGGAATTTTTCTGCAAGCGTTGCAACGACTGAACGCCGGGCAAGAGAAAGAATGAGAGAGGGAGAGGGAGTTTATATGCAGGTATCGGGAAAATGGTTCCCGGGTGCTGCGGTTTTCCGATCCGAGGCTGATTCGAGGCGGGCTTTAATATGGACGGTGGGGTCTGCTGCGCGTATATAGAGGGTTTGTTGGGCGTGAGAAAATGTATGGTATCGGATTATGATGCTAATTTGCCAATATTGGAGGAGTAGGGTTTGTCTTGAGAGGGGTAAATGAAGTGATTAAGGAATTAATAAGGGTTTGGAGGACTCTGATTTCGAAACAATGTAGGTAATAAGCCGTTCAGAAGCTTCGCTTATGTTTATTGGACAATATTATTCATTTGGTCCTTTTCAGCTTGTAACACAGTATAAGTGACACATGATAAGAATAATTTGATGCCAACTGTCGAAAAATGACCGGTTATTAACCTAAAAAGCGACTAAACAGTAATCTACTCGCCGCTAGTTCTCCAAAAACGCAAAAAAAATCAGAAAAATCGAGTTATTTGAAAAAGTGTTCCGCCTCTATAATTAACGTTACGATTTGAGAATACGTGAGTAGAGAATGGACCCAGAAAAAGAGAGAAAGATAGCGAGGAAACGCGCGGGCGCGTACCGATAAAATAATTGAAAAGATTTTTACCGCGAAACCAGTCAAATCTACGAATTGGCATTATTGACATTCGGTCGACGTGGTCTCCGCCGTTGGCGCCGTCCATATGGATGAGAAATTCTGCAAGCGATGCCGAAAAAATGTTGTGCCCCCGCGCGCTGAAATTTCTCGTTCAATAGTCGATTGATTTTCTAACCAATGGATGGTCCCCGCGAGTCTGCCACGTTAACGGATTTTCCCAGTCGACTGTGGAAACGAGGCTCTCCAACGTTTGAACTTTTTAACCCAGTTGCAATTTGAATTTAAACTCCCGGAAATATCGAAGCTTTCCAGGATAATCGTTATTGCAATAAATTTTTGTATTCAATAAAAATCCACTACTAAATAAACCTTTGATTTGCAAGTATTCTGCTAACTATAAAATGGTTCAGTAACACAAGTATTTGCGGAATTTAATATTTCAAGTTCTACATATTTTTTCAAAGTCTTATTTCCATTTCTGATTTTTCCATTTAGACATATAGAAATACTCAAGAGACCAATTTGTCATTGAATTTTTTCGATATAGAATACATTTAACATAATCCAACTTTTCTATCGGCATGTAAGATGCCGATGGACGAATTCAGCTGCTATCCGAAAATATCACGAATTTCCTGGAAGCGCATTACTGTTACAGCGTGTACCTGGCAGGGGCTATGTTAAACTCATCGGAAAATCAGCTCTGCCCGACACGCTTAACAGCATTAGTTCCAACGGGTTGCTATAGCAGCGTGACGCTGCTGCGGTGTTCCCGAGCCTCCCCCATACACGAAAATCCAAACGCGTCAGCCGCTTCCACCGATGATCCCTCAGATGTTCGTCACGCACGTGTCGCGGCACTCGGCCACTCGGTCAAGGTGACTGCAGCAACGTCCAGGCGTGAAGCCATTCCCGAGACCTCGCTCGAGTTTTCCCGCGCGCTGCATGAGCTCCCACCGGGGAGACTCGCGCCCGCGTCTGCGCTGCCGAAATGTAAAAGTGCTTTCTCTCGAGGTCAGCGTTGGTCCGGGCGAATTTACGGCCGGGTCCTCGTTTGCGTAATCTCCTTAGCCCGCGCTGGTTGGAAAAACGAGCGCGCGCGAGTTTTGATGCGAGAAAAATTAGGCCAAGTGTGTTCGAGCGTGTGGACGCGCGTGCGCATTTTCAGCCTCTCTGGCTGCATTTCTAAATTACGTTGTTTACGCTACCGGGAGGGGTTTTTTCGCGCGAGCGCCACTTTGCGAAAAATTCCTCTTTGCTGAGGCAAACGCGTTTGCTTTGTAGATGCGAGAATGTGTGAATAGAGGCATATTTAATATGCTTCGAGGGTTGCGGGTAAAATGCGCGTGTTTTGATTTTATTTTCATGCGGTAAATAGATTAAAGAAGAGCGGGAGAATATATAATGTACGAGGCACTAGGCAACTTGAGTGCGGTCTTATTTGGGTATACGTGAAATGCCTTTTTAATGCGTATAAAGAAGTTTGCCACTCGACCTCCTAATTAAATATTGAATTTAATTTACTACTGCCTCGAGAGTTAATCAATTAATGCAGTTAAAGTGCGTCTCTTAAAATATTTTTTAAAAACAAGTCGTAGGTACTCGCATGTGCACGTGTACACACGCTTGAGGTAAAAAGTTAATTAACGTAATTCATTACCGCATATTATATCGCTGCATGTTAATTTCACTTAACTCATCAGACTCCCGTGAATTATTAATCATGACAAACTATGACACAACACAGCGTTAATTAATTAATAAAGCCAAATGTATAGAACCTTTGAGCTCGCCAACGACAAAATCAACGAATATCATTTATTCTGAACGAAGCTGTCATTTGATTAAATTAATAAACCTGTCGTGACGTACAATTGTCACCCTCCGAAGTCATTAACTCGTACATAATTACTGTCAAATATGCTGCATATATGTCACTCATTTACCAAAATTATTTCTACCGATAGGAAATTGAAGTTTTACATATGTTTAGCAAATTTTGTATATTTTATCATCTAGAATTAAAAATTAAAAATCATATGTAGTTTCATTCTGTTTCATTTTCAGGCCATCGTTTTTTTTTTCCAAAATAATCGATGCTAATACAATTTATTATTTTTCAATATTATTAAAATGACATTTTATATGAATTAATAAATTATATAAACATTTCCTTTCATTTATAGCCGAATATTTTGAATAATTGTTAATATTCGTTAATACATGGTATCTTTTGAAGACAAAGAAACCCTTTTTAATCTTATATCTCTGGTAAAATTTACGATTGAATTTTTTTTTGACGAATAAATTTTTTTCTGTCACAAAAATTGAAAATAAAGTTACATACATACGTACACACACGTAGACAAACGATTTCCCAAAAATCGTTTATTCCAATTCTATATATGTTCCAAAACATGTTTACAGCATTTTTTCACCGTCACAAAGCTTTGAAGTAGTGAATAAAAATAAACAACGTCAGTCTTCTTACCAAAATGACACCTATACCCTCCTCCCTACAGATAGCATATAGACGCGATCCCAGGGCGATTCTCGTCGACGAACGAGCCCTCGTCTCGCTCGCTCCATATAGCCGCTGCTGAACGGAGGTTCGCGGTCCAGTTCCGCGGTGCGCTAGCCGCTCGTGCAGGACGTCCCGGGCATCAAGCGGCTCGAGTAACGTTCCGTGACCTGAGAGACACAAAACTCAATTAATAATTTTCTCTCCCGTTCGCGGTCGTCATACAGTGAGAGAGCGCGGGGCGTATGTACTCTCACACACACACACACACACACACACACACACACACACACACACACACACACATACACACACACACACACGCGCACACACACACACAGACGCTCCGTTCGTATGTATACATGTACGTATAGAGCTCAAGCCGGCGCAGTAATTAGCGAGTTCGTGGTCTTCCTGTATATTCCGCCAATCTCGTACTTTCATCCCTCCGAGCGATGTTAAACTCTATAAACTATGGGGTCGCGCATCGTCGAGCTCTCTCTCTCTCTCCCTCCCTGGGAATAGCTAAAGCGAGAGAGAACTTGCGCTTGCGCATGCAAGCTCGGATGCATAGGTACACTCACACACTCTAGCGCCGGTTTGCTTAGTTTCTCCCATCCATCTCTCTCTCTCTCTCTCTCTCTCTCTCTCTCTCTCTCTCTCTCTCTCGGCCCTTAGCGAGAGATCCAAAGGCCTGCAGCATCGCGCCCGAGTGAGCGAGCAGGCAAGTGAGGAGACCTATCTTCAAGTCCCGCGCTCTATACCTGCAATTTCGACAAAGCCTTTGCTCCAGAGCTTAGAGGTACCGCCGACGGCGGCGGCGGCGGCCAACATTACCTCCTTACTTCAACTACATTTCACGTGCATTCATCGCGCGTGCGCCGCATCGCTCACTCCCTTATTTCGTAATTTCGAAACTTACTAAGCCGCTTTGCCGAGCGCCCGCGCTGATGCCGAGAGCCGCGGGGCCGCGTGTAACGCACGCGTATAATGAACGTATAAGAAATTTTGAATTATCACCGAGAGTAGGGATATAGCGAGCGCGCGGTAGCGACGAGGACGATGAATTACCCGCACACAGAGCGGGGGGCCACAATGGCGCGAAATTAATCTACTCGGGGGGATAATAAGAAGGCAAACAGCGAGAGAGATGTGGCAGTTGCTCCGCGCGCGCAGCGTAGCTGGAAAGATAGATAGAGAGAGAGAGACTAAGAAGTTTGCGCTATTCGGAATTTCATTTGCGAGCGCGCCGAGTGCTGATGGCTCTATTAATTCGATTAGAGGTTTCAAGTTGGTTGGTATTTTCTTCAGCTTAAACTTTGCCGTTCGATTTCATACGCAAATAATATAAGATTGTGATATAAGTTACGAAATCTTTGTAGACCGAGGGTACGATAGGTATTGTTAAATATATAATTACTATTTAGGATTGTAATCGCTCGTGTAGATATTATTCGTATACTCATAACTGTTTTATCGTTCCGATGCCATGAAAATCGCATGGAGAAATGTTAATTCCCGCTCTTTAATTCTCACATATACACGCACACTGGCATATCACGAATACGATAAAGCACGAAGAGAAGAACTGCACGGGGAAGCAGAAAATTACTTAATGCATTAATTAATTCTCCCCTTAATATCTCGATCAATCATGCCGCGTGCCAACCAACAAGACACTAATAGGATTCAAATTTCTACCCGTATCTTACACATATACATGCACCTTTTTCCCCGTTTCCCACCCCTAACTGACCCTATTTCGCCACCGTTTCATCCGTCATGCATCACAAACTGCTCCTACATTCACTCGAGCACCTGCATGCACCTACATGTAAAGATCTCCCGTCGCACTTCCAGTATGCCTCGAGGGTGCAACAGAAAAATAAAAAAAAGACGAGAGAACGGCAAAAGTGCATCGCGCAAAACTGCTCTCGTCGCGTTTCGGAAACGAGGCCGCGCGAGAGAGAGAGCCGGCAGGCAGCAGCAGCAGCGCCACCATCCATTCCGGCGAAAAAACAATTGCACGGCATGTGTGTATAAAAAAACGCGTATTTTTATATATGTATACGTGTTACACGCCCGGGCGCGTCTAATGGCATTCTTATGTTTATTCGGCTAGACGCCGCGGGGGTGAGATACTGTCCCCGTTTCGCGTATACATATATACGTGTACGTGTACACTCGCATGCCCGCGGGGGGGGGGGGTTACTCGCGCGAATTAAGCACTTCGTCATGCCTCCTTCCGTGCCTTCTCTCTCTCTTTCTCCCTCTCGCAACGCTCGGGTATTATATACTCGGAGGCCATGTCGTCTCTCTCTGGCTTCCCAGCTTTCGACGTATGGGACTCCCGGGTCCCATTTTCGAGAGGGAGATATACGCGCCAGCGCGCCGGGGGTGAACGCATTTTACGTCCATCTTAGACAAAGTAAACGTACTTGTTGCGTGCGCTTCGGCCCTTCGGAGTATTATATATACGCACGTATAGCCAGAGCTGCGAGAGCACGATGAAGCAGGGGCATAGATATATATGGCGACGTATATGAGGCTGAGTATAAGGTTCGCTCTCCCTTTTTCTCGTGTGCTTTGGCCTCCAGATGGTTTAACTTTTTGACTGCTATAGAGGGTGATTCTTTTTCCTTTGTTCCAATACTGCGGCGTTTTATCCACTACCCATATTTTTAGGCTGCAAAGTATTATTTTAATGAGATTATGAGTTTCCGTTAAATGGGCTAATAGATTTTATCGGACTCCGATATCCTGGATTGCGCTATCGAACAATTAATTTGTTAACTTAGTATACTAATAAGAAAATTAAAACCATACTGGAGCTTATTATGAGATAATATCTCTTCAATGATTAGCGGATGTGGCTGTTATTGTCACAGGCTCAGCTCGACCGTCATCCGAGCCCTGACGCATCCGCTTCACGATAAGACTAGACTCTCGCGATGCTTTCGAGCATCGCGACGTTAGCTCAGTGGTAGAGCACGGGTTCGCGTCCCGCTCGTCGCATATTTTTTACGCGACTAATTCATCTTAATTCATTCTGTCATCCTCCTGTACCTAACACTATATATAACATTATGCTGAAGATAAGATTATACTGTATTCTTGTTTTTAAGTATATATACAGTAATGCGTATTTCCTCATTATTATTTTAATATTGGTATGCCACCTGCGTAATCGATAGTACATTTGAATGTTTACGTCATATACTTATGAAATAGATATTAAGATACGTATCTATTCTAACTATAATAATAACGTATACGCAGTTAACATTAATTATTTAATCTTCTGTAACAGTACAGTGCTCACCGTAGTAGCGAATAGAAACGGGGAACCCCAAACTTATTACAATTACGACGTATGACGAAGCGAAACTACTTGCCAAACACACGCGCATACACACATACGCGCGCGCACACAAACAATATCCAGTTGAAAGGTCTGCTACCCAACCTAGGGAATACATTCCGCGCTTTATCCCCTTCTTCCTCCTCATTACATCGATCCCCTCAAACAAAACTAATGCACATCATTTTCGCCGCACATTAAACACCGTGACAAGCAGAAGGTAATGCGCAATTACCGAGAGCCACCCGTATGGCCATGCGGGAGCACCGATCAGTCAGCTTACACGCGGACTCGCGCAAGCTCCGCGACGGAATTCGCTGGTATATATATACTCGTACGTGGGGTACACTTTACGACGAGACTTATTTTTATTACCGCCGCTTACAAGACAGCAGGAGGACCTGCGCGCTTGCGCTCCCGTTTCTCTCTCGCGCGTGGAGCGAAAAGATGTCACCCGTAAGCGCTGGCAATCCTTAGCTCATGCGCTGACACTATATACCTAGGTAAGCGTTATACGACCTCGCCAGCGTGTTACCGCGGAAGCGCACGTGTGTATATATATCCGCAGTCACTTCGACAGGGCCCGTGATATATGCGTGTATACATGGCAGTACATTACATACCCACCGCGCGAGCCTCCCCCGTCTATAAATAACTCAAATTTATATATAATACCGGAAGCCATCACTGCGAGCGAGCGAGCGAGTGCTCGCCGGTAACGAGATAGCAGTACGCGGGAGCCAGCCCCTATATACACCTATACCTGCGGCAGCCGCGGACCTGAATAATTGGTACTCGAAGCTGCTGCCCTGTCGGAGAGAGAGAGTGCGCTGAGTTTTCACCGCGAGACGACTGCGCGAGTGTCGTTAGCGGCGAGAGGACGAGGTAGGGGGGTGATTGCACTATGCGGTGGCCGAAGCGAGTGGCGGCGGGATAATCAGACGTGTCCTGCTGGCGGCGCTGCTCTGCGGGGAATGTAAATATAATTACGAGCGGTGAGGGATGTTTTTGGAGATGACGCTAGAGGGGCTGTCTGATGGTCTTTCTTGTCGCGGGGGTAACGGTGCAGTGATGGTAATGGGGGTAGGCAGAGGCGAAGGGTAAAATAGTCGTATTGTGTGAGAGGGGAGGAGGGGATAAATTAATTAGATATACGTGCTGTACGGTGCTTTGATATTTTTACTACGGTGACTTCAATTCCGAAATTTTTCAGGTGAAAACTGGAAAAACAGTGTTTTTGTATGCATTCAATCGGCACGTATTTCTAACAGAAACAGAAAGATTTAAAATAACATCACTATACTCGTGGAGTTTCTTCGAAAGGAAAATATTTATATATAAAAACAAAGTAATTGAATAAGTTTTTTTATTTTCAAACCAAAAATATACGTCTCACAAAATATAGATACAGTATTTTTTCCTATCGCAACAAAAATACGCATACTCTTCAATATGCACTTCTTCTATGAGTAAGAATATCTCCTTTCCAATTTAAGAGAAATTCTTGTTTTTGCTATCGTACGTTCTATTCGAGTTTGTAAATCAATAATTAATACGATATCTGGAACTTGGTTGTTTGCTTGGTAATATAAATTTTATAAATATATGCTCCAATTTATTTCTATCTATACGAAGAAACAAAGGCGATATTTATATTTATGCAAACGATAATGTTGATGAATTTATACATACCGATCAATAAACAAATATAAATTTTTCACTCAAGAGCTTATCCATGGTTAAAAGAAACTTAACTGTCCTCATTTTACTTGCTCAAATAACTTGCTCCACACACGAATAAATTAAGAACGAAACAAAGCAATTTCTTCTTTAGCACCAAAAACTCCGTCCTACTACCAGCCGAAAAATTATCCTCACTACCGGAAACCTCACGAGCACCTCCCACCCTCATAGAAATCACAGCCCTCGCTTGGCACCTCGGAACACCGACTTTCTCTCACTCTCTCCCCAATTCTCTCACTCTCGTCCCAATTAGTGAAAAAAATCGCCCATCCCTCCCTCTACCGCCCTTCACTCCCTCACTCCCTCTACTCTCGACCGCACAAGGATATATAATTCACAAAGGACTACGTCGTGTGTCTCTCTCACTCTCGGTCACAAGAGGATCGATTGCCGCGCTCGCAGCCGCTCGTCTGTTACGCACCCGAGTCGATTGATGCCCCGCGCGCGCGTCGCCGTGATTCATGCGTGCCGCAGTCGCGCGCGGGCAAGGGCATCAGAGGAGAAGGGGGAGATACAGATACGGAGAGAGCGTGTAGGTGTCGCACGTGGAAGCTCCGAGTGATGGCAGTGCGTCGATGACGAGGACGGTGGTGATGACGAGAAGGTGAGATTGGTTGGTAGGGAAGGAGTATGGGACGTTGCCGGGGGTATATGGTGAAGGTGGTGGATTTGCGGGGCGAGAGTAGGATGGGCGATCATAATTTGCTTTTTGAATATACTTATTATTTATAAAAAATGAATATTTAGTTACTAGAGTATGCTTTGATTATTTATTAAGTAAATGATGCATGCAATCTTTATCGTTAGTAATACATTAAATCATAGTAAGATTCTTTCTCTCTCTATATCTAGTTAAAACTAAGTTGAGTAAAGTAAAAACCGCTGCCAATTTATTGGCACGTAGCTTCCTCCAAATTAATTTATCGCTCCTATATGCATAGTATATAGTTAAAATATAAAATATGTTTATTCATTCTACATCTTTTTTCAAAGATTTACAACTTCATTAATATTTACAAAAATTACACATATATTTTCTATACCACACATAAAATTCTTTCTAAATTTCATGTTTTCATTTATAAAAGAGAAAACGTGATTAATATCGAAGTACAGCCAAAAGCATTGTTAAATGTATTTCTCGACGTGTAATTAATTGGTCAACGTATCTGGCTAATTTCATGTTTAGGCAAAGTGCGCTGAAAATTAACTTCAATAAAAAACAAAAGCAAATGTACAACATGAAATTAGGATATGAAAAGAGGGCTAAAACAATTTTAACCACAAATACATCTAAAATTCATCAAAGAAATCCGAGACGAATTCTTTTTTCAAAGCAATTAAAACAATTTTACTCCAGCTATTATGCGACAAAGAAAATCATTTTTAGAAATACCAAAATTCAAAATATCAAATATCTCAAAAAGTACCCTGGTGGAAATCCAAAACATTTTCTAACTATTAACTGGTCATTTATATTAGAAACTTGCTATAAAATGGGAATTTCCCTTTTCCAGTTTCTAGCTCCCGGTGAAACGTTTTTTTCCCTATTATTCGAACATTTAATAGATTGAAAAATAGAATGAGTTTTGCGAAGACAAACACAAGCTTGTTCTTGAGTATTTTAAAGGTATTAAAACTGATCAGTTTTTTTAGTCCGGAAATGGCTAGTAGAAGGCCTGTTGTTATGACAAGGAGTGAGAGAGACAGAATCTAATGGCAATAAAAACATTCTACGTAATATCTTCAAAAGGACTACTGTAATTGGTTTTTCTGTCTGCTCATATTGTTTATATTTTAGTAAGCTATCAGTTACAGCTGAATACCGTCCAATTTAACGTCAATTCTTTAAGTAAACTTAAAACGAAAATTTGGAGGTTATATCCAATCTATTAAATGTGAGAATAATGGGAGAAAAAGCGTTTCACCGGGTCCTATTAACTAGCCATTTTTTCTACCTATTTATTGAGATTGTTGGCCATTTCAGATAGACAAATTTTCACCAGGGTAATCGATCGATCTTTATGAAAATGCACACACATATTATCTATATCACATACAAAATTGTTTATAAATTTGGAGCTGATACATCGAGCCGTTCTCGAGAAATTACGATTTGAAGAAAAGGTTAAATTTTAACCTCAAATGCCCTGGTAGAAATCCAAAACATTTTCTAACTAATAACTGGCTATTAATATTAGAAACTTGCTATAAAATGGGAATTTCCCTTGTCCAGTTTCTAGCTTCCCGTGAAACGTTTTTTCCCTTATTATATGGCCATTTAATAGATTGATAAATAGAATGAGTTTTTCGAAGACAAGCACAAGCTTGTTCTTGAGTATTTTAAAGGTTTTAATTAAAACTCATTAGTTTTTTTACTCTGAAAAGGGCTAGTAGAGGGCTTGTTGTTATGACAAAGAGTGAGAGAGACAGAATCAGATAGAGAAATAAAAGTTTTGATGAATTACTTATAGAAGGAGTACAACAAATGACTTTTTAGTTAATGTTATTTATTTACATTTTGGTAAGTCGTCTAATGCACGTGAATACTCTTTCATATACGATAGAATTAGTAAGAAAATTAAATACGAATATTTTGTTGTGACGTCAATCTAAGAAATAGGCAAATAATGGTCGAAAAATCGTTTCATCATAGCCATTAATTAGCTGGTTTTACTATAGCTATTTTCTAACTTCTTGGCCATTTAATATAGATGAATTTCTATCAGGGTAAAATCACTTAAATATGATTTTATTATCCATGCTATATAAAACCGTTCTAAAAATTTTTATAACTAATTTATATAACATTTTTTAATAACACGGAACAATGTAATTTATTAACACTTTTTAATAACACGGAACAATGTAAAATATGTTAAATTAAAATGAGAATTTTAACTTTCATTTTAATTTAGGCCAATTCATTTTTATGAAAAATCAAATTTATAACCAATTTTGAATTATACTATATCAAAAATATATATAAATTGGAGTAATTAAACAAGAATTTTTACACGAGCGTATTCGTGTCACGCGCGATTTCCCTAATGATACCAATAAGCATTGGATATCACGAATTAATATTATTAATGCTATCATTTATACCGTGAAACATCCGCAACGCAGCATGTCGAACAATTGATGATGCAGGGTGCGGCGTCACCTTGCTGAAGGAAACCGGTTCCGAAACGCTTTGAACATTTTTTACGTCATTTTCTTTCGCGCACCATGCTAAAGTGTATTTATTATGCATAATCTTTCGGTCAAATTTCGTACGATTTAATAAATATCCGCAATTAAATCGAATATCCTCAATTAATATCATCAAATTAATTTTAAATCGCGGCAGTGATTAAAAAGTAATATATCCGCTGAAAAGCAAACCCTTTATGTTAAATTGAAAAAAAATCGAAAAATTCGATACACCAACTGCAATTTAAAATAAACTGTCAGCCGGGGGAACTACCAGCACTAGTGAGAACCGTTTTGATACAGCGCGCGGGGACACATCACGCGACGTTCATAAACTCGCGAGATTAAATAGATTGCCGTGCGCGTTATATGGAAGAACCTGCGCGCGCGCACGGCCGGGGGAAAAAAGGCACGAAGCGCGCGCCGGGGAAAGAAAAGGAGAAACAAAGAAGACGCGAAGAGACGAGGCGAGGAAGAGAATGGAAGAGAATTATAAGGCGCGACGACGACGACGACTGGCTCTCGCAGTCGTTGCCCTTTAGCCGTACGACGCTGCCGCTGCCGCTGCTACTGCTCCTGCTGCTGCTGCTGCTCCTGGCCCGAGATATGCATCAGAAAAGTGAATTTCTGATTTATAAAAAGTACTGGTGTGTTATTTCACCAGACACGAGCGCGAGCGCGGAATTTCATTATACTTCGCGGACGGTATGTAGATATATATATACGCGAGTTATAAGAGAAAATTGCGTCGTTCCACCCGGTAGGATACGATCGTGTTCACCCTCCCTGTACACTCTCTCGTCTTTCGGCGCTCGGGCGCCGTCGCCGCCACCTCGTTCCATTATTTCCGCCGCGCGAACGAGCGACCGAAGCTTTTTGGAAGGGAAGTTTAAACGAGCTGTTAAGTAAAAGGAGGACGACCGAATGTGCGCACGAAAAGCCCAATTATCATCCTCGCTCTCTTTCTCTCCCTCGCGCGCGCGTGCCAAATTTCGGGAACGGGTCGTATATTAAATGGCTCGCGCACGGCGGGTATTACACGACCGACGCGAGCGATGCGCTGCTTTATACGCCGGCGGCCACGGCGCTCGATATTCACGCTCGACGATTATATGACTCGGAAAATATTGTAATGAAGTGAAAGCGGGAGCGGGAGAGAGAGAGAGAGAGAGAGAGAGAGAGAGAGAGAGAGAGAGAGAGAGAGATGGCTATTGGTCTGGCTGTGGATATAGATTTCGACCTAAAGATATCGAGAATTCGGCGAAGCGAGCGATTTTTGCGGTTATTGATAGGATATTATGTTATAATGGTTTTATGATGTAATTGATAATACTGTGGTAAGTTTAGAAAATCATTGTTTAACTGAAATGAAAATAGCGAGCGAATAAGAAGCTTGAATGGGCATCATCAACGAGTTTTCAACGCTAATAAAACCTTTTCACAATTTTTTTATAAACCGTTTCTAAGTTTTATTTGTCACGTTTTTTAAACGTTTTTAAACCGTGTGTAAATTCTATTGGGGTTGTTTGGCATCGATCAAAAATAAATAAATAGACTACAAAACTATAATTATTTCCATTTCACATATTTCTATTGCATTTTTATACAACTTTTCATTCAAATTGTTTAAATAAATACTTACATAAATGAGTGTGTGTGTATGTGTGTGTGTTTGGTAAAATATACAAATATTTATTGAGCTATTTGCTAAAAAATTCAAGAAAAAATTAACAACCGAACAATATATAGTAAAAAAAATCATAAAAACACTTCCTAATAACGGAATTTTATTCCGACTTTATTTTTCGAAGCCCCCATCTCCACGTTGCCAAAATTGATTGACATAAATCCCAAACCCGCGTAGTTTTAAGCCGCGCGTAATAGTCAAAACTTGCGTGATGCTCCATAAAAATGGCTCATTACTGCGCATGCATCCGTTATTCTGTCCGCTGCAAGAAGCGTTCCCATGGGAAAACATCCGCACGCGCGCGCTCACACACATCCGCACACAGGCAGTCACATAGGCTATATTTCCCATCGATCAATATTCAGTATGTACCAAATTTGGTTCTTTCTCTCTCTATCTATCCGTAGCCGTAACCGCGTAAGAAAACCCCCTCGTTAATCATTCGCCGACCGTCGTCGAGGCAGCAAAACACGTGTCTCCGTGCGACATTAACGGCAATTTGAGAGACACGCGCGCTTCGATTACACACACAGCACACCTGCATGTGGCCGGAAGAGGCGCGCGCGGCCGAAAATTCATCGCGCGGGAGCTGCCGCTGCGGGGGCTGGCGGCGTTACGGTATGAATTATTCGCGCGAGGCACATATAAATACACATCACACACATCTAGACTGTGGAGAAAGATGCCTCGCACGTACGAGCGCGCGCAGACGAACGGAAGTCCGCTATGGGCGCAGTTATACGAGACGAATGACGAGTGATGGCTCGCTGCAGAGGCCGCAGAGAGAGAGAGAGAAAGAGAGGGAGCGTGTACATAGGTATACGCATACACGGGGTCTATGCGTTCGAGTATAACGAGCTGTTCTGCGGCCGCGGTTCAACGCTAAAAATGCTAACGATATACGTGTGCGCGTATACCATATACATATGGGGACTAGTTCACACGGCGGCGACTGCTAACGCGCGCGCGCAGCTCTGATTTCCCTGTGCGGTTATTATGCGTTTTATATCTGTGTGCGCGTTCCATCCTCTAAGCCTTTACTTGACGGAGGATAGAGCTCTCTTCTCTCATCTCCCTTCCCCTTTCCCTATCATTGTTTTTACGCCGATAAATTCATCCGATGACGCGCTCGCGCGCGGAGACAATTGCGCGCGGAGAGGAGCCAGCTCGTTACCGCTCGCGTGCGCGCATAGCGCTATTATATAATGTATACGTTTTATACTTATACGCGCTTATGGCGAGAGAAAGGAGGCTGCTTTATTGCCTCGTATATATACGTTTCGAGCGAGCGAGCTTATTTATATATACGGCGGAAAAATGTTTCGAAGAAAGTGCGTGTGCGGTATAAATCTGCGCGAATTCCATTAAAGTTCTATGCTCGTGGCTTCTGGGGAATGCGCGCGCGAGGGCTCTATTACTTTGCATCTATGGGAGGTTCCAAATGCGTGTGTATATACGCTCGGGACAATGTTACCATGTAACGGCGCGCGGCTGGGAATCTCGCGGACGAGTTATTGTGTTTTATTGCGGGTAAGTTCTTATATGGACGATATGTATCTTTGTGTGCGGGGGGGAGGGAAGCTTTTGTATTGAAAATTTAACCGGAGCTAATTAATGTACTGTATAGCTGTGTGTTATTTCTATACAAGCGAATTTACGCGCTATTTACATTTCTTTCGGGTTGTCAATTAAATTTATACATGTGTACTAAGGTGAGAAGGGGGGGGGGGTACTCCCTACTCGCTCCGCTCGTCAACCCCCAATCATAATTTTAAAAATGGGTTGATTGTAATCTAGAATATAACATGTGAAATTTAGTGTAGGTTTCTATTTTTCCAAGGAAATTTAATTTTTTAATTGAGCATGTACTTTCCCTGGCGGAAATCGAAAAAATGTTATAACTAATAATTGACCATTTATATTAAAAACTTGCTATACAATGGGAATTTCTCTTGCCCAGCTTTTAGCTCCCGATGAAACGTTTTTTCACCTATTATTTGACCATTTAATAGATTGAAAAATAGAATGACCTTTTTGAAGCGAAGAATAAGTTCTTGAATATTTTAAGGGTATTAAAACTGATCAGTTTCTTTAGTCTGGAAATGGCTAGTAGAAGGCTTGCTGTTATGACAAGGAGTGAGAGAGACAGAATCAGATGGAGAAATAAAAGCTTTGCTGAATTATTCATAGAATGAGTACAACAAATGATTTATTAGTTAATCTTATTTATTTATATTTTGGTAAGCCATCGAATGCACTTTAATGCTCTTTCGTCAAAGATAAAATTAGTAAGTAAATCAAATACCAATATTTTGTTGTTACGTCAATTTAAGAAATAGGCAAATAATGGTCAAAAAATCGTTTCATCATAGCCATTAATTAGCCACTTTTAATAGCTATTTTCTAACTTCTTGGCTATTTCATATAGATGAGTTTCTACCAGGGTTAATACAGTAATTTATAATAACTAAAGAAATAGTTTTTTGTCCTACCACTGTGATACTGTTATAGGCGCATTATATTTTTTTTATTTCATTTAAAACTGTATCATTTCATCTGTCCCCGTCTGTGTTGCTGTCTCTGACTGCTAGTCTCTTTTTCTTTGTCTCTTATATCTTTCTACCTTTCAATCTCTCTCCCTCTATCATTGCCGCTCTCTGTCTCTCTCTCTCTCTCTCTCTCTCTCTCTCTCTCTCTCTCTCTCTCTCTCTCTCTATCTATCTAACTATTTTTATTGCTTAATTCATAAAAAAATATATTATAACAATATAAAATATTTTTCAAATTAAATATTAAAATTGTTGGCAATGCTGCCAACTTAAATCAGGGTAAAAAAAAATTTGCGTGTGAGATAAAGCAGCTTCTTCAACTGGATTTCGAGATAGGACCTTTTTCAACCGGAATCCGAGATAGGGTCTTTTTATTCAGAAGCGACGATATACACTCTGAAACAACGTATATACACTACTAAATAGTGGATATACTCGCATAATTCAGTGTATATACACTATTTCGGAGTCCATATGCACTATTTCGACAGTGCCCGACTTTACACTCTAAAATAGTGATTTTTCACTGAATTTAATTTAGAGAGTAATCGAATTTTCAAATAACCTGTAAAAACGCATGATAATTTTACGTTATTTAGAGGGGGCAGAGGGATGAGGGGGGAGGGGGGCTGAAAACACGAAAATCTCATACAACTATATAATATAGGAAGATATATACTTACGCTCTCGCATACACATAACTATATGGGGGATATTACGCGCAAGCAGAAAAGCCATGCCATGCCTATTTCAATAACATAGACCGCGTCATTAGCATACTAACGATCGGAATCCTGGACGCACGCGCGGATATATACGCCATGGGGCACGTGAACAAAAGTGAATTGAGCGACCGCCATCGGAAATTCAATGAGGATCAAATAAGAATCTTCAATTTATTACCCGTCTCCCTGGTCTTGTCCGCGGCGACTCCCGTACAAATTCACTTTTAATAAACTTCCCGTGCAGCTTAAATCACACGATTACCTGACAATTTCATAGCTGTCCGCAATCGGGCCGCGCGGCTATATCTCGGTAAGAAAACGAAAAAAGCCGCGGAAAACTCGTAGGACGGTTCTCTTCACTCGCGATCCTCTCTCGTCGCTCAATTAAATCACGGGCAAAAAGCGCATTTGAAAAATGTCCCGGCGCTCGCCGAATAAGGAAGGCATGCGCGCTACCTCTCCCTATATATACACGCACATGCGCCTCGTTCGCCGCTTATATTTTCTCTCTCTCTCTCCCTTTTTCTTTCAGCCTTCCGCGGACGGTGCAAAAACTCGGAAACTCGCTGACTCGATAAAACATTAATCGGTTCCTCGGTTAAAACTGCTTCTATATGTATATATATATATGTACGTGTGCGTCTGTATCCGTACACTATACAACGCATGCGTGCGCATTAGTCAATTCGATGATCCCGCGGAGCTTTCTCATCAATAAATCATCGCGCGCGCGCTTCATGCAAGATGCAAAGCACTAGCTGCTGCGTATATACACGTGCGCGAACGCTGGAGTACTCCAAGGGATTACCGGCGTATATATGCGCGCGCGCGCGCGCGTTTACTCCTCGAAGGAGAGGACGCGCAATCACGATTGGCCGTAGTAGTAGTGGTCTCCGCACCACCGGCAGCCATTGATCCTCTCGCCCCACTGGGTATTATCCCCGGGGCCGACCTTGCTCCAAATTGCGAGGATTATTTCGCGGTGGCTGGCTGGAGAGTCAGAGGGAGAGAGACAGAGAGAGGCAGAGAGAGATCTGATTGTGGTAGGTGGTAATTGTTTATTCATCGCGGCTAGCCGGTGTTACGACAACAACGACGACGACGACGGCGGCAACGGGGAAGGAGGTGAGCTGAAGGCCTAGCGTCGAGGTATTTACGGCGCAGAGGGAGGACGAGTGCAGGAGGTAAAATCAATCTAGAGGCTAGGTCACGCGTGTGCGGTTTTATCGAGGCGGGAGCAGCTCAGCGTGCGTTGTGTTTCGATGATGTATATAGTAGGTGGTGGTATAAGCTAGAATTAAGAGGAGATTGGATGTTTAGAAGGAAATGAGGATTGACGATAAAGTGCTGCAGCAAATATAAAAAATAGGTTTTATTATATACTGTTTTAGAAAGGTTATATGGCTTTTTCCGCTCATTACCTTCAATGGAAAATGAAGAAATCTTTATACATTTCTCGAAAATATATTAAAGTTTATTTTACTACAAAATTAGTGTTACCAATAACAGAAACAATCGCGCGAATCAAATAAATCAAATCCTAGAAAAAACGAAGCCGCAACCGAAGCCCTAATTCACGACAAATCCGCGCTAAAACCGCAAAAAGCTTTTCACTATTTCCGCACGTGCTTTTCCCACCACCACCGCCACCGCCATCACCGACTTGCGAGCGCGGCCGAACGAATTCGCGCGCATTAATCATCCAGCGCTCGCTCCTCTCTTATTACCCTAATCGCAGTTTCCCTGCGATTCCGCAAAGTATCCTCACCTCCACCACCGTGCCGCGGTCGCCCCCCCCCCCCCCCTGAAATCTGACCAACAATTCCTCTCCCCACGAGATATCTCTCTCTCTCTCTCTCTCTCTCTCTCTCCTGCGAACGTGATTCTCCAGAATATCAATATACACAAAGCTGCGACGCAAAGCCCAAGAGAGGGCGGGGACTAGCTCCCGCGCAAGATGGATTGACTCGGCAGTCGCGCTAGCTCCTTATTACGACGCGGGCGCGGGCGCGTGCGACGCTGACGAGAAGGAACGCGAGTTTGGCGCGTGAATTAGCGCGTGCTGCTGCTTCTGTGTCTGACTGCGGGCGGCCGTCACGCGCAGGCCTGAATTAGTCCCCTGACGGTGATGAGAGAGAGAGAGAGAGAGAGAGAGAGAGAGAGAGGGGGGAAAAATGAAGGCGTGCAGAGGGGATTAATTTTGATAATGTGCGCGTGTGCTCCTCGCCTATATAGTTGGCCGATGTGATGCACACGCACGCAGACGCTGGATTTCGCGTGATTTCGTGATTGATCGAGCTTGTGCCGGGTCTGCGGGGAGAGTATAATCGTGCTTTATGGTGGCTGGTTATATGCGTGCGCGAAGGCAGCGGCAGTTTTTTAGGGCGCTTTCGGCCGGAAATTTATTTTAATGAGGCTGTGAGAGAGTCGTTTCGAGTGATATAAGGCGAGGAGAGGAATAATTTATATTAGCTCAAAATGGAGAGAATCAATCTTTCAGTGTGTGCACCGAAATGGTCGAAATAGGTTAGAGCTCTTTCAATGATTTGATTTCCGGAATATTCTATTTTCATCTTATTCTACTGCAATTTTACATGTTGAAAAGGTATTTCTAATATTTCGGGCGATGTACATATCTGCGAGTTCCCGATAAACCGACTCAAGTTCATTTTCATGTTTTTTGAGAAATGGCGTTTTAAAGGTTTGCATGAAGGTAGTTCGTGCGCGACTCCCTAGCCAAAGCAGTGCTGCATGAAAAGGTTATCTAAAATTTGAAAAAACAATAGTTGTAACGTGATTAATTTATTGAAAATGATATGGATAGTCAATGTATTATAAACAAAGTGTATTTAACATGACTAAGATAACAGTTTTAAAAAATGTCGGTATTTTAGAAACAAATATTGATAAAACACCGGATTTTTTTTGTTTCTTAACCGACTTTAATTTTGAAGGTCTCATTTGGTTCCTTAAGTATTTTCAAAATTATTAAAAAAATTTTAAATTATTCAAAACTCAGAAAGTTATAGGTAGGTAGTTGTTCATAAATTCGTGTATGGAGGGTTAAAAAAATATCCCTCGGCAAGTTCTCATGAAATTACTTAAGGAACCAAATGGGACCTTCAAAATTAAAGTCGGTTTAGAAACAAAAAAAAAGCAACGGTGGTTTATCAATAATTGTCTGTGCTGACAATATCTGTTTCTAAAATATCGAAATTTTGTTAAAAAAAGTCTTAGTCATCTAAATAAACTTTGTTTATAATACATTGGCTATCTATATCATTTTCAATAAATTAATCACCTTATACAACTTTTGTTTTTTCGAATTTCAAACACTAGATCGGTGAATGCAAGTTGCGCTTCGCAAATATCATCATTTACTAATTGGGTATACCTTCTCAACAATTATGTTAGACCAAAAAAAGTTGGTTATCTTTTTAAAAATACTAAAATGTTTGGACTTAAGTCGTTTTTGTGGAAACGTGAACTGAAGTTGTTCTACGATACTCAATCTAATACATGAAATTTCGTATCATCGCGCTAAAAATGTGAGCTATTAGACACGCGCCATCTAGAGTAAAGAGTCGTTAAGCTCGTGATTGTGACTAGCGATGGCAAAAGGCCTCTTCACCTGTTAAGAAGTTTTTTAGTTTTACACCGGTGTTAGAATGAGAATTTTCCAACACTCTTTCCGTAATTTAGATTGACAGCAGCGCGTCAAACCAACATGTGATTTAACAACGATTCTATTTTGGACCAGGGGAGATTCAGAGAATACTTATTTACAAAACTTTTAGATTTTGAACTTATTTATAAAATTTTAGATATAGAGCTAAAATAAATGAGTACCAAAATGGATTTAATCCAATATTACAAATCTTTATCCTTAGCAGAGCCTTCGCAAGACATGTTATTAACTGTTTTATTTATCATCACTTGTAGTAATTTTTATTTTCTGGCCTTCTAACCTTGTAATTGCCCACAGATATTATACTGTACTTTATAATTTATGGTTATTCCTTTATATCCTATAATCTCAAATATTATAATAAATTGTTACTCCAATTTCAGAAAACTTACAGCTTTTACTCCTATAACCGAGTAAGACCATAATTTCGTATATTTTATATGTGCCGGCCATCATACTCTCCAAAATCAGCTGATAAATATTCGCGATCACCATACTCGACTAATTAAGCTCAGCCAATAAAACGAGCTGATCGATGCGACTACGTTAGCCGTAAACTCGCGAGTGACGAGATACACTCGTTAACTTTACCGTGCGCGCGTATTAAAATTTTTCGCGGAGTTCATAATTCTTCAAAAATATTGGTAACCCCATCAGCGCGCGAGTACGCACTATGTATATATATGGGTAACTTCACGTCAACTGTCACAGGTCGAAATTTTAAAATGGCTAAAAATGGGGTTTTCTAGTTCTAAATTAGCCTCAAAATACAACCCTAGTGTTTAAGAGCGAAATATTCAATGGTTAAAAAGTTAGAATCAATTGAAAATTTGAAAATTTTTATTTTTTTCAAAAAACAGCAATTTTCATCATTTTTTTACTACATATATATACATGTGTACAGTTTCAATTGTCTGTTACTTATTTCTGAGTTTGCATTCCACTTTCATCAAGGTCTCGTTTTAAAAGTAACATTTTGTATCAAATTTTTAGTCTCTATCGAGGGATATTAATCATGTTAGAGCCGCGTTACGCATATTTTGTATGGTATTTTCTTACGTATAAATTAACAATATAATTGGCATCAATCTGGAAAAATTCTGAGCAATTCTACTTACAATTTGTAAACTTTTTCCCATTTAATGTGCTATACAAAAAGTTTCAAGATTTTTAGTAAAAAAATCATGAAAATTGCTATTGCAATTTTTGCAAAAAATTGCAATTTTATATATATATATATATATATATATATATATATATATATATATATATATATATATATATATCAGCTGATACCCACATGCTCATGCGCCAAACTCTCTCGCAAACCTGTTTTAAAGTCCTCGCGTCCCACCATGCCCCGCCGAATAAATTCCGCTTAATCAGGATTTCGATAACTTTCAATTACCCCTAATCATCAATTTGCGACCGCGGCCAACAAAGCTCGTCCCCGAATTCTTCCTCTCCACACACTCTCTCTCTCTCACGCGGTACACAATGCGACTGACCGGCCACTTTCTTCTCTCTTCCTCTCTCTCTCTCTCTCTCTCTCTCTCTCTCTCTCTCTCTCATCTCGCCGCCTTCGCGTGCAAAAAATCCACCGCTGCCGAGAATATAATTCGCAGAAAATTGAGCGTTCCACGGCGCAACACTACCGCCGCGTGCGTGGATGCACGTACATATACATACGCCTCTGGTTTTCTCCTCTCTCGTTCCCAGGTTCATTGGACGCTCGCCGCGCTGCATACGCGCGAAAGAATGTGCCCGCGTTAACGCGCTGCTGCTGTATGTCCGGTAGCTCTCTCTCTCTCTGTCTCTGTCTCTCTTTGTCTCTCTCTTTCTCACTCATTCTGCAGAAGAGTAACTGCAAGAGAGGAAGGCAGAGGAAGTTGGAAAGAGAGAGGAGAAGACAGGTGGACGACGGCGGCGAAGTTCTTCGCGAAGTTGTTCTTGTCGTGGAAAAAGGAGTGTGAGATGATGAAAGGGGGGGGGGCGCAACGTGCGTTTGATGTATGCAAAAATTGACATGTTTTAGAAGAGGGAAAAGAGAGAGAGAGGGGGGATGCGAGCGAGAAGGAATGGGGCTGGGAGATAAGAGTTGCGAGATGAAATTTTCTTTCTGTTTTGAATAAATTCTTCCGCGAGATTGTACGTCGCATGTCATTCAATGCGCCGGTGTTCACGGCGCGGGTGATTTGATTTAAAGTTAAAAGCAAAACTGTATTGTAATATTTTCATTTCTCTGGATGTGAGTTTACGTGTATGTGATGGTTCTTCGATAATGAAAATATGAGTTTGGCAAATCAAATCAGAACAGTTTAAGATATGTTTGAAATGAAATATATGGTTTTTAAAATAAAATATTTTATTGTAAACATGTCTTAACAATATATCAGAATTCGCCAAGTTTGAATTAGTTTGAAAACCGTTGGAAATAAGAGAGACGTAAAAGGCAGCGGTATCATTTGACTCAAGTAAAGCCGATTAGAAATACCTTATGCTACAAAGATAAATTACTCTTATTTGTACAATCGCCTTACAATCGGCACAAAGCCGCTACTCTCTAGACGGCAGCTAATATTTCTCTCAAAGTTATTGAAACAAAAGCATTTGCACCCCCATTCATCTTTATTTGTCTTTAGGATAAAGGAAAAGCTGTAAAATTTTCAGAAAGGGTTAATGAAATTCTACCTTCTGTTTTTGTTACTTTACTTTAATTTATTATGCAAAGTGTATCATTTATTAAGAAGTTAACTATAGTGGTGAAGTGGAAAACTAAAAAAAATCTTCTTTAACATGAAGTACCTCAGCAAGTTAATTCCTTGTATCTCTATTCAATACTCTTACACTTGTATAGTATAGATCACAAAAGTTTTTTCTGACACTAGATTACCATTAGATGATGGTAATGGTATGATTAGATTATCTGCTCAGTACACGGAGAGAAATTTTAGAGTAAAAATTACCAAGGTGCCTTGGTAGTGCATGGATAGACTGTCAAAAGCCGTGATATTCCCAGGTTTCTAATACAATTTATAAGTTTCCCAGGAAAAACTACCATAACCACTTTAAAAAAATACCAAATTATCGGAATAAAAATTACCAGACACACTGGTAAAAATTGAGATCTAGTCATTTTTACAAGGTAACCTAAGAATTTTTACTAAGAAAACTGATAAATTTTACCAAATAACCTGGTATTTGTGTATTCGCGCATGCGCACTGCGCATTATTGTGTTTCAGAAGATTGATACTAGAGGCGTGCGCGACGTTAAAATGAAAACAATACACATATTTTCAGTAAGTAATAACGGCGATTCAAATGACTGTTGGTAACAGCTTCCGTGGCGCAGTCGGTAGAACGTCGGACTCTCAACCCAAAGATCGTCGGATCGAATCCCACTTCCGTAAAAATTTTTTTCAGTTTAATGTTTTTTCATCCTTGTTTCTGTTTCTATTTCTATATTAAAATACTATATATCCATCAATATGGATAAAAAAAGTTCATTTTTTTAATTTAAATTAACTAAAAAAAAATTTTACCAAGGCACTTTGGTAAAAAGTTTAAAATTGTCAGTCTGTCCATCCATTACCATAGAAACTGGTAATTTATTCTCGAATATTTGTAATTTTCACTACAAAATTTCTCTCCGTGTATATAATAAAAATTGGACCGTTTCAAAATCATGATTAATATCAGGACATTTGTTCAATATAATTTTTAATTATATTAAGTTAATAATGTATCAAATATGGAATTTGAAATCTTATAAATTATGATAAAAAATATAACATCATTTAGAAACAAAATCGATAATATTACGAAAATCAGCAAAAGATTTAAACGATTACATGGCTAATGTTATAAGAACGACCAAAGCCTTGGTCCTAAATGAATGAAACCATGATATGCCATAGAATACTAATTTTTACACTGAACCACCTTAACTTGTCTATAGATATGCACAATTGCTTCAGCTACTTCAAGATCATAAAATTTCAGACATAACTGTCCCACAATCCCATCAACCAGCCCACTTAAGAACTCCCCCGCTCGCCGCACCTAATTACCATCAAACAACAGTTAGAGAACCTGAAATACCTCTACCCCCCCCCCTCTCTGACCACCATTTGATCAAACATTAGAAGCCGAATAGACCAACCGTCCGCACTACACATCGTTAACATGGCAAAGACTCGAGCTCGAAGCTATTAAAAGCGTCGACCCCTCCCTCATCTCTCTATCTCTCTCGCGTGCTCAAGCTACTGCAAACACATAAACTTTAATGAAATGCCCGCGCGCCGACGCGCATAAGTATTAATTCGTGAACAACGGAGACTATATCTCGGGCTGAAATATCACGGGTATTGTCCCATATTGCAGGCGCGAGCGTTAATCTCGAGTGCTTTCCTCATTAGAGAGTCAGCGCGGCTCGCATTGTGTGCACCGTCGCCGCGAAGCGCGCCCGGCCGAACGAGCTTACGGCGGCAAGTACCGAGGATTACGCGACGATTATCGGGCGATTGGAGAAAGTTTTATCGGGACGAGATTGCGCACGGGCTTGGTCGATTCCGGAAGTAGGATTGTCGAGTCGAGGTTTGGTGAGGTCCACATGTTATAAAGGTTTTTGGGAAATTTGTTAATTTTTGCAAAAGTAGGATATATTCACAGAATTACTTTCAATCAATCGGAACTCTACATAAATGTTTAATCAAGAATAGGAAAAAGAAGCGAGTAATATAAAAAGATATATCATTTGATGAAAAAGTTATTACTGCAGCACTTAGCAAATTAAAAAGGATCAATTTGACGTACAAGAAATAAAGTCATTTGAAATAAATACGAAAATGGGTTTAAAGTTTCACATTAAAGTCACGGCGGTTGTTTTATTGGCCTCGCTCTGCGCCTTTTACAGGTGCACTTGAGCGAAGCAGTTCAAACGAAATAACTGTCTGGCGTCTTAAAGTACTGTAATAGATCAATCATTGCCACGTGTAACGGTCTCTCGCCGATATAATCTTCAGTGTCATTTAAGTTTTTATAAAGTTTCGAGATCTGTTTTATGGCGTAACAATGATTAATTCTGCGGCGACATGGGGATTTTCATTAAAAAAAACAGTCTTACAACTTTTGATTTATCTTAAATGAATGTTTTTGTCTGCGTATAAAACGCATTTATAGATTAATTAAAAATCATTAATAGTCCAACCTGACGATGCAATCAGCTTTTACTCATTTTGCAATGCACCTTATAAAAGAACACTAGTAGAAAAAAGTGTATTAAAAATTCACGTCATCGCCCTCATCGACTATTAATTCTCACTCCCTGCCTTGTGATTACTCTCTTTTTTCTTCTCCCCTCTCACCCCAGCTCCCGATAATTTTATGAACCATTAAAGTCGCGGATCGCACTTTATCGTCGCACCCCTAGCAACGTCTTCTTCCTCCGCCTTCTCCCCCCCCCCCCCAAAAAAACACTCGTCCCACCTCTCCATTCTTCTCTCCCCTGGCGCGGACGTTCTCCTCCGACTGCGCGACTCGCGCAGCCGGCCTAAAAGCGATTGTTTATACATCGCGCAATCTCGACAGCCGTGCGCGCCGCGACGATCCGCCCTCTCCTCTCTTAAACATTCTTCCACTCTCTCGGTCCCCTTTTCTCTCTACGCCTCTCGCCTCCATAAATTTTGCGACCATGGCCGCGCGCTGGCTATACGTGTATACGTGTGTGCGTGAAATAGCGTCCCCGCGCGCGACATATTTTATCGATCGGGGCCCACGCGATCGCGCGCCCATTCGTATGTATATACATACAAAATCCTCTCTCTCTCTCTCTCTCTCTCTCTCTCTCTGGCGCTCTCGCTCTCTTTTATAATACTCTGGGCGAGGGCGCGAGAGATATTACTCGCGAATCATATACGGGCGGCTCTCGATTTATATATGCGTCGTCCGCGAGAGCGAGCGTGCCGGGGCCGAGGTGAAATACGTCGTCGGGGAATTTCAAACTATGGCTGCGCGGGCGTTTTGGGTATATATGGCGCCGCGTCCGGAGTGTGGAGTTCGATTCTATTGGATTTAGTTTAATGAAATATATGGGAGCGACTCGGATGGACCCTCGTGAATCTTTCGGTATATGAGGGAGAGAGGCGGAGTTTGCGTGCAAGGTGTTGGTTTTTTTTTCTTGTTTTGGAGCCTGGCCTCTGGAATAGCGACGATGTTTTTTGTTATTCGGGCGAAGCAGTTAAATATACATTGATTTTTTAATGTAAAGTTGACATCCGTCAATGTGACCTGAATGGAATCATAGGCTAAATATTTAATAAGATTTTAAGTCGGCTATCGAACTAACTAAATGAATTAAAAGGAAATGCCTAAAAGCTTTTAGGATATTATTTTTATAAAGGTGAGATTTTATTGAATGTATAAATTTATTACGTACTAATAAGAATATCAGAACTTCACTTTATCTGATTTTTCTTTCCAACAAGGCGATAAGAATATGGTGTATATATATTTAACCTATAGCTTAAATTAATCCGAGAGAAGATTTTTAAAGAAGAAAAGATGAAAGTTTATTAATATCAAGAACAGAATTTCTATTCGTATGAATATATATTCTATTTATATTTCATTTCAGATGTCTTATTAATTTGAAACATCATACCATTCCAAAATGCCAAAAATAAGGCAGATACGGTGACCTGAACTCTGCGACAGATCCTCTTCATCCTTTAATTAACCAGCTATTTTTCCCTCCAATCCCTGGGAACTGGATCAACTACTTCGGGACCATATTACACCGTCTCATGGCAATCGTCACTCGGCTACCTTTACGCGGTCGACAGTCGAAATTCCGAGGCGTCCGTCGATTTATTACCGCCGGCGGCTTTTTGTCCGCTGCGCCCCATAGTAAAATTTCGGCCGCGCATAAATAAGGAGGAGGGACACGGCCGCAAAGAAGAATCGATCGTTAATTAACCAGTGCACTGCTGGAAAAAAGCGAGATTCCACGTGTGTATATATACGGCGCGCCGGTAGAAAAACGCACGCGCGATCGCAATTCGCTGCGCGCGCACAGAGAAGGGGGTATGGTAATGACGGGGATGTATGAAAATTTTTTCGCGGCTAGAGAGGAAGACAGAAAAAGGGGCACACGTGATTTAGTTTGATTTAATATGAAGCAATAAATAATGTGGCGAGGAAGGGCCGGGGAGCGCACGAGCGATGGAAAATATTTCGTTTGAATAAAGTATAAAGGTGCCAGAGCGAATTAAATTTCGTATGTGCGGATTTTTCTCTGTGAGGGAAAGAGTATATTTTTCCAAGAAACTTTTCGGAAATTCGTATCCACGATGTTTTTTAGTATGTTTTATTGAAATTTTTCTTTATATTTTCAAATTGTGTGTTCTTTCTATTTTTTATTGTGTAGTTCCCGTGAAAATTGCGTTGAAATATAATTTTACGGGAAATGCAACTTTAGAGCGCAGCTTTATAAATGCTATGTACCCACAAGAGTTCTTCATCCGCGAGAGCACTCAACGTTCTGTCGAACGAATAGCGCGACCTCTCAAACAACATTAATTTCGCCCAATCACCATCTATTTATTTTAATAAGCGGCATAAATATTGGTCCTCTAAATTCGGCATTAATCATAACTGCCGATCGCATAAATTCCCCCTATCCCACTCAATAATAGTATCCTGCATATATATAACTACAATCAAATTCAATTCCACCGTCATCATATTCAGGGCTCACCGCGAATAAAATTATTCTCGATGCATGCGCGCGCACGCGAGTTCGCAAATTCATTACTCCACGCATATACATACCTATACACATACACGTACGCGTGTGGAGCGTGGAAGCCGCGACAGCGGTTTTAGCATACCTGCGCGCTGCTCGACGTCTTTGTGCCCGACTCCGCAATAAAAAGGAGAAAAAAGCCGTCTGAGGAGGAAGAGAGAGAGAATAAAGGCGCCCTCGTATATTTTACTTCCACGCGTGCCTGTACACACACATACACACCCGTGCAAACAGAGAAAGAGAGAGACAGAGAGAGAGAGAGAGAGAGAGAGAGAGAGAGAGAGAGAGAGAGAGAGAGAGAGAGAGAGAGTGAGCAGATTTTTATCATTTGTATTAGGAGATATGCTAATATCTCTGGGCGAAATCGATGACAAGTGTTCGTGCATGTATATATCGTGCATACCTGTACATCATGTGTCTGTGGGCCTGTGTGTGTGGGTTTGTTCTCTTTCGAGCGTGCGTATATATACGATGAGTTATGGCCTTTGGGGGCTATAGGCGTGCGCGAGGACCCGCAGATCGTTTTAATCGTGTTTATGTCGAATGGCCGACATTAATTAGAGTGACAAACGATGAAGGCACGCCGCCGCCACCGCCGTTGCTTAATAGCAGGACGACTGTTTGGACACGTCGCGCGTATTAATTACAACTTGGAAGGGGGTGGGAAAAATAGACGAGAGGAAGAGTAAATAGAAACGTCGATTCGTTCGCTTTTGCAGCGTGCTTTGCAAGTCTTATAAAGAATACGTGCACTATTACATGAACTTAAATATATAGTTATTCCAGTAAATTAATGCTTTATAGTTGATTAAAATGTTCCGTGCGATCTTTCGAGCATTTTCAAAGCGTGAAAATAAAAATAATTATTTTCAAATATAAATTATTTGCATCTGATTTTTAATGCGAAAGGCATGGTACAATTTAACGTGAGTCCGCGTTCAAACTGTTCAACCGAATGTATAGAAGGGAAATCATGTTCGCCATGCGCTCCCATATATTCGCGCGCATATCACAATAAAAACCCTCGGCAAACATAAAGCAAGTGCATCACCTGGGGGCGCGCGCGCATGCAGTTCCAAACGAAAAAGCTCGCGCGGCCCCTGTGCACAAATATATATACGATCGTGTGACAATCCGCTATCCCATCGGCAAAAAGCCCCGCTATTATTTTTCCATTATGAAATTTACGCGACGCGCGCCCGCTGCGCTAAATCGTCGTCCGCGCGCTCGGCAATTCGTGCGTGCATATATATACGAATTGGTTTTTGGCGGAGTGCGTATATATACCACGTACAACGGCAGCTCGACATGTGCGCCGTCGAGGGGTGGGGGAGCTCGGGGGGAGCTTTTATATCGACGCGTCGCAAATGAATAAATTAACAAAATCAATCGAGCGCGGCTAAGCGGTGACGAATAGAAATAGCCCGCGCGGGCACGCGTTTCGATAATCGATATTCCGCGTAATTAATTTTCTCGCGGCAATAAAGCGGTCGAGCGCGCGCGCGCGACCGAAATGATGATTGCAGTGCGTGCCGCTAATAAAATCGAGCTGGCGGCCCTCCACGTATATAACGTCCATTTAGTACTGGCCTCGTATTCGCGCATGCACGTGCGTTATATACGCACTGGCACACGCAGTCGCGCGCATATTCACGCGCGGTGCGTTCGCGCGCTAACGAGAATGTTATTTAAGGATATAACGAATTGCGTCATTGAACTGGCGCGCCGCGAGCTTGCCCCCCGAAATTAGAGAAGAATTACACGGCTGCTGCAGCGCGCGGCGAAAGAGCCGCGAGTTTCAGCTGCAGCAGCAGCCGCCGTGTGTGTATATATATGTGTGGCGCCAAATGTCGGTTCGCGCGGTACCGTGCAATTTTCCGATTCACGCACGTGTTTTACACCTGCCATCGCCGCCGCCGCGAGTCTCCCTGAATTTTCAAATATTCAAATATAGCCAGCCAACGGTGTACTGCGTTATATGCACTGCACTGCTCGGGCGTAAAGAATTTGGTTCGCTCGCGCTCTGTATTTTGGAGCGAGAGCGACTGGACGATTATTTCAAATGGGGTACGCGTGTGTGTCGATGTATATATATATAGGGTCTGCGTGGTTGTTGGAGCGCGAGATTTACGTGATTTTCAGGTCCGGATTATGGGTGTAAATGGTATGAACGGGATGAATATGCGTGTGCTTGAGAGAGAGAGAGAGAGAGAGAGAGAGAGAGAGAGAGAGAGAGAGAGAGAGAGAGAGAGAGAGAGAGAGAGAGAGAGAGAGAGAGAGAGAGAGAGAGAGAGAGAGAGAGAGAGAGAGACCGAGAGAGAGAGAGAGAGAGAGTAAAATACAATAAAACCTTGATATTAAATCACAAATGCGAATAGAGCAAGTTTTTGAAGCACGGACGCGCGTACATACAGCGAATCTCGGATGGAACGTTATTCCACAGGTATGCTACTCCCAAGCAGAAAGAGTGTTGCCAGAAGCTAAGCTTGTATTTGCCGATGAAAAGGTCCCAAGCGCAGCGACGTGAGCTGCCTTGTCCTGTCAAGGGAACGATCTGAAAGTCTTTCGACAGGTATATCGGCACCTTACTCTTTAAAATCGAGACAAGCAGGCATATAGCAAGGAAGTTACGCCTAGCTTTAAAAGGCAGGACCTCCTTCTCCCTGTATATCGGCAAGATATGCTCAAAGCACTTGACCCCAGTGGAGAAACGCATTGCAGCATTTTTACAGCGACCCAGCTTGATGCATAGCTCCTTGGATAAATCCAAAAAAAGTCCTGCACAGTAGTGAAGATACGGAAAGACCAACGCTTTAACTAATTCTGCTGATGATGTCTTGCACTTCGCTAAACTGACCGCTGACATAAATTACAAAATCATCCGCATACAGGTGGTATTTAAAGTGCTTTAAACCCGCGGGCAAGTCATTGATGTGAAGCGAGAAGAAGGGGGACCAAGAAGGCTGCCTTGTGGGACGCCCGAGAGTCTGTCTCGCGGTTCTGAGATTTCATCAGTTTGAAAAGCAATAACTTGAGAGCGTCCAGAAAGGTACGATTCAGTCCACCGACAAGTCGAGTCCGAGAAGCCAAAGTGCTGTAGTTTATCAATAAACAGCTTGATATTGACAAGATCGAAAGCCAAAGAATAGTCAATGCCCGCTACAAGCGTCACGCAGTCATTCTCAATGCCAAACCTTAAGTCATCCACAATCCGCACAAGAGCTGTGTGCGTACTGTGACCCTTCCTAAATCCAGACTGGAATTCGTCTCAGAGTGCATTTTCAGAGATAAAGTGCAAAATTTGTTTGAGGGCCACCGATTCAAGGATCTTGGAAGCTGCACTAAGGATGCTAATAGGCCTAAAATCCGATAGCATAGTAGCGTTGTTCTTTTTCGGTAACGACCGTACTATGGCTCTCTTCCACTTGAAAGGGAACTGACCCGACTGCAATGAGGTATCAAATATGTTGATGAGAGGTCTTAATATCTGGAAGGCATTTCTTGAGGTGTCTAAGAGGAGTCTCGTCCGAACCGATGGCATTCGACCGTGCAGCGACGAAGGCGTCTATAACATCTGTAATTTCTACGGGCCTAAAGTAGAACTGAGAGCACGGCGAAATTCTAGCTGTAGGTCTGATATCATCTAATACAGTTGGAACGTTAGGGCCAACAAAATGGGCATTGAAGCTATCGGGATCTGCCAGAATAGCTACAGCAGACGAGGCGTTGGTGAGACCAAGTTCATTTATAATTTTCCACATTTCGGTAGAATTTGCGCAACTACTAAGCCTGAGCCTGAAGAAGTTGTGCCTGACATTTCTGACAGCGTTTTGAACAGAGTTACGCAAGAGGTTGTATCGAGAACGCGCAGTCACCCCCTCCCCCCTTACCTCTTCTACAGATACGCCAAGTATTATTACGCGCTGTGATCAGACTCTTGATGTCCGAAGTTATCCACAGAGAACGGCGTTTCTTCGGAAGAAACTCACGAAATGGCACATGAGTATCGTAAACCTCCTTTACAGAGTCGGACAGGAATTTGACCTTGCTATAAACGTCCAATAACGTGTCAAAAAACATCCAGTCGACTGCACCCAGGTCCCTCAATACCTTTTCTAACTCAAAATTCTTATATGATCGTCGCTTGATTGGCACTGGGGCTCGTACTGGAACTGCGTATTCGAGCGAGGCGAAAAGGACATTATGGTTAGATATGTGAGGTACGTGCACTTGGCGAAAAGACCTGACCTTGGATATGTCCGACACGCAGATGTAGTCGATGGTAGTGTGTGATTCATCCCAGTTCTTCTTCTTCTCGTGATTGGTAGGAGCAAAGGGCAGACGCTCAAGATCACAAGTGAGAAGCCAGCCCTCAAGTGTGTTTCGTGCAGGACAATCTTGCAACCAATTAATGTTAAAATCGCCCATAATCACCCTGTAGTCATACGAGCGATTGCAGTTCAAGAGTGCATCCTCGACATCCGACTAGTAGCCCTCTTTATTTGGACCATAGATAGTGCCGCAGAGTAATTTAAGATGGCCAATAGTCAGCTCAAGAAACAAGAACTTTGGCCTCTTCAGATAGACATCCGACTGGGCCGAGCGGCATACTTCTATCATCTTAATAGATTCATGCACGTACAGTGCAACGCCTCCCCAATCCTTTCCAATTCTATCCACGCGAAACAGTTTGTAGTTGGGTATGTGTACGTGACTAGATGCAACACATGGTTTAAGGTGTGTCTCACTGATCCCAAATACGTGTATATTGTTGTCGCGCACTAACTTTTGTATTTCCATGAGGTGTAAACGAAGAGACTGAGTATTCGAGTGGCAAAGATTAAAAAAATTCAAGGTTGGCACATTATCTGGGCTACATGTATCGGATACATTAGCAGCCATAATTGATAGAGGAGATCTTACGACTAATTTTACCGCGTAGTATCGGGCATCGGGAGTTATCCGTTGCTGAGTGATTACTATTCGCATATTTGGCAGTCAAGCAATTCACACACTTAAAATTATTCATTGCTTTACAAGTTTTCGTCGAGTGTTCGCCCGTACATTTAGCGCAACTAGCTTTCTTCGTACAATTTTTCGCAATATGACCAAAACCGTAGCAGTTGAAACACTGCAATACGGAAACGTGATCATCAACGCGACATACAACCCAGTAAATATTAACTTTACCACGATTAAACAAACTTATACAACGCTGCGGATTCGTTCCAATAATACAGAACCGGATTTTTTTGTTTAGCGCCGGGTATAGATAAACCATCTTAAATTCGTCAGCCGATATATTCGTAAAATTTTGCTCCGCAGTAGAGTTAATTATCGCATCGCCTGTTAAGTCAACCGGAATGTCGTGTATTATAAGACGCGGGTTCAATTTAACATCATTCTTAATTTCAAGCCCTGCTTCAGAACGTGCACCAAGGTTTGCCAGCACCGCCTTATTAATTCATTCCCCTTCAATAATAACGGAACATGATGGACCGAAGAGCATACGATTGGGTCACAGTTTCGAAGCTACTGGGTCAATAAGTTTCTGAATGGTACTTCTTGTTACATTTCCTGATTCAAATTTACTCTTAGCATTCTCGCGCGGGTCAAGAACAACTCGTTCATTCACTTGTAACCGAAAAGCTTCGCCACGGCTTAAACTAACTGATTGATTTGATGGTAGAGCGGACTGACAGCGATATTTTTTAATATGTAGTTAAAATTACTGGTCGCACTGTCGAGGTGGTTTAAAGAATAAATGAACACTCAAGTGTGTTTAAGAGTCGATGATTCGACCACTTAACAGTGGTCCTCATCAGGACTAAAATTTATTAAAGAAAATTAATTAAAAAATTACAATTTTATAAAATTAAAAACACAGTTAATCAAGAATTACAAACTTACTCTAATTGATATACATAATAAACTTTAGGCAGTGTCACTTACTACCACCAGTCAAATGATCGAAATTCAGTTACACATGTCTTTATATATCACAGTATGAAGTAGGAGGGGAGGCGCACATAGCGATACTGTGCGGGTTTTTATACCCCTACCACTACGGAGTTTATTGACCTCTTATAGTGGTTATTTCAAAAATTTTCTATTATATATAAACGATTTGTGTTCACTCTAATTTTGCGGTATCTGTATGTTCATGCTATTTTTTTGTGCTGTTATGAATAACATTTCAGATAAAAGTCGTTTTTCAAGTTTGCATTCTTTATCTAGTATTTTTATATTGTTGAAATCTATAACATGGTCATTATCTTTTATATGGTAGAAAATAGCAGATTTCAATCGTTTATGTCGGCAGTCAGCATTATGTTGTTTAGTTTTTGTTATCAAAGAGCGTGAAGTTTGGCCAACATAGGAGGCGTCGCATGTATTACAATTTATCTTATAAACTGCGTTTGTATTTTCGGTTTTTTTACATTTATCTTTATCTACCCAAACAAAAACATCGCTCTAAATTCACGTTCTCGCGCTAGCGATTATTACGGGCGTTCGCGCACAATAACGCCAGAAAAGCAAGGCATTCCGACGACTTCTATAGCATCCCTAAATTCCCACCACTCGCTCGCTTTGTCTCTGTTGCTCGAAATTAGTACCCACCCCCCTCTCTCTCTCTCTCTCTCTCTCTCTCTCTCTCTCTCTCTCTCTCTATCTCTTTCTCCCCTCCCTCTCTCTCTCTCTCTCTCTCTGTCTTTTGCGCGTGCTCGCGTTAATCACCTAACATCGCATCCGCGTGCGCGAACAAGCACGCGAGTGCGCAGCGACACGAAATTAACTGCAAGCGCGCGCTGTGGGTGCATATGCGCGCGCGCCGTAGAAACAGTGTCGCGATAATATTTAAAGCTCAGCCAGACGTCGTTGGAGCGCTTAGGAGCGAATATGATGCACGCGCAGCTGCGGTATATATATATATATATATATATATATACGCTGCATTGCACGATGCGCGTTCAGATGAGTGTTTTCGGCTCGGGTATTATCTGGTAAGACTCAGGCACGACGAGTATATGTCGCCAGCGTAAGAATAAAGTTCACGAGAGGCTAATTGATAGCGGTGTGCTCGATTAAAGAGATGGGATCAGCGGTGTGGGGATTAATCCGACGAATCGTAATTGCGACAATTAGTGAAAAATTTTCCGCTCTCTGCGGAAGGATCATTTTACGCGTATTTCTATGAATGAATGAATTTGAGTTTATTTTGATAAATTCCAAAAAGATACAAAGTTGAGTCATATGTACATAGAAATAATTACATGCCATCAATAGCCGTAGGCAATATCGTCGAGTACAATAAGATAAACACAAATAAAATAAAATAACATGGCCACTATGCTTAGAACTAAAAGTTTATCACAGTATTAATTATCAGCGAATATCACAGAATTACATTAAAAATATAGAATAATAATATAAAAAATAAGAAAGAAGGTATCAACGCACTCAAGTCAGTGTAATGAAAGTAACTGCGATCGAAAAGCGCTTTTAAAGCGAGATAAGCTCTGTAGATATTTGATATCTTTAGGGAGGGAATTCCACAGATGCTCTCCTCGGGATCAGAAGAACCTAATACGAAACTCGGAATACACCTGTGGAATTCTAACGACTCCAGTGACCTCCCTGGCCGGACGTTCGGATTGGCGCGCATTAAAAAGACTGAGTAGATAGGATGAACTGCAGAAGTTAAATAGTTTATATAGAAGTATGCTAGTGAAGTATATTCTTTTAGTATTCGTACGCATCCAATTCAAACGTTCGCAGTAGGGCGTTAAGTGAACATCCCATCTTAGACCAAAAATGTAGCTAATACAAGAATTTTGCAACCCTTGTAGTCACGTCTTCTCTTCGATGGTGGCGTCAACTAAGATGGTGCAACAGTAATCGAGGTGAGGGAAAATCAACGCTTGAACAAGATGCTGGCGGAGTAACTGGGTAGTGCAGGGCCGCATATCGCGAAATGTATACAGTACACGATTTACTTTGTGAGTTATGCGATCAACTTGCAGTATTCAGGAGAATGTGAAGTCTAGCACCACCCCGGATAAAATCCCATTTTATTAACTTTACGTACTACGTGTTTATAAGCAAAAAGAATTGCCTGCGTCTCGTAGGGGTTGAGATAAAGGCCAGATTTTATCGCCCAGAGAGAGACCTCTTAAGCAACTGAAGAGAGCGTGGAAATACCTTCGTAAATTTGATTTTGCGGTACTTGAATGTATATCTGTAGGTCGTCAGCATAGATATTGTATATCTGTAGGTCATCGTGTCCTACACCGTTAACCTCAAACCGTTCTTGTACGTCGTTGATATACAAGCAGAACAATAGTAGGCCCAGCACCGAGCCCTGTGGAACACCCAAAGTGATCGCAACAGAGTACCGAACGAGAAAAACCCATACTGTTCAGCTTGCGTAACAGTGTAGTTGGTGAAATAGTATCAAATGCTTTACTGGAGTCAAACAGCAAAGCAATTGTAGTGACTCATCTGTCGAAATCAGATTTAACGTCTTCTGTTAACTTAAGCAATGCGGTCGAAGTGGAATGATGCTTACAATAGCCAGCCTGAAGGGGATCAAGAATACCTTTGCGTGCAATGAACTCTAAAAGCTGGTCACGTACTAGCTTTTCGAAAACCTTAGAGAGAAAGCTCAACAGCGCAGTGAGGTGAAAGTCACTAGGAAACGAATGTACTGATTTCTTTTTTAACGGAATAAGCTGATCTTTTCTCCAAGCCTCAGGAAAAGAAGAAGTAAGAAGTGAAGAATTGAAAATTATAACTAATAACGGACTAGTTGACGGAAGAGATTTAGCTTATGACGCCTTGCGGAATATCATCCTTCCCACGAGCCTGTGAAGAAAAGTGAGATACTGCGAAAACAATATCGTTAAAGAAAACAGGACTAAAAAAATCTATCAATTGATGAATTTTCTAATACAGTTAGGGCATCTTGTAAATTTTCAGAGGTGGAGCATGATACCTTCGCAAAGTATTTATTAAGTTTATCAGGATAAAATCCATGTAAGGCATCAGTCGCCTTCAGAAGAAGTCCCAAGTTCCGCATTTCAGCCCAGAAATTTCTATTGCAGTCGAGCGTTGCATCCAGCTTGTTACTGATATGGAATGGCCTCAGAGACTTCTTTGCGCAACCTGAAGAATTCGTCCCGAAGATTAGGATTACGAGTCGTCTTGAAGCGTCTTAGGGCAGCAACACGTTTTTTGCGCAGCAGTGTAATGTCGGCGCCAACCCAGGGGGGCTGACGCTTCTTGGGTGTTACAGTTTTTACGAGTGCCAGTACGTTCAGAGTCTGAGTAAGGTTCTCTGTCAAACAGTGTGGTTGCGTTACCAGATCCGGTGTGACTGAGTCGAACGGCGTCTAATCACAATCAGCTAATAAGGAATTCAGATCTTCCAGACTAATCTTACTAAATAGCCTGCAGGTGAATGGCTCACTAGGACGACTGGGAGTGCGTATATCCAAAACTACGTCGATAATGTTGTGCCGATTATGATAGGGTGCCAGTTCGTTTTTGGATGAAAGTATGGCGTTGTTAATGTTTACAAGGATTGCATCGATGCAGGTACCGGGATCCGTGAAGTGCGTCGTGCCATGTTCTACAACTCTGGGGCCTAATTCACCGGCAAGATTAAGAAGAAATCTAGCCTCCCTCGAAGTGGGGAGTAGATTTTCATTGAAGCCACCAAGAATAATGCTATTATTGTAGTTGTCGCTACGTAATTTTAAGATCTCTATTCGAGTGGCAGAGGTTTTTATGAAGTCTACATTCAGAGGGCTATAAATAATGCTGACAAATATGAGATCCAGATTTTTACCCTGAACGGTGCCCATAAGATACTCTGGCACTAGAGGCTTTCCAACGTTTGCGGCATCAGAATTAGCAAATTTAATGAATTTATAGCAGTTCTTTATATAAAGTGCTACTCCCCCACTTCGGGTATTCATATCTTGCCTTACCAGTGAATAGCCATCAGTTTCGAGAAGCCACTCGTCCAATAGTTGGCCGAAGTGCGTCTCTGCCATGTCAAAGATATCGTAAGACGGATTGTTTAGGAGATGCTGTCTGAATTCTTCAATGTGTTTCTTTAGGGAACCCGCATTGAAGAAGCCAGCCCTTAAGCCCTTCCCAGATCTTGCAGTACAAACAGCCTCACCCCTGTCTAGTCAGTCGCTTTTTTAAGTGGACGATGTTCCTGAACTAATAGATTTGTAACTATGAGCAAAGATACTGCGATCGGCTGCCGATGCAACGCCCTTTCCTTTCCTTTATGCGCCCTTTCCCCATCATTCCACCTACATGAGATTGTATCACATATCCGCGCGCTTTGCCACGCAACAACATTTTCAGAGTCAAAATTTGAGAAAAGCTTTGTAAAATAAGCAGCTTTCACTTCAAAGAAAGTGTGGTACGTTATCCTGACTTTGTCAATCATAAAAAAACGCCAAACTTTATATCTTTCCCCAATACCCAGTAGCCTACACCAAACCTGCAGATATATAGTATAACAACCCACCATACCCATCGCCAAAACGAGTGCTTGTACAAATATATATATAACACCCAGCGCGCATACATTACAGTCTCTCTCTCTTACCACCACGTACACACACTAACATCTCCCTTGGAGTACAGCGGCGGCGGCGGTGGCAGAGGTAGGGCAAAATATTTGCGGCTTTCATTTAAATTAGAGATGGACGCAGCCGAGCGCATTAGACGCCTCTGCTATATGCCGCCGCCACTTTCACTCCCTCCCGCGCACGCTTGCGCCAAGAATAGCAAAACACGTTCGCGCGCGTCTGGCCGCCCTCTCTAGCGGCCCTATACCACAATGGCTAATTAAAGAGCATGGCTAAGCAAGCGCGCTCGAGCCTTTATATAAACACACACATACACACAGTCGTGCGCAGAGCTAGCTACCTATAGTATAACGCTGTTGTAGGTGCGCGCAAGGAAAAGCGAGGCATAAAGACGACGGGATGTTGTATAAGGTATATTCCGAGAGGGTAGGTGAAAGGAGCGGTCTCGAGTTTCTGGACTCGGCAGATTGTGTAATGGCACTTTCTCACGTATATATATATATATATATATATATATATATATATATATATATATATATATATATATATATATATATATATATATATATATATACACACACACACACACACACAAACATATATGTATGTATATACGCTAGCAGCGTTCTCGGAATCGACCGCGAGCGAGAGGAACGACAGACGAGAGGAGGGGTGGGCGCCGGCAGCCTCAGTGGCGGCTGGTACTGGTGCGGCTCCGCAATGGGTGACACAAAAGCAAACTAACGTTTCCACTAATTACTCGCTTGTAATTAGCCGCCAATTTGGCCGCCGGGAAGCGTGAAATAAGGGGGTGCACTCGCCTGCGTCCCTCCTACTCCTCCTCCTCTTCCCGCTACCCTTCCACCCACTCTCCTATACCAGTACGGCGCGCTACTGGTATTGATTCCGCGTTCCGCAGGAGCCAACAGCGGCGGCCACGGTGAATGAGGGTAAAAAGGCCGCGCGCGTGTGGGGGTGACCCATAAGTCGGCGACGCCACGGCTCTGCCATTAGGTGTAATGCGATGCCCCGCCAGCGACAATCTCGGGGCTGTTAAACCGCAGCTACTTTATACTCCTTGCGGCCTTTTTCCCTTCCCTCTCTAGAGCGTGTTAGCTTCTTCGTCGGCACAAGCATGCGTATACTCGAACGCTAGCTGTTTATAAGGGATGCGTTAAAGCTCAAACCAGGCGATAATTGATGTATATTTTATATATATGTGAGCCCACGCATATTATGCGGTGCAGGTTATGTCGCCGCGAGCGCTTGCCCCCGGGTGCAGAGACAAGAGAGATAGAGACACAGAGATAGATAGATAGATATTTATTCGTAACAAGTACAAAAGGAAGCGAGAGAGAGAGAGAGAGAGAGAGAGAGAGAGAGAGAGAGAGAGAGAGAGAGAGAGAGAGGAGTTTCAAAGCGACTGCGGTGTGTCGCGAGCGAGATAGAGGAGGACGTTTAATGCCACTCGCTGGATCACCTCGATTTCGACTCGAGTGCGCTTGGAATGTAACTCATCACGATCCTCCTACTGTACACGGCGTGTGTGTAACTTCGACGTTGCGGTTGTTGCTGAATATTCGGCGGGGGGAGAGGGGGGTTCTATGACGAGGTGTCTTGGTTTCATGTGTAGCGAAGGACGATAAGAGAAAGACGGGTTTCTGATGCGTCTATATAGTTTTAGGTGAAGATTGGGGGTAATGTATAAGAAATAAAAGTGTTGAAGGAAGCAGAAAGAAGGTCGATTTTCGAGGTGGTAATGTTTCACATTTTCAAACGCAAATTTAAATTGATCAAAATTAGATTAAATATGTTACATTTGTGTTCAGTAATAAACCTTGTTTTACCATAAAATCTATAGTCATTGAGTCCGTAAACAACAAACGGTTCAAATTATTGTTTATGGGAAAAGTATACTACTACAATTTTCAATAATTCGATAAACATTCGAATACTCCCGATAGTTTTTATCCACCTCCCGATGAGCCGTTCAAACATCCAATGTCTTAATGATTCCGAAAACCCTGGCATTCTGTCGGCACGCTCGGCGCATCGACAACGTCCTCCGACGTTTCCCAACCACGACCATACCCATGCACTCCGAACACGCATGCTTGCCCTGCACTTCTACGGTATCGCTATAACGCTCAAGTCCTCGGGTCCGGACGGAATCCCTTAACTGTACGTCCGAGCGCAACCACATAGAAAAAAAGGAACAACACAGAGAGAATTAGCGACGCTGGCTTTTCCTTCATTTGCTGACTATATCTTCGTTCTCGCGGCGTATTTAGCATTGCAGAGCCCCGGTATAAGAGAGAGAAAGAGAGAGAAAGAGAGAGAGAGAGAGAGCGAGAGAGAGAGAGAGAGAGAGAGAGACGCATAGTAACGCTGCGGGAGGGAACTGGATAGAGAGACAAGCTAGCAGCCGCGGAATTGGTAATCGACTCTATAATACCGCGCGGTCTCTCGCTGCTGCTTCTTTTATCAGAGGAAGAGCAGTGTAGCGTGTACATAGGAATTTACGCAGCGCGAAGGTATGTAGTGTAGCGAGAGAGGAGCTCGACTGGCTCTAACTGCCCGTCGCAATCGTCCTGCTTTTGCATGTACGCACCGCTGGTTATTATAGAAAGGATTCGTATATAGCGTTGCGAAAACTCTAGAGAAGAGGAGAGAGAGAGAGAGAGAGAGCCAAAACTTTATTCCGTTCCGAGAGAAATAGCCTGGATTGCGCGCGCTGTATTCCATAGGGGGAAGACAGTGTGGAGTCCGTTTCTTCAACTGTACCTACTCTCTCTCTCTCTCTCTCTCTCTCTCTCTCTCTCTCTCTCTCTCTCTCTCTCTCTCTCTCTGTCTCTTCTTTTTATCGTTGTCGTTTCCGCGAAGCTGGCCGCGCGCGAGTGACACTTGATTGGTTCGCCGTGTCGCGCTGCAGAGTCAGGTAGCAGCAGCAGCACCGCAATGTCACTATGTGATTTCTATACCGCGAGCGAGATATACACAGACGCTAGGGACAGCTTCTCCGTTTTTCCGTCGGAGGGGGAAAAATGACGGAAGTTACGATACTCTCGGAAGACATATAGCGCTGCGCGGAATTGATTTGTCGCAGTGTATTTCTGTAGCGCAGCAACGTCGATATATAGAAAGTTTTTGATGTTTTGATCGATGTAAAAACGGGATACTCTTTCAGTGTCCTTGTATAAAAAAAAATATTGTCTATGGGTGGTGTGACATTGGTTCGGCCTAAGCCTGGCATCAATGACTGGGCCAAAATATGTGGCTGAATATTTGTAATAAGATTATTAAATTTATCAAATATCATTAATAAAGATAATTTTTGGACAATGAGATCAGATAGAAGTAAAGTAAAAAATCTGGCTCATGCAGACAAATTTGCAAAAAAAAAAAAAACAAACATGAACCAGACTTCCATTTCTGGCGGGCACACGCTATGCAGCTGCCAATCAACATCGGTGCGATAAAATATTTAAGTTTAATTTATACGTATTTGATCGATAGAGCCAATTAAGGAGAAATTAGTTCTGTCGTTTGATCGTTAAAATGAAATGTATATGAGCAATCAGCGGGATGTAATTATTCACGCATCAATTTAATTGTATGAAGATCGAATGCGAATGCGTGATTATTTATCCATGAGTTGGGAATTCCAATGTCTAAATGAAAGGAAAGTTTTTTATAAAAATTTCATTTCTCGTTTTATTCTCGTTGTAATCCACGAGTAATAAATTATTTTCTCGATTAATAGACGGATCTATGAATTATAATAGATGTTTCTTACAGTTTTATTATAATTATTATTGAAGTAATATTATAATTATTATTGAAATTCTTTTACCCGCGATAGCAGACTAATCAATTTATTGAAATTCATTTGAATGAAAATAATTTAATTGTAAAACATTGAACGTTCTCATCTACCTCGACAAATCGCAATAGCCAGCCGTCCCCGCCTAACTAAAAGACCATCACTATGGTATAAACTGTGGAAAAGATCTAAAAATCTGGTAGATTACATATAGAATGCGAGCTCTGATCTAACCAACAGCCTCAGCTACAATAATCTTAATTCTACAAACGGGCAAGATATTTGTAATTATTTTGCTTCATACTTTTCGTATGTCCATGTAAACATTGATTTGCTCGATGAATCTTTCCTCTGAAATGAAGCTACTAGCTCTGCCTTTACGATAAACCGTGAAAGTTTATTAAATTATATATAAGAAACTTAGATGATAATTCTAACGCGAGACCTGATAATATTCCAGCTTCGTTTATTAAAAACTGTGCTGGTAAACATTGTTGAACCTCTGTTGTGTCTCTTCAATAAGTCTCTGCAGTTCGGTTACCTTCCAATATCCTGGAAAACATCTTTTATACGTCCTATTTTTCTGGCGATAAACATTCCGTGACAAACTATAGACCGATTTCTATAATTAGTGTTCTCCTGAAATTCTTAGATCATATCGTGGCAGACATTTTAATTGACGAGTTTAAATTCTCGAGTCTAATTCTAGAGCAACAGCATAGATTCATGAAAGGTAGATCTACAACAACAAATCTACTCATATATAAATTTTGTAAACAAAGTCGTTAATAATATGCACCAGGCTGATGCCATTTACGCGGATTTTGCAAAAGCTTTGACATTGTTAACCATAAGCGGCTACTTTGAAAATTCTGGAACCTCGGTATCAGAGAATCCGCATATAATTGGCTTAAATCCTTTTTAATAAACGGCTCTCAAATTGT